>JARVKF010000246.1:0-426054 GCA_039778275.1 Seiridium unicorne
GTTTTTCAATATTATCTTTTTTCGGGGTTTTATTCTAAACAACACATAAGTTTCAAAATTTTTAAAAAAAATTCCTTTAAAATCGCGTATTTTAACAAAACCCCCCCCCCCCCCCCCCCCCCCCTTTTAATCCAGTTCCCCAGGCCGGTAGAATGAGAGTATAGCATCAAAATGGGAACAGAACGCCTATGCAAACCTTCCGGCAGTCGGGGCTCCTAAAAAAAACAATCCCACCAGGCCTGCAAAAGCTAGACGCCGAGTTTCTGTGCGAAAGCAAGAATGTCATCCAGTAGCTGGTTCGCGTGTGTGAGGTACAATCCTAGTTCGCTGGGTTAGTATACATTTCATTTTCTTTTGCTGGATTACTTGCCATGACCTGCGTTCTTGTAAACCTTCAACTCAACCCACGGCACAATGTCTTTGACCAAGACCGCGCTAGCTTCTAATGGAATTCCTTGGTCAGCATCCCCATGCAGTACTATGATAGGGATCTCGTTGTCCTCTGCAGCTAGAGCCTGAAGCTCGGTATCGGTTGGTTGGTTGAAGATAGACACCGTTTTCTCTATGACAAAGCCGTCCGCCTCAGCGACAATCCTCTCGAAATGTTCGAGCACCTTTGGGTGGACGTCATTCCCAGCTCCGACCGCGAATATGCCAGGGAGTGAGTCTGCCACGAACTGGGGACGATTCTTCCGAAGCCCGTCCAGTATCGTCTCCCACAGTTCAGTCGACGGAGAGAGCGGGTGGCTTGGTGATTGCAGCGGGTATGGCATGACTGGACCGATCCATACAAATCCCTGCCAATTGTCAGAGTCATATATCGACGTTTTTATTGCGACGTACTTTGCAACCCTTACGAATAAGGTCACTCGTTTGGTATGAATAAAGGCTCTCGGCACATCCCATACTAGCTCCAACGAATACGAAATTGTCAACCTTCAAAGTCGTCAGTAGCCCGACGAGATCTGCGACGAGAACCTCCCAGGACAACTTTTGGAATGATGGGCATCCAGTCCAATCACTTTGCCCGAATCCCCTCTTATCAGGTGCGATGCATCTGAAGCGATAGGACTCGCAAAGTGGCAGCAAGACATGCTCAAACATCCGTGAGGACATAGGCCAGCCGTGCAAGAAGACCAAAGTCAAAGATAATGTCTGCTGAGATTTGGGCTGAAAGGCAATATCATCAGGAACATAGTCCCTATAGTACAAACGAGCTGAATCCGTGGGACTAGTGAAGAAAGGCATCTTGATCAGTGGTTAAGGCTTTGGAGGCTTGTTGATATGATTCTTCAGGCATGCGATGACTGGGGACTTCACTTTGAGAGCAGTCTTCAAATATACCCATAGCATAACGAAGCGTGCATTCAGTAACTAATATTCTATCATAACTGACGGTTTCATCCTTAGTCTCGCACTGCTCGTATATGCGTGGATCACTGGAGAGGTAATCCAATATCAGGAAGTGTTTTGCAGCTGATGAAATGCTTATCATCACACTGCAGGCTTGGGATAAGGACTCTGTGCAGCCAGAAGCCGACCATAACCCATTAGCATGAGCCGATGTAACGGTGCATAACGGGGCCAGCTCAGCTTGTGGCTAACCGCTCTAGGTTAATGTGTCTGGCGTGAGATCGCACGTACGACCAGCGACTCCGTATCGCTATCTCACTGGATTCGATTTACTCCTGATGATGGTATTTTTTAAACATAGGTGAATTCATTTTCCTCCATCTCCGTGGACAATTTGTACTACAGCGGAATTCCATGCGGAGTCCCGTTCTTGAACGAGGTGCGGGGCCGTTAGTATGACGTGATGCATTCTAGACTCGTCATTGCCTGCCTAAGCATACATAGGCACGCATACAAAAGAATCGAGTCAACATAGGTTTTGTTTCGTTTTCTAGAGTGATTGATTCGAGAACAAGCCAGCTCTGGCCATTTTACGACATGACACAAAAGCCACTTTTCGATGTCCCGTCTGGGGCAACGGCCAAAGTATCCATTATCGATTCTACCCTCAGATTCTCGAAGATGAAAGTAGAGTTCCTCATGGGACCACCGGTTGACGGATTTGACGAAGTCAACGGCCTGCCAACATGGTCATTCTTGGTGGAAAGCTCCGCGGGCCAAAAGGTCTTGTTTGATCTTGGTGTGCCCAAGGATATCGGGACCTATACACCATCGATCCAGAAGAGCATCAAAGACGGTGGCTGGGAATTGCGTGTAGAAAAGAATGTGGCGGAGGTGCTCAAAGATAATGGAATCAATCCCGGGGATATTCAAAACGTTGTCTGGAGGTTCGTCTCTTTGCAAGTGCTGCAACAATAGTAACGGTCAAGCTAATGTCAACAAGTCATTTCCACTTCGATCATATTGGAGATATATCGACGTTTCCTGATTCGACTGAATTGGTGGTTGGGCCGGGGTTCAAAGAGAAATTTGGCAGGGGTTTCCCGACCGATCCGGATTCTCCTGTGCATGAGAGCTACTGGAAGTAAGATCTGCGCTCCTACGATCTCAAAACTCAAAAGGAAAGAGCGCTAACAAGGACTCTTAGAAATCGAGAGTTACGTGAGATAACATATGAGAACTCTCCGACCTTCCAAACTGGAGCCTTCCGTGCCTTCGACTTTTTTGGTGATGGGTCTTTCTACCTCCTGGACACACCGGGGCATGCCGTTGGCCATCTCGCTGGCCTTGCTAGAACCAGCCAGAACCCGGACACGTTCATTTTCATGGGTGGGGACCTGTGCCATCATGGCGGCGAGATGCGGCCCACGCCGCATAATCCGATCCCAGACACCGTGAAATTCCCCATACCAGACGCGCTGCGTGCGCGAATGTCGACCTGCCCGGGAGGTGACGCGTTCAGGAAGCTGAATATCAAGCGAGGCCGAAAGGCGGACGAACCATTCTTTGACACACAACTAGCGGAGGACGTAGCAGTCGCGACGGACACTGTTAAGAAAGCACAGACTGCGGATGTTCAAGACAATGTATTCTTCATATTTGCCCATGATGACTCTATAAGAGGAGTCGTTGACTTGTTTCCATCATCTGCAAATGAATGGAAAGATAGGGGCTGGCGTGAGCAGACGCATTGGGCTTTTTTGAAGGACTTAAGTATGGCGGTTGCGGCTCAATGAGGCTGTACTATACTCCTGAATACATAAACTTATCTTGTCTCCGAGTCTAAAATTGCGGTTAGATTGAACATGAAACTCAGGATAGCGTTTGGGAATCCCTGATTACAGTCTTCGACAAAGAACACATCTGGCCTGGCTCGCACGACTATATTGTATAAATCAAGCCAGCCTGCAACAATCGGAACTCGTGATGGCTGAATTATTTGTTTCAATTAATCATTAATATAGAGCCTTGTTAAATTCCTCATTATAATGAAGCGAATTCAAACAGCGTCTCCATCTGTTCTTTGCTGTATCCTGCATCCAACGCGAGCTGGAGCGAGATACGCGCTTTCTGAGGGTTGAGAAATCCTCCGCCCAATCCTGCAGAGTCATTAGGCTCGACATACCCGTCCATCGTGCGGCGGGAAAAGATCACCGCAGTTCCATTATCCGCCACAAGTTGTTCAATCACTTCCCTGCCAGGATCCGTCCACCCACCGGCTCCCATACCCGCAAGCACCAAACCCTTGGCACCGCTTGCCACGGCAGCAGTTGCAAGGGCTGGGTTGAGTCCCTGGTAGCCATAAAGCACATCAACTTGAGGTAGCTTTACGGTGTTTGTCACGTCGAAATATTCCTTGCCGAGGGGAGTGCTCGGAGTCGAATAGAAGATGGGCTTGATGTTGATGAAATAACCCAAGTACCCTTGCTCGTAAGCCTTGAACGTGTCGAGGGCATTTGCGTTTGTCTTGGTTGTCCAATACGCAGACGCAATACGGTCATTCAGGACAATCATTGTTCCTCGGCCGCGAGCATCGGGATCTGCTGCCAAGGTTACGGCCTCGAGCAAGTTGATCGGACCGTCCGCACTGATAGCTGTAGCGGGCCGCATGGCACCCACGACGACCACAGGCTTCTCGGAGCGTACTGTCATGTCGAGAAAGAAGGCACTCTCTTCCAGAGTGTCTGTTCCATGGGTGATAACAACACCCTGGCAGTATTCATCATCAAGTGCCTGCTGAACTTGGTGTGTCAAGTTCAACAAGATGTCGGGTGTGATATTGCCAGAGTCCACATTGGCGACCTGTACCCCCACAACGTTCGACACATTTAGGATTTCTGGAACCGCGTCTATGAGCACCTGAACGCCCAGAGCACCTGCTTGATACCCTGTGGTCTGGTCCTGGCTGCTGGCGCTTCCGGCGATGGTGCCGCCAGTGGCGAAGATGGTGATATTTGGGAGACTTGCATTGTATGAGGTATCATCTCGGATCACAAGATGTGCAGTTGGTGGCAAGATAGGCGAGGCAACTGCAACGGCCGCCGATGCAGCGAGGAGAACCAGACTGTTGAGGGAGGGCATGGTGTAAGCCGGGGAAGGATGCATGGGGGTTAGTCCGAACATGCCACAGCTGAACGAGCGTAAGAGAAGAGATTTTATATCCTTTTCTCTACCTAGTCATTACTATGCTTACCAACGGCAATTAGATGTTCTTTTGGCGCGCAGAAAGAGGACCTGGGGATCAAGATAAGGCTAACAAGGGACTAGGTAACTTTCATGTATGCCAAGACCAAGTCGTCTGAGTCGACATGGGTGAACAAGGCGATATCGCAATGATCCGAACAAGTTCTTGGGCTTAAAATACGGGCTGGTCTTCTGAATACAGCTAAAATCGGTACGTCCCGGATAACCTACCAAACCAATGATAGGATGATGTTGCCTATACGTTCATATAGCTCTAACGTTGGGTTGTGGTTGAATTCTTAACAATAGTCATCGGCCTGACAGACCGAAATACCCCAGACTGACTAGGTTCATGTACTATGGTCTCGGCTCCAGGGGGCTGGGACTTGGATGGGACTTGGATACGGGACTTGGAGAGGTTACTATAGCAGGTTTACTAAATGAGGATTAGTGAAGCTGTTTAGGTCTTGGGCAGAAGGTCAAGCCGAGCCGGTTATCTCCTATCTACCCCGCTTGGAGGGACCACCATGAATCGTATACACGGTAACAGACGCTGAACTACCGGGGACGTTCCGATCTCTGCGCCATTTACATGGGATGATCAATCTTCCGATTTCCATCTTGTCCAATTATCCGAACTTTCAGGCACTGAATGCCGATTACAGAGTGTATGGATTGAGAGTAAAGAGCAAAAAAAATGAGCGAGACTACACCAGGTGATAGATAACGCGAGTGGAGACCACCAAGACTTGGCTGTCCATCATCATAACGCAGTGTCCAGTGCGAGCTTGCCGTGTTGACTTACAAAGTATATGGCGCAACTGTCCTCCAATGAAAGCCTAGCTACTGTTTTAAACGAGTTGCCTACCCGCAGCTCTGAGCTATGTTGCATCTGTAAGCTTGTTAATTACTATCGGCCCCATCGATGCGATAGGTGAGCGGATTATCGCTAGATCAATGTCTTCCATACCACAATGTAGCTCTCAAAGCACTCGAGCCTAGACTACCCTGACTAGCGACCTGTCAGAGTCTCCAAATACTGTTTAACGACCTGTGTAGTTGAAAGGAGTAAATACAGCACATCAAAAACCTGGCGTCAGTTCTCGTAGTGAACAATCGCTACGACTCTTGGGAATCATCAGCGACCAAACTCTCATGCAGATGTCTGTGCATCTCGTCCTGTACAATTGGCACTCTGAAGCAGTCAAAAAGATTAGTGACGTGAGCCACCAGAACTGATACACCAACTGTTCATCTCGGTAGCTATGGGCCTGGACTTCATACAATTATAGTTCACAATTGGTTTCCATAAATTGCGAACAATTGCCATTCCGAATTCTTCTTGCGCCTGTCAGGAATATTGATAGTTTCCCATTGAGTTTCATGCTTGAGCCTGCGCTTCTTCGTCAATTAATGAAACCGCATTGATCGAGACCCCGTCATGAGACTCGAGACGATATAATTAGCAGATTCGTCCATTAGTATAATATCGCATCTCATTTACAAAACTTATGTCGTTCTTGACAAGTGCGGGCCATTCGAATCGGCTCATCTAAGGTAGAACAATTGGAAGTTAGTCAAATCACATCAGATGAAATATGATCATACAGTGTGAGATATGGTAATATGTGGAAAAGTAATAGTCTAACAAGACACAGCAACTAATTGCACCTAGTAAGTCTATGGGTTTACAATAGCTACGTTGAAGTGCGATTAAGCCTGTAGGACTGCGCCAATTACTGTGGCTACCACTGTCCGAGCCTCCATATGTCAATATCATGGCACACCACTAGACATCATATCTAACCATTAGTAGGTTTCGCAAACGACCTGTTGTGAGACTTTGATCGACTTTGAGGCACGTGCGAGGACTGTTTATTAGCCGCCGCATTCTGCTTTCGTCCGAGCTCCAGTATTTCCGGTACCTTCCAATCACATCTATCTATTGCATCTTGCTGGGCGGTTTGAGGTACCGACTTACTCGGGCCGGAGTGATCCATCGGATAATATATTTGCATGTGGTGTAGCGAATAGAATCACCCCGTTGCATAGCCTTTCACCGTATGTGCCAGGCTGTATGCCAGGATGCCAAATTCGCAAGCCGCATCAAGGATCAGAGATCGAAATTTCTTCCTTCGTCAGATCAATGGCTGTAAAGGTCGAAGTTCTAGATAATTGACTGAAACGGTAGTCTCATACGTACACGATTGTTCCAACCAAATTGCATGTAACCTGACTACCTGCTCAGGCGCCGCCATTATGCTGCCACCACTGCCAACAAATTTTAAAGGTTGAACACTAAAGGGAGCTAAAGTACTTGCGATGGTTGCCCCACATGAAATCAACTCGTCTTTTTTACTGATGTACAGACCAGATGCGAATGCTCATGCAAGCAAGTCATTTGCATCAGGACAGAGAGTATGTTATATACTTTGAACAGTCGATAATAGAAATGTTTTTTGCAATGCGAATCACACGTGCCGAAGGGACTCAAGACAACGGGAGCGGCAGGAACAAATCCAATCCCTGTTGACATGGCGCTATGGACGCGCTAAACGGCGCCTACCATCTAGACGCAAATGCATTGCATCATTGACTCCACGTGTGCTACGCGCTTTCGCACCAGTGACATCAACACTATGGCCTTTTTCGAGCAAGTTATGGCTGATATCGTGCCGATTGTGTGATTAGGATCCACGGCTTGACTCAATGTCAGATTTTCTTGTCCTTTAGACCCCATGGATTTAACGGACACTTCGGACTGCTTTGAGACCGAGAATACGGAAGTCGCAACTTTAAGGCTTATCCACATACCATCAGATTACCAATGGTGGTCACTGTGTCGATGACCGCTTGTCTTTGTTGTGTTCATTAATGATAATATTATAAAGTATATTTACTATCACTCTGCTCGCCGTAGTGACATTCCACAGTCCCTCTCTCAAGGTTATCTGTCTTAAAAGCTAGAGTAATCGACGCTTAGTTCACCAGTCCCAGGTCTCACCTAGGGCGAAGACACTTGACACCTCGCGGAACACGTCAAGATGGACAGGCCGACTCCCGCGGATACGGATGTGCCAGGGGGCTTTCCGGAAACCCCTGCGTCGATCGTGCCTTTCCAGCATCCGTTACCAGGCCGTGACATCCCTCTCGGCGCCGTGTCGAACGTGTCGGCCCCAGCAGCACATTCCAATGAAGCTGAGGCGCCAACTCCTACCCAGACTGGCAGAGGAACGGGCTCGTACTTTGCAGCGGCTCCCGGCCCATTCGATACTAGGACAGCGGCGGCACCGGCTGAGTCGTCAGCCAGTAGGACTTCTAGTATACCAGCCTCGGAA
Source organism: Seiridium unicorne (assembly GCA_039778275.1). Taxonomy (NCBI): domain Eukaryota; kingdom Fungi; phylum Ascomycota; class Sordariomycetes; order Amphisphaeriales; family Sporocadaceae; genus Seiridium; species Seiridium unicorne. Next base: position 7,935 of record JARVKF010000246.1, read on the forward strand.
AAGACCATTGCGGCTCAAACCAACGATCATGAACACGATGTATCCAAGGAGAGCCGCGACGTTTTGGCAGGATCTGCGGGCGACCCTGACAACGAAACAGAGCCTCGGTTCGAAGAAATTAAGACAGCCACCGAAACCCGGCCACCGTTGGGGCAGAGTCGCAGCACAATAAGGAGCGAAGAGGATCTATTCAGGGTGCTTTCGCGCCGCCGAACGTCGCATGCGGAGACATCAGAGGAGGACCACGAGATCGAGCGGCTCATGTCACGCTTGTTTGGACAGAAGCGTCAGGCGCAGAGCGAAGAAGAGAAGACGCGCCACTCCGGTGTCATCTTTCGCGACCTGACAGTCAAGGGCGTGGGCCTGGGAGCCAGTCTTCAGCCTACAGTTGGCGACATCTTCCTAGGATTGCCACGATTCTTGAAAAACCTGGTTACAAAAGGTCCCAAAGCTGCTACCGCAAAACCGCCTGTGAGAGATCTGATCAGCCATTTCGATGGCTGTGTGCGACCTGGTGAGATGCTGCTTGTGCTAGGGAGGCCAGGAAGTGGCTGCACAACATTTCTCAAGGCTTTCTGCAATCAAAGAGCTGGATTCCAGGACGTCCTTGGGGATGTCACGTATGGAGGAACCGATGCCGAGAGAATGGCAAAGGATTTCAGGGGTGAGATCATCTACAACCCCGAGGACGACCTGCACTACGCGACATTATCTGTGAAACGCACATTGACCTTTGCGCTCCGCACCCGTACTCCCGGTAAAGAATCTCGACTGGATGGCGAAAGCCGAAACGATTATGTAGAGGAATTCTTACGTGTGGCCGCCAAATTGCTGTGGATTGAGCATACGATGGATACCAAGGTCGGAAACGAATACGTGCGCGGAGTCTCTGGCGGCGAGCGCAAACGTGTGAGTATTGCCGAAGCACTCATTACACGAGCTAGTGTACAAGGTTGGGACAACTCCAGCAAGGGGTTGGACGCATCAACCGCGGTCGAGTAGTGAGTTATTTCATGCCCCGTATAGCTTGTTTTAGGAGTTTACCGACTCCTGCCGTTGCTGCTCTTGTAACATGGTTTTTAATCCCGACAACTCATCAAGCATGTTAGAAAAAGCAAATACTGACTAGGTGTTGTAGTGTCCAGTCTCTCAGGACACTCACCAACATGGCCTCAGTGTCGACTGCCGTCAGTCTTTACCAAGCTGGAGAGAGTTTATATAATCTGGTGGATAAGGTGTTACTCATTGATCAAGGCCAATGTTTGTACTATGGCTCGTCCGACCACGCCAAGAAGTACTTCATGGATCTCGGCTTCGACTGTCCAGATCGTTGGACTACTGCCGATTTCCTCACGTCCGTGACTGATCCGTTCGAGCGCAGTATTCGATCAGGATGGGAAGATCGTATCCCGCGATCCGCAGAGGACTTTGCCGCCGTTTACAAGAAGTCCGATGCATACCAGAAGAACCTAGAGGATATCCGAGATTTCGAATCCCAGCTCGAGGAGCAGATGCAATCACGAGCCGAAAACCGCTCCAAAAAGAACAAGAAAAAGAACTACACTATTCCGTTCCATCAACAAGTTTTCGCATTGGCTCAGCGTCAATTACTTGTGACGATAGGCGACAAAGCTTCGTTGTATGGAAAATGGGGCGGCATTGTGTTCCAAGGCCTCATCGTCGGCTCTCTCTTCTACAACTTGCCTGACAACAGTACGGGTGCCTTCACTCGTGGTGGTGTTCTCTTCTTCATCCTCCTCTTCAACGCGCTGCTGGCCTTGGCTGAGCAGACTGCTGCCTTTGAATCCAAGCCGATCTTGCTCAAGCACAAGAACTTTTCGTTCTACAGACCATCTGCCTATGCTGTAGCGCAGACGTTGGTCGATGTTCCCCTGGTTCTCATACAAGTCATCCTGTTCGATGTCATAATCTACTGGATGGCTGGACTTGCTGCGACTCCTTCACAGTTCTTCATCTCGATTCTGATCTTATGGCTTGTCACCATGGTGACGTATGCATTCTTCCGTGCCATCTCGGCGATATTCAAGACCTTGGATGATGCCACCAAGGTCACCGGTGTTGCAATTCAAATCCTAGTTGTCTACACAGGCTATCTGATCCCGCCGTCGAGTATGCGACCTTGGTTCGGCTGGTTGCGTTGGATCAACTGGATTCAATATGGCTTTGAATGTCTCATGGCCAACGAGTTTTACGACTTAAATCTGCCTTGTGTCACTCCATACCTCGTCCCCCAGGGCCCTGATGCTTCACCACAGTATCAGTCATGCGCGCTAGCAGGCTCGACCCCGGGATCAACGTCCGTTTCTGGATCGTCGTACATTGAAGAATCCTTCAGTTACTCCCGAGGTCATCTTTGGCGCAACTTCGGCTTTTTGTGGGCCTTCTTCTTCTTCTTCCTGGTGATCTCCATGATTGGCATGGAAATGATGAAGCCCAATGCTGGTGGCGCGGCCGTTACTGTCTACAAGCGAGGTCAGGTCCCCAAGGCCTTGCAGAAGACCATCGAAACTGGCGGGAGGGCGAAGGGCGACGGAGACGAGGAATCAGGCTCATCTACGCAGACCGATGTCGTGAAAGACCATGCTAAAGAACAGGATGAGAAAGACAAGCAGGCTATGAAGAATGTTGCGGGCAACGAGACAATTTTCACCTTCCAGGATGTGAATTATACTATTCCCTTTGGTGGCGGCGAGAGGAAGTTGCTGGACCAGGTTCAAGGTTTTGTCCGACCTGGTAAATTGACTGCTCTCATGGGTGCATCCGGTCAGTCTGCTACTCGGCCTTCTAACTAGCTTGTGGAACTAATTTTGCATAGGCGCTGGTAAAACGACTCTTCTGAATACTCTGGCTCAGAGGTGAGTAGCTACAGACGGCCACGTCCTAGTATACAAGGAAACTAACATGACTTATAGAATCAACTTTGGCGTCATCACAGGTGACTTCCTTGTTGACGGCAGGCCACTTCCGAAATCTTTCCAACGAGCCACCGGCTTCGCAGAGCAAATGGACATCCACGAGCCTACCGCCACCGTACGGGAAGCCCTACAATTCTCTGCACTCTTGCGCCAACCCAGAGAGGTCTCCAAGAAGGAGAAGTACGCCTACTGCGAGACCATCATCGAGCTTCTCGAAATGCAAGACATTGCTGGTGCGACCATCGGTAATGTGGGAGAAGGACTAAATCAAGAACAGCGCAAACGACTTACCATTGGTGTGGAGCTTGCATCCAAGCCTGAGTTGCTTATGTTTTTGGACGAACCCACCTCTGGCCTTGATTCTGGCGCCGCTTTCAACATTGTCCGATTTCTCCGTAAGCTGGCCGATGCCGGTCAGGCCATCCTGTGCACCATCCATCAGCCTTCCGCCGTACTGTTTGAGCACTTCGATGAGCTCATTCTGCTCAAGTCGGGCGGTCGTGTTGTATACGCCGGCGAGCTCGGAAAAGACAGCCAGAAGCTCATCAAGTACTTCGAGGGTAACGGTGGCCACAAGTGCCCACCTGACGCCAACCCGGCTGAATGGATGCTCGAGACCATCGGCGCTGGCGACCCTGATTACAAGGGTCAAGACTGGGGCGATGTGTGGCTCAAGTCGAAGCACTACGAGGAACAGACCAAGGAAATCAACTCGATGAACGAGAAGCGTCGCGATGTCGAGCACTCGAAGAATGTTCAGGATGATCGTGAGTATGCCATGCCTCTAACGACTCAGACCATGGCAGTGGTCAAGCGCTCGTTCATTAGCTATTGGAGAACGCCCAACTACATCATGGGCAAATTCATTCTGCACATCTTCACCGGTCTCTTCAACACATTCACGTTCTACAAGCTCGGCTACTCCACCATCGACATGCAGTCGCGGCTCTTCTCCATCTTCATGACCCTGACGATCTCGCCTCCCCTTATCCAACAGCTCCAGCCCGTCTTCCTCCACTCGCGAAACATCTTCCAGTCTCGCGAGAACAACGCCAAGATCTACAGCTGGTTCGCGTGGACCACGGCAGCGGTGCTCGTGGAGATCCCATATGCCATCGTGGCAGGCGGCATCTACTTCAACTGCTGGTGGTGGGGCGTTGTTGGGTACAAGATGTCGAGTTTCTCCTCCGGCTTCACCTTCCTGTGCGTCATCCTCTTCGAGCTGTACTACGTCGGTTTCGGCCAGGCTATCGCCGCCTTCAGCCCGAACGAGCTGCTGGCCAGCTTGCTTGTCCCGCTCTTCTTCCTGTTCGTGGTGTCGTTCTGCGGCGTCGTGGTGCCCGCCGCCCAGCTCCCGTACTTTTGGCGAGAGTGGATGTACTGGCTCACGCCGTTTCACTACCTGCTCGAAGCATTCCTGAGCGTCTCGCTGCATGATCAGCCAGTGATGTGTGCCACCGGCGAGTTCGCTACTTTCTCTGCCCCGCCGGGCCAAACGTGTGACTCGTATGTGCAGCCGTACATCGCGCAGGCTGGCGGGTACGTGCAGACGGCCGCTGATGGTATGTGTCAATTCTGCCAATATAACAGCGGAGACGAGTTTGGGTCCAACTTCAGCGTTTATTACTATAATATTTGGCGCGATTTCGGCATTGTCTGTGCCTTTATCGTGTTCAACTTTGCGGTGGTTTACTTTGCGACGTTCCTGAGGTTCAAGGGGAAGAATCCATTGAAGGGCGTTATGGCGAAGCTTAAGCAGAAGAAGCAGAAGTAGATCCTAGTTAGAGATAGAGAAAAAGGCTGCGCGATTCATCATGTTGATGGGCGTGTACAATATTTAATGAAGTTGTATATCAAGGCATAAGATAAGACTAAACTCAGTTCTCTATCCGGGCGCTGGACCCTCTCCCAATAGCGAAGGTGTTGCCCATTCCAGACCAAGGGGCGACTACACTCTTATGACGTAACAACCCAGTAGAATAGTAAGCATCGTGACAGAAGATATTACCAAAGCATCTGCAAGTTTCCGTCCGAGTTCTCAATCCGCTCGTCCAGACAGATCTGGTCCCATCGCCATGAACCATTACAGCTGCACAATTCGGCCTGCAGAAACTTCCCATCATGGATGAGTCGAACATTGCGAGCACTGGCAGCAAAATTACCTTCCTTGGCCCAGCGGAAGTGACCATCGTCATTAGTCAACAGCCGGTTGAGAGAGATGGACGACAGCTTCCTGCTACCATTCATGGCGCCGCACTCGGCAATCAGGTCATGATCATTGTCGAGAGAGATCCGGGCGGAACTATGGGAAAAGTTGCCCCGTGTGCCATGCACCACCGGCGGGGGAGGTGCATGGTATTGATTGGACGGCTTTGGCTTGTGGTGCTTGTCATCGTCCGAGGACGAGGATGAGGACGAAGACGACCGACGTGACGACGGCCGGCTGGGCTTCTTGTGGTCCTTGTAGGCGTCTTGCAGCTTGTGGCCCGCAAAGGCACCTCCCAGCGCACCGAGGAAACCGTGGTTGACTTTGTGTCCTGCTCAGTTGTTAGTCGCATTTCAACATTGACTTGTCAGTTTCGCATTACGAACCGGCGAAGGCGCCGGCAGCACCACCAGCGAGCGCACCCATCAATCCTCTTTCTTCCTCTGTCTGAGGCCCCTGAGGCGCAAAGGGATTAAAATTGTACTCTTGCTTGATCTGAGGTGGGTAAGCCGCAGAAGCTGGTTGTGGTTGTGGCGAGGGCGCATATTGTGGCTGGCTCGGCGGTTGGTATGGTGATGGCTGGTGAGGTGAAGGGTAGTACGGCTGCTGTCCGTGATGACTGTTGGGCCCATATCCGGGCGGTGGGTACTGCCCAGCCGGAGGCGGAGACCCGGCGTACTGGGGCTGCGGAGGGGGCTGGTAGCCCGGGCTGTGAGGCGGTAGGTACGGCGATCCCTGGGGTGGACCGTAGTATGCTTGGCTTCCCGGCGGTGGTGAGGCCATCGGAGAGTGCTGCGGCGGGTAAGGCGAGCTCCCCGGCGATGGACAACCTGGCCACTGGTTATGGTTGGGGTGCTGACCCGACTCTCCTTGAGAGTAGGTTGGCTGGGGACCAGACGGAGGGTAGCCGGTCATGTTTGCGTTGGGGTGGTAGACGGGTCTGAGAACCATGATGAATACGATACCTGCGAGATGGGATGATGAATAAGTTTATGTAGAAGAAGAACGTTGTTGATTGAAACTTGAAGGTTTATCTTCTCTATGGGATTCAGCGTTCTCCACCCAATCAGGATGGCGATCGCCTAGGGTGGAGTAGTGCAGCGATGCTTAACGAACGCCATGATTGCATGGGCTGTGCCTCTTAAGCGTGCTGCCTAATTCCTTCAAGAGGCCTCCTCATTGGAACCCGTCCCGAGCTCAACTTTGATGCCAGTGACACACGCTAGCAAAGATTGGTGCTAACCCTTACGCCAGTATCATGCACTGAAACCCCCAATCAAGAAATGGGTACGTGACAGAAGTATAATATCTTGGTACTTGCAAAATACGTATTATTACATGAGCAATCAGTTTATGATCATCATATTAGAGTTCCCATGCAGAGCCTTTTGTTCTCCAACAATAGACCTTTATTACCTATCACTCACCTGTCGCGTGTGTTGTTGTGTACTTCTGACACTTATGTGTGCCATCATCCAGACCGATTCGCCCAACCTTCTGTCGTAATCCCGCTTCGAGGTGCGATGAACGTAAACACAATTGCAAATGACGCTCATTTCCTATCGATTGAGAATATTCTCAATTCGTTCTAGCTCTGGTCTATTCTGATGCAAGATGCTCTGAAGACACGCCCTATGCTCCAAGTAGAGGTCCCTCTTTCCTCTGCAAATCTATATATGTTGTCCACATCAAGTTTTACACGTATGGTACAAACGAAAGGCCTCCAAAGCCTCTCTAAATTTATGTACAAAATAGGAAATAAACGAGCAAGAAATATACACTGACCATTCTAAATCTTTAGCGGCGCCATTCCGTTACTTCCGCCAAATCAATGGTTCGGGATCTGACGGACGATTTCGATGCCTTCGTCCACTGATTTCTTAGATAGTTCCTTTTCGACCCATGCCGATATATTCGACGCCGCATCAGCCGCACTGTCTAGGTTTGACTGAAAGAACCCTTGCAGTTGAGACGGAGTGAATGTATCCTCGAGTATATGACCTGCAAAGTCCTCGCCCAACTTCTCAATGTCCTCAAGACGCGCAGGTGTTTGAGAGCTGTCCAGGTCTGGGGAAAACATGCGAACAAACATCTGCTTTGCAGAGTTTTGGCTGATGTTTCCAAGAAAAACCTTCATGTCAATCCGTCCAGGTCTCACCAAAGCGCTATCCAATTGCTCGGGTTTATTGGTGGTCATAATGACAATACGACCCTCAGCAGATCCAACACCGTCTAGAACGTTCAAGACTCCGGAGAGGGTGCAGTTGGACCGGTTGCTGTGTACGCTGCTGTGGTCACTCTTATCTCCGGAGTCTCGTTCTATGCCAACAGCATCGATGTCCTCCAAGAGTACGATGCATTGGGGAGGGATCTCCTGGAACATTTGCTCCAAGTCATGGTCGGCCGGAACGCTAGGAAGCTTGACCTCATAGAGGTCAAGACCAAATTCGCCTGCGAGTGCAGTCGACAAGGACGATTTTCCTGTGCCAGGTGGCCCATACAGGAGATAGCCTCGACGATATGGCATACTTCGATTTCGATAACGTTTCCGAGTCTTAGGGTCCAAGTACTTTCTGATATCGGCCAAAAGCTCCTCCTTGACCCCATCGTCGAAGTGAACAGTGTCTAAATGCCGAATAGGCATCCTCGACTTGGGTTGCCAGGAGATCCCATAACGATCCCTCGAGAAGATCGTAACGTAATATTGCGCCTGCCTATCAGCATAAGCCCGGCAGGTCTCAATGAACTCCTTGATAGGGTCAACAGAACGTCCGATACAACTGATTGTCAGATCCTCGCCCCCTATACCATCGTAACCCGGATCGCACATGGACGCGTTGAAGCTGTCAAGTGACCTCGAGACTACGAAGAGATTTCTCCCATGCCAGAACCATATAGCTTCCCAATGGGGCAGATATTGTGTCTGGCGCCGGGTCTTCTTGAATGATGCACCCTCCTCGCGCCCCGACTGCGATTCGGTACGCGCATTGAAGAACCGGACTGTTCGTCCTTCTATGACATTCGTCATTACCCAGCTTACGACGCTTCTATTCAGGGGGTCCCGTCCGGGGATTGTGACGGAGGCAATGAAGAAACGTCGAATCCATGCATAAATTTCAGACCATGTTGACCTGGCAAAGCGCCATGCTGATGGCGCAACGCCAGCAAGAGCTACGATCGAGCCTAGGTGTGTGATATCGAGATTCGCCCAGTGAGTAGCCAGATTTCTGAGCAGTCCAACCGGATCAGTCAGATCAAAACTCGATGCTCCGCCAGCATGGAAAGGTTGCGTCATTCTACACTAGAGAGAGCTGACAGCGAACTTCATCTGGCCACGATACTCGGGAACCCCAGCGGCGCCGAAGTGGGCCGAATGCAAGGCCTGTCGTGCCCGGCGGGCGGAAAAGGACAAGAACCAACTAATTATGAAGAAAGGCTAAAATATAATGAATGTCGCGAAGGATAATACAACGAACAAACCACACGCCGACCAATGGAATCGAAGAAAGGTGACCAATGGCAGTTGTTGAATCGATGGAAAAAGACCATGAACTCCTTAGACAAGATTTTCAATGCCGCACAGACCAATTTGAACGTACCTATGTACAGGCAACCTAGTGCTAAAGCACCCCAAGGCCAGCGAAAGACGTACTGTACGCTAATCAGGGTAGGAGGGCATTAGGCTTGGCTCCAGCTGCGTTGATAGTTGTTCTTCCTCTATCAGCTGAATTATTCCCAGATAGAAACTCGATAAGCACGCAAGGTTTCGTGGTTCAGTACCTGCGTCGGCACTAAGCAGAATAGGCAGGTGTACGTCGTCCCTTGCTCCTCTAGGCACCCCAATAACTTGAAATGCTGCAGGCCGCTATGGTGACTGTACTTCACCAATACATCATGGTCTACTAAGCCATTGCTGCTTCGTGTTACGACTTCATTGCACCCTTGTGACCATCATTCCTTGAACGGTCGAAAAGCTTCACAAGGCCGATTGGCATCGCATCATACACCTGTGTCTTCGTCAAGATGCGTGAAGTTGTTACTGATAGAGCCAAGACCCCGCCATTTCGCCTGCCTGACACCATTATTCCTCAGCACTACGCCATCGAGGTCGAGCCAAATATTGATGATGGCACTTTTGAAGGACGAGTGACCATTCAATTGCATGTCGCCAAAGCGACTCAGTTCATAGTCTTCCATGCAGTCCGGCTGAAGATCACGCAAGTCTCCGTTGAACCTGAGGGAGGCATCGTCTCGTATCCGGGAGTCAATTACAACCCTGAGCAGGAAACTGCATATCTAAAATTGAAGACCACGCTGCATGCAGGCTCGCAAGCGGTTCTAAGTCTCAATTATGAAGGCCAGATGGCCCCGACCGGCACCATGGGCGGCATGATGCCAACGCCATACCAGCTACCCGACGGGGAGGTCAAGCTAGGGTTCGAAACCATGTTCGAACCGATATTGGCACGATCGGTCTTCCCATGTTTTGATGAGCCTGACCTCAAGGCAGAGTTTCTCGTCTCGTTGGTTGTACGGTCTGATTTGACTTGTCTCAGCAATATGGAAGTTGAATCCGAGAATGCTGTTGAGTCGTTTCATGAGACACCGAAGAAACGCGTTGTGTTCAAGACAAGTCCTAAAATGTCGTCCTATCTTGTCGTCCTGGTGGCGGGCTACTTCAATGTCATCGAGACCAACGACTTCCATGTGCCTATACGAGTTTACGCTGCACTTGATAAGGATATCAACAGTGCTGCGTATGCACTCGAGATAGCAGTCAAGTCAATGAAAACACATGAAAAGTCCTTTGGATTGAAGTATCCTCTCCCGAAACTCGATATGGTTGCGGTACCAGGCCACCAAGGGTAAGTGATTTGCGCTGTCCTGGTTTTGACTGTTTTAACAATAAGACCTGGCGACCGTTGAGTCCTTCTATAGCATAAGATTTCCTCAAGTGTCCTTTGACGATAGATCATTATATTGACTGCGAAATAGTGGCATGGAACATTGGGGTTGCGTCACATACGAGGAACGCGGCCTTATCCTCCCTGCATCTCCTTCAGAGTATGACAAGATGCGGCTGGCATTGCTCATTGCACACGAACTTGCTCATCAGTGGTTTGGGAACATTGTGACGATGAAATTTTGGGACTCACTCTGGCTAAATGAAGCCTTTTCCGAGTGGGCTGCGGTGTTTGCTGCTTCGCAAATGCTCCCTGACTTCGATGCTTGGGCTAGTTTCATTGCCAGCAGTCCCGATGGCTTGGCCATGGATGGCTTCCAAGCAGCCCTAGATCTCGATTCCAACGTCGGAAGCCACGCTATACAAGACCGGAATGTAACCGCAGGGTCCGCCTTCGATTCTATCACCTACCTCAAAGGTTGCAGTATCATCCGCATGATGGCAGAGAACCTAGGTGTTGATGTGTTCCTCCAAGGCATTCAGCTTTATCTGAAGCGCTTCATGTATGGAAACGCTACAACTGAACAGCTTTGGGACACACTAAGTGAAGTCAGCAGACGCGACGTGGCAGGATTCATGTCAGCTTGGACGCAGACAGTTGGCTATCCGCTCTTGACGGTCAACGAACTGCGCCCGACGGGGGAAATTGTCGTCGACCAATCTCGCTTCTTGCAAAATGGAGAGCGCGATACCAAGGTTGGACCTTATCCAGTCACAATCCAATTGAGAGGCCCCGATGGTGTCACGACGCATCCGCTGACCGGCAATAAGACGACGATACGTGTCAACCCCTTCAAGTATAAACTCAATGCTGATCTAGTCGGATTTTACCGAGTTTCTTATCCGTTGTCTCGTATTCACAAGTTTGGCGTACAGTTTGCAGGCGACTATCTTTCCGTCAACGATAAGGTAGGTATCATATCGGATCTGGGAGCTGTTTTGAGGACCGGGTTACCATCTCGGAACACGAACCTTCCAGAGTTCCTTGACTTTCTGCTCAGAATCAAAGATGATGTCGATAATGTGTTCGTATGGCGCCAAATACTAGAAGAGCTAGGCACGATTCGAGCGGCATTCCTTTTCGAAGGCGATGATGTCCTTGATGTATTGAGGTCGGTGAAGCATGAGTTATTAGCACATCTGGTTGCGAAGGGATTGCTCAGATTTGGGTCGACGGATATGATCGAAGAAAAATTCTTGAAGGCACTTATATTTGGCCAGCTTAAGGATCACCCTCAAGTACAGCAAAAGGCCAAAGCTGCTTGGCAGAAGCTGCTGGCTGGGGACAAAGATGCATTGAACCCAAACATCAAACGGCAAATATTTGACACCGTGGTGTTTTTGGACGAGACAGACGTAAGTAATCCCAGCGAGGGAATTGATGATAATGTTGACCGGTAACTTTCAGGCAACGTGGGAAAACCTCAAATCGATTGCCCTGGAAGGAACTTACATTCGCCCCGGCGATCCAGTCACCCCTATCGAGGCTTTCGCGTCCCTTGGTAGCTCACCCTGTCCCGGACTGATTGCTCGGTCTCTGGAGCTGATTACACCATCAAAATACCCAGTCCGACCATCACCGGTGGTAACGAGGGCGACGCCCTTCGTGTTGAACTGGGCTGCACGCCTTAGCATACTGAGAACTCTCCAAGGTCATCCAGGTGGAGCAGAGGCATCATGGAGATGGCTGCGTAAGAATTGGGAGTTGTTGCATGAGGGACGTAAAAGTGGTGGGATCAGAAGCTACGCATACATTGACGTGGCTCTCGGCGGGCTCGCAACTCCGGCTCACTTATCGCAGGTAGAGAATTTCTTTGCCGACAAGGTGGATTCTTCTTTCGAAATGCTGCTCGACCAGGCTAAAGACAGAATACGAGTCAAGGCTCGTCTCGTTGCAGCGGATCGAAAGGAGCTGTTACAATGGGCGAAGCAAAGGAGTTCTTAGGACCAGATATAAATCATCAAGCATGTTCCATCAGTCTCAAATGGATGTCATTTCCGTGCATAGGTATCACTTTTGGTTGCAAATATCCTCTGAATGGCAGCCCGTGATCAAGCATGTCGTTGTCCAGGCAAACAACCATAGATTATCGAATGACTAGTAGCAGGAGAACGTTGCGATAAAGTGCCTCGGATCATCCAGTCCAGACGATGTTCCTCGATCTCCTGACCCTTCACGAAATCCATCCGCAGGCTCTCAAACGATCAATCGACAAACAGATGCTGCTTGAACCAGGCAACGGCGGCGTTCTTGCCCCGCACCATAGCCTTGAGTTCACCTTCCTTTCTGTCGTCGCCACGGATGAAGCACGCGTGCTCAACCCCGGGGAAATGCTGATAGTCAAATGGGACATTCAGCTTCTGAAGAGTCTGAAACGTATGCAGCTTCAACTCGGCCGTGTACATCTGGTCATGTTCAGGAGCAAGCAGCTGCACCGGTATCTGTCCAGCCTCGTCGATATCCTTGGCAGTCAGCATCGACGGGTGGCCGACGCTGATGCAGTCCACCAGCGGCGGCTGATGTTCCTTGGCCGCGAGACGGAAGCATGCCCACCCGCCGTAGCAGAACCCAACGGCTCCGACCTGGAAATTCAGAGTCAATCATTAAAACACATGCTATCTTTCAGTTGTTTTCGTTTATCAACTTACCTTCTTGTACTTCTGCCGCAGGGCGCGAGCGCAATCGAAGATCTCCGGCTCCCGGATCTCCCGAGAGTTCCGGCCGACGAATCCCTCCAAGTCGATCTCCTGCCATCGCCCGTTGATGAGGGGCTCGGCGTTGATGACCTCGCCGCCGAAGAAGTCGGCCACGTAGACGGTGACGCCGGCCTCCTTCGCGTAGTGGTCGGCCAGGAGCCGGATGTTGTTGAACGTCCACCCGAACAGGTCGGAGATGAACAGCACGGCGGCGTCCGGGTTGTCGCCGGTCACGTAGGCGTCGTTCTGGGCGATCTTGCTAGTCCGGCCCGTGGGTGTGCCGTCCCAGGTGAAGCCGGTGACGCAACACTGTCCGACTGACATGGTTTTTGAACGATCTTGTTGTAATTTGACGTTTCTAGAAGAGTTTAAATGTCAGGGGTTGCGCAGGATTGTTGAAGAAACTGTATGAAATAACCAACTATAAATACAATAAACACACGGATACAGGACTAAATCACGGACTTAGTTACACAACTGCTCATGCTATTGGGCCGTTGACTATGCTAGGTTAGGTTACTCAATTGCTTTTGACACTTAAACCTTCCCCCGCGGCGGCGGAAAGCAAAGTGGGACCGAAGCATTCTTCCCATGCCCGTCATAGGCAAAGCTGGTCAGATCATACAGGATTTGTTCGTTTGGCAGGTGACCCATTGTTGATGCAGTCGGTTCACATCCATGCCACAGCTGACGAATTGAGAGATGCGTGGTGGATAAACAGGATCGCTTGATATGCCCAGCTCGGTGTTAGGGCTTATATGGATTGGAAATCATCGGAGCAGGGGACTTCACACGAAGTGCCAAGCTTAGTTGCAATATCCCTCTTGCCCATACATACCCATGGGGTCTGGTCCGTGTATGTGCCGTGTAAGATCATCGTCTATCATGGACTTGACATGCTTTGCTCTGTGTTGTTTTATGTTATGATTTATTACCTCATGCCTTTCTGAACGACATTATATTTCAGAGCAATATACGTAGCATGGTAATGTCATCCTCATCCAGAATTATGGGAAGACCACCTGGGCAGCACAAATACGTGGTGCACATCGTTTCTACGGGTACCCTGGGGACTGGATGGATGAAGAGGTAGGTGAACTTAGATGGACGAAGTTGGAACGAATAGACTGATGACTGAGCACATATGATTAGATCTTATGCAGTATTCGGCTAAATAATATCAGTCGACTGAATTTTCAGAGTGGCCCTCCTTGTGACTATCTTCTAGCTCTCTTCTTCACCGGGCCAGTCTTCGGTGCACCCCTCTTCTTCGGCTTTGTGTCCTCATCGTCGTCCTCTTCAGGCCCCTCTTCTTGATCCGCAAGCCTCCTGTTCGCCATGCGTTCCTGCTTTTCTGTGGGAATCCCGTTCTCGAGAATCTGGAAGAATTCTTCTTCACTGATAGTCTCAAGCTCCAACTCGTTGATCTTCTTCAACTTGGCCGGGCCCGCTCGTGTCCCGATGATGATGTAGTCCGTGTCCTCGAGCTTGCTGATGACTTCAGCCCCGTATGTGATGGCCGTGGCAATTGATGTCTTTCGATCCATGGTCTCGAAGGTTCCGGTGAAGAGGATTTTAAGGCCTGCAAGACAATTCGGAATTCCCTGGGGGATGGTTTTACGATGTGTTCTGGCGTTGATCGCGGTCTTGGGAGGTCCCTTCTTGGTAGGTTTCGGTGCCTCCTCATCGACGTCCTCGTCCTCGTCCTCGTCCTCGTCTTCTTCCTTCGGCTCTGCCTTGATAGCTTTCTTCCCATTGCTAGCAGCTTTGCCGGGACCTGCGTTGCTGAGAACTGTCTTGAAAACCTCGATCTCAGCAGCCTTATGCCCACCAGGTCCACCATCGATTTCTCCATAATAGAGTCCATCTGCGGTTTCATTATGATGAAAATCCCATTCGTCCATATCGCCCAGAGGATTGCATCTCTCGGCGTGGCGAACTAGCATCTTCTTCGCCGCCGCGTTGGCGGCTGCTAAGGTGGTGTAAACCTCTGCTGGCTGCAGACCTTCTAGCTCGTAGTCATCATTCCAAATAAATGATGTAATTACATACACCTCGTCTGGCAAGACCTTTTTCGGTGGCATCTTTGCGAGATGATTCGTGAGTGTGGTGTCGTTTGTTGAGTGAAGACAGTGTTCCTGAGGACGGGGATTTTTATAAGGCACGATGGATGAGAGCTAAGCGCGACGGTGTTGTTGGTCAGAGCCCGTGCCTGACTGTGCCACAGTGCCCGTAACTAGGCCAACACTTCACTGCTTTCATGGATGTTGGTGGAATGACATTCTGTATGATTCGAAGATAAATTTGAGAACAGCTTCAGTCAACAAGAACATGCAGTAGCCATGAATGTTGAAGGTTGAAATGTAACGACATATCGGCATCGCTCGTGGACGCTTTCATACTGTGGGCGCAAATAGAGCAGTAGTGACAAGATAATGGCAAATTATATACCTAACTTATCGCTCGAGTGAAATTTCAACTATAAGATAAAACATAAAAACCATTTAGACTTGGCATAATTTCAGCCGTCAGGACTTCAGTCGCCTCTAGACACCTACGAGTTGATCATTTGCATCGCTAACGCTGTTGCAGTACCAACTCTTCAGTCGAGCTTGTGTCTTACGATCATGTTTGCTGCCACCAAAGCATGGTAGATTTAGCAAGACTTTGTCGACACGTGTGGCTATATGGCCGAGTATCAGGAGTGGTTATGCCCTCAGCATCTGTGTTCCCAGCACTCTGGAGTATCGAAAGTTCTTTCACATATGCAATCTAATTAAGCTTCACTGTAAGTACTAAGTACATGTAGGCGTGCAACTAATTAGGCTCCAGGCTCCAGCTCCAGCCCCAGTACAGAGTGGGGCATCACTGTAGCTAGCCTAAGCGGTGAACCTTTCTGGCAGGGATGCGACTTTAAGACCGGCAGAATTCTTCAAGATGGCCCCCGCTACCAAAAAAATTCCCAGTGATAGCGCCTCCAGAGCCAAGTCTCACTATACACCGGCGTGCTCCCTAGCAAATCGCCCACGATGCCGACCAGAACATCAGGCCCTTCGCCGCATGGCAAGAAGAAGGCGAAAGCAGAGCCGAGAACTCTGAAGCGTAAACGAAACCAGGACGACCTCCAGCAATTGAAAAAATCCGTGGAAGAGTTCGAGCCGAACACCGCAGAGATCACACAGTTCAAACACCTACCCTTGTCGACGCCGACAGCCTCCGGACTCGATGCGTCGCACTTTACCACTCTTACCGACATCCAGGCGAAGGCGATTGGGCCAGCTTTGAAAGGCCGTGATCTTTTGGCGGCGGCGAAGACGGGCTCAGGCAAGACTTTGGCCTTTTTGGTTCCCGTCCTCGAAACACTCGTCCGTGCCCAATGGACGGAGCACGATGGCTTAGGTGCATTGGTGATTGCTCCAACGGTATGTATTAAATACGACCTGCTTTCCTTGATCCTATAGCCTCCGGGCGCTGCGCATTCGAAAGTGTTTTGTTTGGGTGCAGTCGAAATTCGACCAAATAAAGAAATGCTGACATATGTTACTACCAGCGCGAGCTTGCCGTTCAAATTTTCGAGGTACTGCGCAAAATCGGCAGGTTTCACTCGTTCTCAGCAGGGTTGGTTATAGGAGGCAAGAATCTAGAAGAAGAAGCCGGACGACTATCGCGTATGAATCTGTTGATCTGCACACCCGGCCGATTATTGCAGCATTTGGACCAGACCGCCGGATTCAATGTCGACAATCTACAGATCCTGGTTTTGGATGAGGCCGACCGAATTCTCGATATGGGATTCCAGAGCGCCATGAACGCCGTTATCGATCATCTTCCAAAGGAGAGGCAAACTATGCTGTTTTCTGCGACGCAAAACCGAAAAGTCTCGGATTTGGCTAGGTTGTCACTCAAAGACCCCGAATATGTAGGTCAGGAGCTTCTGCGATGGACTTCATTCGTTAACAATAATAGATCTCCGTCCACGAAGCTGCGTCTTCTGCCACGCCGGCCACACTACAACAGCACTACATTCTCACGCCGTTACCCGAAAAGCTAGACACTCTATACTCGTTTATCAAGTCAAATCTAAAGAGTAAAATGATCGTCTTTATGTCATCTGGAAAACAAGTGAGGTTCGCCTACGAGGCCTTCAAGAAGTTGTCTCCCGGAGTTCCTTTACTCCATCTCCACGGCCGGCAAAAGAACACTGCTCGAATGGAGATCGTTAGAAGATTTGCTTCGGCTCAATACTCTTGCTTGATTGCTACAGACGTGGTTGCTCGAGGAGTGGATTTCGCAGGGGTGGATTGGATCGTTCAGATGGTAAGATGGCAACCCTTATCTCGATTATATTTGGCAGCCAAGTGGTTCATCTTGATTTTCTTTTTTCAATCCTCCTTTAAATTCGCCCCAGAAAGCAATACTGACCGTGACTATAGGATTGCCCAGAAGATCCAGAAACCTATATTCACAGAGTGGGCCGGACTGCCCGTTATGGGAAGAATGGGAAGGCGATTCTCTTCCTTGATCCATCCGAGGAAGAGGGAATGATGAAGAGGCTGGAACACAAAAAAGTTCCAATCAAAAAGGTGAACGTACGCGAAAAGAAGAAGATCTCGATCACAGAAAGTATCCAGAACATGTGCTTTCAAAACACGGACCTGAAGTACCTTGCCCAAAAGGCTTTCATCAGTTATACGCGGTCAATCGGTCTGCAAAAAGATAAAGACATTTTTGATATCCGAGCGCTGGATTTGGAAGGTTATTCTGCCAGCCTGGGTCTACCCGAGATGCCGCGTGTTAAACATCAAAAGGCCGAAGATATCAAGAAGATCAAGAATCGATCACGCGCAGAACTTGACCTCTCAAGTGGGTCTGAATACGACTCTGATGGCGAGAAGATCAAAAAACACAAGAAGAAGGATGAGGTCGTCACAAAGTATGACAAAATGTTTGGAAGACAAAACCGTAAGTGCCTCCTTGGGCCCCTTTTGGCCTCCCTCGGCTTCCCTTGGAGCAACACCAACTCCTGAAACCCGTTTCGAAATTCAACCACAAGATTAACTACTAATCTTCATGCAGAGGATGTACTGTCGGCGCATTACTCGAATCTTCGTAACGATGAGGAGGAAGATGACGATTTCTTTGGCGTCAAGCGTGTGCTCAACAATGATGAGCTAGACTCTGTCGCCCAAGATACCGAAAAGCCACTAGGAAAGGTCATTCCTGTACATGGAGGACAAGAACTCGTTATCGACTCTAAGCGCAGAGAAAAGCTCATCAAGTCGAAGAAGCAGATGTTGAAGTATAAGGGATCAGGAACGAGAGTGGTATTTGATGACGACGGGGAAGCACATCAACTGTACGAGCTCCAGGGCGAGGACGACTTCCAGCGGGAAGGCTCTGCAGAGGCACAACGACAGAAGTTCGTGCAGGCAGAAGCAGATCGTGTCCGCCAAGCAGATGTGGACGATAAGCAAGTTGCCAAGGAGAGAAGACAAGAAAAGAAGATCAAGAGGAAAGAAAGGGAAAGATTGGAGAATTCTGGCATCGATGCCCCAGGGCAAGACCAGCCTGCTTTGGGTACATCCGAGGATGCAGACAAAGCACTGGACCTGTTGCGATCATTACCTGTTGCTGGTGAGAGTGATGGAGAGGACGAGCGGCCGACAAAGAAGGCCAAGAAGTGGTTCCAGAACGACTCGGACGATGAGAGCGAGAAGAAGAGCCGGAAGGGCAAGGGCAAGGGCAAGGTCATTGAGGTGGCAGATGAGCCTAATACCTTGGAGGACTATGAGGCTTTGGCGACGGGTCTGCTCGATGACTAGAGATGATGCACATTATACCCCTCAACAATGTCAGACAGCCTGGAGAGAAAATCAAGTGGCAATACAAATGATTCAAACGACCCACTAGAAACACCAGTGATTGTCAGTGAGGTTGAGGTGCCTCGTAATTTCCAGAGGCCTCACTTATATCCCTATCAATGTGACCTCCCCTATTCAGACGCCAAGATCTATGCCCGCTACCATGATGTCACTGTGGGAGCAGATAGTTGCTAGAGAGAGATGTTCAAGAAGGGGACGGTATCGGTTTGCGAGTAAACTTCGACTGTACCCAAGCTTTAACTAATTCAACTTACTATCTCGTTCACCCTGTACTTCAGAAGACAGCACACATTCAGACACTGATATTAGTTGCATGTAAACCACAACCTAAACTTAGCGTGCCTATATCAGCTGAGAGACCCCATAAAAAGCCGAGCTTCAGTGGCGCGGCGGCATCAGCCTTAATCGTGCCGAGGAGAGCAAGGACCCCTCTATTTCCTGTGAGCTGCATGCAGGGTTCATTCGAGAACAATAAACCCGCCCACCTCCGTCTCTATGTGGCCGAGCCCGTCGACCGACTACACCACCGGCAGTCTCGCCGTCTTACCTAATATCTTCACCCAGAGACACCTCGCGACCTGTCCTTTACACGAACAACCAGCAGTCGACCACAAGTGGGACCCTTCTACAGCAGCATATTTAACTACGACGGCCATAAGTGACGGCGCCAGCACCAGTTACCCCACCATCATGTCGACCAACGGCGCGGGGCAAGATCCGCCAGAGGAGTGGAAGCCCAGGGACATGGAGGGCGAGATGCGCGCGCTGTGCGCCGGCCTCAAGTCCAAGGTCGACAAGTTCCTCGAGTCCGAGGCCAGCGACGAGCTGTCGAGGAACGTGCAGAGACAGGTCAGGCTCGCAAAGGGGATCATTGACGATGCGCTGACGCGGTACCGGTCCGTCTTACTTGCTCACCTTTCTCTCTGTTTTCGTTATTACGCCAAGCAGCACTTACACACTGAGCCAATGCTAACAATGCTTTGTTTCAAGACCGGACGAGTTGGCCCTTTCCTACAACGGCGGAAAAGACTGCCTGGTGCTCTTGATCCTGATCCTGGCGTCGCTACCCGCCCACTTCCCACCGCCGCCGTCGACGCCGCCCCCGCCGCTATCGTCGTGTAACACGCCCTCATTCCCGGTCCTCCTGCAAGCGATCTACATACGGCCGACGAGCCCGTTCGAGGAGGTCGACTCGTTCGTGGCCCGGACGTCGGAGGAGTACCACCTCGACCTCGTGACGAGCGACAAGCCCATGAAGCCGGCGTTGCAGGACTACCTGCAGGAGATGTTCGCGGTCAAGGCCGTATTCGTGGGCACGCGGCGGACCGACCCCCACGGCAAGGACCTGAGCCATTTCCAGGAGACGGACGGGGACTGGCCGAGGTTCATGAGGATACATCCTGTGATTGACTGGCATTACCGCGAAGTTTGGGGGGTGAGTCTTTAGGGGGGAATTTTCGAAATCCCTGGCCCTTTCCATGTGGGACATTGCTTTTACTGACTTCTCGGAACCTAGTTCATACGCGCCCTGGATATCCCATATTGTCCTCTCTATGACAAGGGCTACACGTCGCTAGGCGGCACTGACGATACACATCCGAATCCGGCACTGAAGGCGGGCGAGAGTGAGAAGACCGACGGGTTCAAGCCGGCATATGAGTTAACGGAGGATCACGAGGAGAGGTTAGGGAGGGACTTTTAGGATGTGACGAACCGCTGTATTCCACCACCACGGCTGAACCAGGCACTGTTAGACATGGGGCAGCAGGCTGGCTCTTTCAACGGTAGACGCAATTGAGCGATGGCAAAGAGCAAAGATAGCTTATGAGATGTGGTGGAATTGTCTCGGTCATGGAAATGCATCTGTGTGTGATATAGAAGATGATGGGGCCGGTCTATAGAATATCTATTCAATCACATGTCGACGATGGCTGCTTCCCTGCTTGGACTTATACCTGTATAGCGGTGTGGTGGGCATTTTGGCGTAATTAAGAATGGGAACTGGATCAGGCTATACCTTGAGTAGGGTAAAGAGGGGCGTGCTACCGAGTGTGGTTGAACCAGAAACAAAAACACTTGATCAATCGAGTCGAAAAGCTAGGTACAGAGAAATGGTGGTATCATCAACGGAGGCCCCCGAACTCCTATTTTCCTTCTCTACAGCTTTCGTCTCTCGCAATCGCGAAAATGCTGAACTCCATTGCTTCCTCCATTCCGGTTGCCAGTAGATCCGTCTCTGTGGATCATATTGATGCTGAAAATAATAGAAGATACAGTTCCGTGGTTAAGAGAGGTTTCCATCTACGCATTTTCCGTTCCCGTTTTATCGTCCTCGGGTGCTCCCAGCTGCGGATCACACATAGTCGACGGTTCTGTCCCTCTGTTCGCCGTACAGCCGTATCCTGTAGAAGCACGTGTGATCAGCACCGTAGTTGTTGAGTGCCCTCACCACGTAATCGCTGGCGGCTGCGTTCATGTCCACGAGATTTGAGTTCATCTTGTACACCTGGGATCCGTCCCCGACCTTGTGATCTTCGTATGTGAATTCACCAATCTTGGCGTACCCACTATGCAGGGCCTTTTCCTCCGCCGTTCCGGGCCAGCGCGCTCGAGACCAAGCCTGGACCGTCGTGCGGAGATCGACATCCTCGTAATTGGCCCATATTTCTATATCCCGCGGACGAGCGCCGGGATCGAGTGTAGCGCCGGGTAGTATGTGCTCTAGGATTAGATACTGGGGCACAACATTGCGACTGATCATGATGCTGAGAGTCGCAGTGCCAACACCACGACCTTGACGACTTGGCCCTGCACAGAAGCACTCGCCTTCCTCCTCCCATGGTGACAGCGCCACAATGGCGGGCTGGGGCTGGTAGCCATCCTTGTCGTACCACTGTTTGCTCCTGATCGCCGGCTTGGGCGGCTTCCATTTCCGAGAAGTAAGGTGGGGATCAATGAGAGCGCCAGAGCCGGTGGTGAAGAAGTTGACCTGGCCCGTCAGCTGAGCAAGGACGGCGGAGCTGCCTGCTTTGGCTGCTGCTTCGATCTTGAGAGCATCCGTGTACTTCCTCACGGCGGCATCAACGACCGTCTTCAGATCGTCCTCTAAAATACCCAGATGTGGGTTGGCCTTGAGCTTTTCGAGCTTCTCCTTGAACTCGCCAACCTCATCGGCGACCTCACGAAGTTTGCCTTTATATCCTCCCTTTATTTCCTTCTTGTAAAGCTCTTCAAATTCTTTGCGAGTCACCAACTTGCCATCGGTGGAGTTGAAGTTGTGCTGTGCCAGAAGAACCTTGAGTTCCTTCTCAGTGAGCTCCGATATCGTCTTGTTGAGCCCGCCATGCAAAGCTTTCACGATAGCGGCATCGTTCTGCCGAACCCACAAGTCCCAGGCACTATTGGCTTCGTTTGTAGTAATATCTTCATAGCCTGGGTACTTGCCCTTGGGCTTTTTCTTGAGATACCCCCCATCGACGAGGCGGTTGATGATTGGAGACCAAGTCTCATTGGAGACACCTTTGAGTAATTCCTTATCCTTGAGGATCTGCTGTTTGATAGCCTCATAGTAGTCTTGGGGAATCACGAGCTTTCCCTTCTTGTCCTGATCCACCCAGAAGACCAGCCTGCCGTTGTTCCCTGACTTATGCCCTAATCTCGGCATATGAAGGTTCTCGTGGATCCTGTCAAGGTCAAGGTCAATTCCGTTGAGCCTGCTAAAAATTTCTTTCATCTTGGCCTCATTACAGCAACCGCCGCCGCCGCCCCAGAATGGAAGCGAAAAGTTGCCAGGCACTGGACCACCACGAGCTGAGGATGGCAGGCCAGCCAGAAATTGCCAGATCATGGCTGCGAGAAAGACCAACACAGGTATCAGGAGCCACTTCCAGTACTCCCTAGCAGTATCGCTCACCCAGGCCCCGAACCCCCGAAACAGGTTTAATAGCCTGGATCCCCAGGATGGACCAACGGGTGGAAGTGGCGAAGGGGGCGCGACAGTAGCATTACTTGCGGATCCCGTAGCATCCTGACTTCCGGATCCCGTAGCTCCCTGACTTCCGTTTCCGCTGGATCCATTGATCGGGGGATATGTTGGCGGCTGTGGTTTCTGCCATGCAGGGGCTGTATTGATTGGGCCCTGTTGGATGCCCAGGCGCTGACGAAACTGGTCCGTTTGTGCCTTTTGTGCGTCTGTCACGTCATCCCTGCTCGTCCAAGGTTTGGAAGTGTTTTGGGTCTGAGGCTTGCTCTGTCCCATACGGCTCCTTATATTATGCTGCAACTTTTGGCTCATCCATGACTTGGCATATCCGTTGTTGCTGCCTGAAGGAGAGTTTTGGGGTCCGGTACTTGCTGTAGGAGAGTTCTGGTTCCCGCCTGTTGTGGACTGGGTAGGACTTTGCGATCCAGGAGTTGTAGGAGAGTTCTGGTTTCCACCGGTTATTGGTTGGGTAGGACTTTGCCATCCAGTACTTGTTGTGGCAGAGTTCTGGTTTCCGCCTAATGTTGACTGACTAGGATTCTGGGGTCCAGTACCTGCTGCAGGAGAGCTTTGACTTCCACCTGTCAAGGACTGGGCAGGACTCTGGGATCCGAAGCTCGTTCTAGAGATTCCAGATCCGCCCCATGATAGATCGAGACCTTGCGGAGCTGAAAGAGGGCGCCCAAAACTTATTGAACCTGGAGGGCTGGTCTGCTGACTACTTCCTGGCGGAGCTGAAGGAGGGTTGCTTTGCTGACTCCTCCCCGACTGAGTTGGAGGAGGATTGCTTTGCGGACCGCTCCGCGGCGGAGCTGGAGGAGGGTTGGACGGCTGACTCCTCCCTAACGGAGCTGGAGGAGGATTGGACGGCTGACTCCTCCCTGACGGAGCTGGAGGAGGATTGCTTTGCTGACTCCTCCCTGACGGAGCTGGAGGAGGGTTGGACTGCTGGCTATTCCCTGACGAGGCTGGAGGAGGGTTGCTTTGCTGACTCCTCCCTGACGGAGCTGGAGGAGGGTTGGACTGCTGGCTATTCCCTGACGAGGCTGGAGGAGGGATTTTCTGCTGGTTATTGACTGGAGGGGAAGGGGTTTGCTTGTGGCCATTGTTACTTGGGCGCGGCTGAGGTGGAGGGGGTGGAGGGGATGGAGGGGGAGAATTCCCAGTACCGCTGCCCGAAGTTTGTGGTTTGCTCGACTGCCGTGCCGGCGGCCTGGTTGGCGGCTGTATCGAAGGCGACTGGATACCGGCCGAATTATAAAGCTGGTCCTCTTGCATGAAGCTTCTGGTCGATAGAGGGTAGGGAGACGGCCGTCCGTCAGCCATTCCCCATTTAGATGCAAGCGAGTTTGACGGCTCTGAGGGATGTTGTCTGTTGTTATAAGGTGTCTGGTACGGATTTTGCAGGCCAGTCTGATAGAGATTGCGATTGCCTGCCTCATCATGCAGGTTCCATGGGTCATGATTCGAAAATGGCTGGAAGTGTTGCGGAAAGGCGGGTCGTGAGTTCCGTGCAGGGACGAAAGAACTTTGCAAGCCCGGAAAGCTATTTTCGGAAACTTGGGTAACTCCGCTGAAGCTCTGATCGAGTCCTTTGCCTTTGTTCTTTTTCCCTGTCGTGCCGGTGATACTACTGACGGCTTCTTCTACGGGGTCGCTACTCTTCTGAGTCGGTTGCTGGCCCCTACTAAGACCGAACGTCGCATTGTACAACTCGGCGTTCCTCCTGTCGTTTTCCTCTTGGCTAATGAAATCCTGCTTCTTACCGCGGACTGGAACTATCTCATTGTTCTGCCCATAGAAGTCGTTATGAGAGGGCGGAAGAGGTATTCCACCGTCCTGGTGTTTCACCCTGCCAGAACGCCGCGTGGAGCGAGACATCCTGCTTTGGTTTGACCAGGTGGTGCAGCGAAGGCTCTGGAGACCAATGTCAGTCTGGTATCGGGAAATGCAAAAATAAAAGAAGGAATGTTTGAGTCGTATCAGTGGTGCAGATGGAAAAGCGGTTTGTTGACTTCGAATGGCATATCCCAGTTGCCTCCAACCAGTTTGTGCGAAAGAGCTCACCAATAGTGTTCAACGTTGCAGGGGGCCAATAACCAAGGATGAAAATTATCATCCAGATCATAGGCCTTGTCTTCTGAATAAAAATGAAAGAAGAGATAAGGTTGGCGATGATGGGGGGCATGAAAGGTAGTAGCTGATAGATGAATGATCCGTAGTGCTAGCCTGGGACGACTTGGGTAGAGCTCAACTGAGAGAGGGTCCCATTGTTCAAATGGTCCCTTGAATGCCTGAAAACAGCGCTTCAATGAACAATCAGACAAGACGGGCCCAACGACAACAAATAGCAACTTTTGCCGGACCCGGCACCAGATACTCTGTGGAGTGTGGATAATCGAAGGTCACCAAAGCCTGGCCAGCCTCAATGAGGCTGCTGTGAGAATGACTAGCAGCTTCCGCAGGCGGGTGTGCGACATGGATGTAGCCGAGCTTGCGAATGTCGCAGACTGTTTCTGGAAAGGCGACAAAGGGTATCAAAGAGATGGGAATGCAGGCAATCAGGCGAGTTGAGACATGCTATCAGTGTCCGGGATCCCGAGTTCGTCGGTTTCAATTGTTCTTAAATCTGAGGAATGCGCCGCCTTGTCCAGTCGCGCGTCGCGTCAAGGGTCTGGCCTCTATTGGGTGGCTGCCCAGGCCCGAGAAAACGAACAGCGGGTTTGTCACGTGATGTCTCTCGCCCGCTGTCTGCGTGCTGCGGCTGTAAGACCTTCCTACCTGTGCGTCTGAGTCAATGCTACAACATGAACGCTACATTGTACCTACAGCTTATAAAAGAAAGGCGCCACTAACGGTCGAATCCATTGGGTATGTTATTAGCTGGGACCTATTCGTGCAATGGATGAAGATACTCCGGTCATAACCAACCGATCAAGTTGCTGCGATTCCTGCCAGTCAAGGAACGCCTGATAAATAGTTCAGCAGACTGCAGACTCATACAGGCTGGGAAAAAAAATAATCAACGTCAGTTTTACCACATGTCTAGTACGTCTCTTCCTGATCAAGACTCCCAGTCTTGTGAGGAATTCCCAGTGTGATATGCGCGTCTCGCGCACGCCGGAAATAAAGTAACCAGATCGACGAGCTGGTATAGGTAGTAGAGACAGACTATAACAGGCGGTGAAGGCCAAGATTCATGTCGATGAAATGCTGGCGGCATTTGCATGCAGTCGGCCGTCGCCAGACCCCTGGAAACCCCAACCTAGCTAATGAGGTCCACCGGGTGGGCGCTATTCTCGAACGTGCCCGCGACGCTCAATGTGATGCTCGCTGCCCCGCCATCTTGATTCGTGGGCTGCTGGCTCCATGGTGGGAGCGAGTTGGGGCAGCTTGCGAAGGTTCGAAACAAATCTCATTTAAATGACAAGTGACGACTGATCAACAACGGACGCTCGTAACAACTCCCGTCTCCTCCAATTTTCCCTCACTATTCTCGCTCTCTTCTTGCATTGTTGCTCGACCCCTCCCACAACATTGGCAAAATGACGGTTGGAACTGTCTTGATCACCGGGTAAGTCTGGAGTTCTCTCTATCAATTGAGCTTGAAGCGGGGTGTTTACTGCGCTCATTTCGGACCCCGCCATCACCAGTTGCAGTTGGCATTGCGAGCGCGGCGTCTTGCCTCTGTGAGGGCCGCACGAGAAGCAATTAGAGACTCCAAGTTCTGACAGAAGTTATTTTTATAGTGGCACCGGTTACATTGGTTCCTTCACATCGCTAGCACTGCTGGAGAATGACTACGAGGTCATCATCGTAGATAGCCTCTACAACTCGTCCGAAGTGGCCCTCGACCGCATCGAGCTCATTTGTGGCAAGCGACCAAAGTTCCACAAGGCAGATCTCACCGATGAGGCTGCGCTCGACAAGGTCTTCGCCCAATATCCCGCCATTGACAGTGTAATTCACTTCGCGGCCCTCAAGGTGAGTTGCTACTCTGTCATCGATCGCAGCTTGGGAAGTTAACTAATCGAAAACATAGGCCGTTGGTGAGTCTGGAGAGATTCCCCTCGAGTACTACCGCGTAAATGTTGGCGGCACCATCACCCTTCTTCGATCCATGGAGAAGCACAATGTCACAAACATTGTCTTCTCGTCGTCTGCGACGGTTTATGGCGATGCGACCCGCTTCGAGAACATGATTCCCATCCCCGAGCACTGCCCCATCGGTCCCACGAACACTTACGGCCGAACCAAGAGCTTCGTCGAGAACATCATCGAGGACTTCATTACCGCACAGCGCCAGAATGCCCAAAAGGCCGGTAAGCCCTTCGAGCAGTGGAACGGTGCCAACTTGCGATACTTCAACCCCGCAGGAGCCCACCCCACCGGCATCATGGGAGAAGATCCTCAAGGCATACCCTTCAACCTTTTGCCTCTGTTGGGCAAGGTCGCAACTGGAGACCGACCGAAGCTGCTGGTCTTCGGCGACGGTGAGTAGATTTCTAGTCCATCCGCTGCATGTCAGATTGTCTTACTCATAATAAACTAGACTACTCGTCCAAGGACGGCACAGCCATCCGCGACTACATCCATGTCGTCGATCTTGCCAAGGGCCACTTGGTCGCCCTGAACTACCTGCGCGAGAAGCACCCCGGCGTCAAGGCATGGAACTTGGGTTCTGGCCGTGGCAGCACCGTCTTCGAGATGATCAAGGCCTTTAGCAAGGTTGTTGGCCGTGACCTGCCCTATGAAGTTGTGCCACGTAGACAAGGTGATGTGCTGGATCTCACTGCCAACCCAACCCGTGCAAACAAGGAGCTCAACTGGAAGACCGAGCTGCGTATGGAAGATGCCTGCGAGGACCTCTGGCGATGGGTGTCTAACAACCCCAAGGGTTACAGGCAGGAACCCCCGCCGGAGCTGCTGGCTGCTGTCAAGGCCAAGACTTCCTAATTCTCTGGAAAGTGGCAATGAATTGTTTGCAGTTGTTGATAGAATAAGGCAAGACCCGCGGGTTCCAGGTGCATAGCATCGTATAGACAAAAAATATCATTATTCCATTTCCAGTTGTCTATGGGAGCTTAGCCATGCCAAGCACTCGATTGCGACGACTAGGGCTATCTGAATGATTAGAGCTTGCATTGCCTATACGTCCCGAGGTGTCTGGCTGATGATGTATGCATTCGAAATCCTCAGCGACTTCCGAGCTCAGCTGCATGATCCGGGTCTTGGTGGAGCTATGGCAATGGACTGGAATGTTTGACGCTAGAACTATCCCCCCAATAGGTGAAAATCCCGCGACGCTAAGCCTGGGGCAGGGGAGGAATGGAACTTGTAATGATGGTTCATGGTATGTAGGCGTTGCGGACTTATCGACAGGAAAGCTGGTACTTCCTACCCCCCGAATAGGAATTGATGATCAATTGGTGGACTACGAAGGCCGCGTACTCTATGCGCTCATCATCAGTAGGAGAGTATGATTTTCATGAAGTATGCAGCTCTGGGCGCATCCCTCGACCAGCCAGATGCTGCCGAACTACGCTGCCTGACTGAGGCGGTGCACGGAGCGACCCCATGGATCATCAGCGCATTGGAGGGCCGCTGACAGGGGGTCCATTAAGCTTCTGCCCGGCTTTGGGGCCATGCTGCCGGTGGCTCGAGCTCCAAAGCTCCTGCTCGTGTCTCAAGGGCATGCTGCTGTCTGTTTCATCGTTTCAAGTTTCAATTGAGACATCCCTCTCTTTTTTCATCTCATGTAAATCTTTCATTCTTCTGGTCATCGTGTCATAAGTCTTGGTATTTGAGATCCTTGAACCGCAGCGTAGCGAACCGCGCCGTTGGTTCTTCAATTCGACTTTGCTTGTGTGCATATAGCCCGGCATCCAACGTTCGCTTGATGAACACGACATACCCCACGAACTCCCAAGGCTGATCACACTTGAGGCTGGGAGATGCTTGAAGCTATGAGCCCATGATCGCCTGGCATGCGAGTTCCTGATCTATCCTCGTATATACAATCAGTATCATCTTACGTTCTTTTGCCAACATCCCATCGCTCAGGGAATTACATATTGATAAGCAGAGGTCACTGCTTTCCAGATCGATGAGGCTGGGCGAATCTAACACCCTCATCTCTGCTCAACGCAAAACACTGGAAGGCGCATATGCGACGCTTGTGTAGCGGTCATCTTAGCTACTGATGGGAATCGCCGAATGAGCACCAATTGCGAACAACATGCCGGGACTGGTTGAGGATATGGAACACCTATCGCTACAAGACCGGCGGCAGCACCGGCTTCAGGAACTTGGCGGGGATTGGGGACTAGATGCATCGCCACTTCCGTCTCCGCTGTTACGACCAGATCGCGGACCTTCTCTCATGACTCCTAATGATGAACAATATGCTGAGGAACTTCTGAAACGTCAACGGACGACGGAGCAGGCTCAACAGTCCAAAGGCGGGCTATCTAGAGCTTTCACGACGAAGAAGAAGACTTGGGAATACAAGGAGATATACAGCGCTCTCGTTACTCATGTTGCAAACCAGGGGTCGCCCGGCGTGGCAGAAGCACTAGTTTTGATGCTGAACCAAGTGGGTGGTAATGTTAATCTGGCACAGAAGAGCAGAACGAGTCTGCTGTCACGGCGGAAAAGTCTGGATTTGGCAGAACGGAGTCAAGTTCTGCACAAGGCCGTGGGGAACAGGCATAAGGAAATGGTGGAAGTTCTGCTACCCTTCGCAGACGCTCTTAGCCTGGACACAGCACTGCCGATTGCGATGCGGAATCAAGATTTTGCGATTGTTGAGATGCTGATCAAATACGGGGCAAGTGCTGTACAGACAGCCGATGGACAAGACGCTTTCCGGCAAGCTTGTGCTGTTGGTGGCCAGGCAGACATGATCGCCATGATCTTGTCGTCAGAAGGACGGCCACCAGTATCTTGGGTCTCGCAATCTATGGTAGAAGCAGCTCGTGTCGGATGCCTCGACACAGTTCTGGCTTTGAGTCAGTCGACATCCGACGGGAATCATGACAATGCGGCAGCTTTGAAGGCAGCAGTATCATTGGGAAGACGGGATATCGCATTAGCGATAGTCCTGGGAAACAAGCCACCTGGACAACCCGGCTTGAATGAGTCCTTCGAACAACTGATGAACCACCAAAATATTAATCCGAACGAGAAAATGGCGATGACGGAAGTCTTACTTTGTGCAGGTGCAGATGGCGACCCCGTTGCGCAAGCATTGATGCAAGCGAGTGCGACCTATTTCATCGACATGGTTCATTTATTGGTGTCTTACGGCGCTTTGATTGAATATCAAGACGCCCGTGCTTTACGGAAAGCAGTTTCGGCCGGAAAGCTTGACCTTGTAGATGCTATGCTCAACGGACCGGCTCAACTAAGTCCAATACATGCGTCCGAATGTGTTGAGCTTTTACCCAAGAAGTTGAGGTTTGAGGACAGATACACCTTTCTGAATCTTTTGCTACGGAAAGGAGCAAATGGACAACCTTTGGATGAGGCTTTGATCGATGCCACAGAGGCAGGTGATGTAGAAGCTGCTAAATTGCTTTTGACACCCTTGTTTCCAGTCGGGAAGATGGTGGGCAACCAGGATCTCAAGAAGGGACCGCGAAGTATGGTATTCGAAAGGCACGCTGTGGCATCGACAGACCATAAGGGAGCGCTCGCGCTACAAATTGCAGTCAAGAACAGGAACGCCCCTATCACAAAGATGATATTAGCCTCCGAGAAACCGCCATCGAATGAAGCCATGGCGCAGGTTTTTCCCAGTGTGAGAAACCTACCGCGCCTTGAACGATATCAGGCGACAGAGGCCTTCTTGGGAGCTGGGCTATCTGGCCCTTGCGTTCACTCAGCATTGCAGAATGCCATCGACGAGACACCGCCGCATCGGGATGAGCGGCTGGTTGCTCTCCTATTACGTTCAAACGCCGATGTCAACTTCAACGAAGGTGCGGGTATTACCGCGGCAATCACCCAGAAAGACTTGAGCTTGTTGCACAGGTTACTGAGGAGTAAGCCCACACCGCAGACTGCGGCGAAGGCGATCCCGAGGGCCATGGAGGTCCAAGATCCAGCGAAGAAGGCCCAAATGATTGGCATGCTTCTTGATGCGGGTGCCTCTCATGGTGGCCCTGAAGTATCAGCAGCGCTGGCAACTTTGCTCCAGACAAATCCAGTGGACAAGAATCTACTCGCAACATTGCTGCAACGAAGTCATGCAGATGTCAATGCACACGATGGAATTGCGCTCGTAAATGCGGTACAAAATCCCGATCCGGCGATTCTTCAAATGGTGCTCGAATTAGGTGGACCAAACCCAGATACTCTTGATCGCGCTATGAGGAGCTTGGGACAGATACCCTCCAGCCCGGCCAAAGCTGAGAAGCTGGATGCTTTGTTACGGCGGGTGGCATCGAAGGATCCGGTCAGCCACCTGCTTGTTGAGGAAGTACAGAGTGTCCTGAGAACGCCTCCTCCACAACGCGTTTTCCATGTTCTGAAGACGCTTCTGGCAAACGGCGCAGACGTGAATACCTTCAACGCCGAGGCCCTCTGTAGAGCAGTGGGCGCAGCTAACGGGCCTATGGTTGACCTCCTGTTCTCGGCGCGGCCGAATCCCCATTCACTATCATTTGCAATGCCGCATGCTCTAAGGATACAGGACCTCATGGACCGCTTGACCTTCGCGAAAAGGATCCTTCAAGGCGGCATTCCTCCTACCGAAGTGAATCGAGCGCTTGTGTTTGCCGTCACTACGTATCCAGACGACATATCTCTAATCAATACTCTTCTTGCCCACGCAGACACCAAGGACGGCCTCGCTCTAATCGAAGCAATAAAGACGGAAAAGCAGGATATCGTCGAACTCATGCTAAACAAGAAGAGATTTTCAGTGGATATACTCAATGCCGGGTTTACGCAAGCCACAAGGGCAAAGAATCAAAGAGCACGAAGTATGTCAGCTAGTAGCCTGCTCAAGGCGGGTGCTTCTGGAGTGGTCGTCTCGGATGCGCTGCTGACTGCCGCCACGGATGGTGACCTCGACTTTGGTACGATCCTCGTCCGCAACGGTGGTAGCGTAGAGCACAAGGACGGACAAGCCATCGTGGAAGCTTGTAGGTCGGGCGCTGCGGACGTGCTTGGTATGCTCCTTTCTGGGGAGTCACACATCAGTCAGCAAACCCTACAAAGAGGGTTTCAAGCAGCAACCGAGGTGTCAGACCTTAACAAGAGAGCTGCCATTTTTAAGCTTCTCCTTCAACAGGGAGTTGCAGGAGATGTTGTTGATGCGCAATTGGTGTCTGCAGAAAGGTTTGGCGATGACGGATCTGACCTCGTCAGACTGCTCCTTGTTTACGGAGCTAACCCGGACTACAATGAAGGCGAAGCAATTGTGAAGGCTACAAAGAGCGCTTTCTTGGGCAATCTAGAAATGCTATTGGGCATCAAGGAAGTTGGGGGCAAGCAGAAAAAGCCATCATCCCATACACTCTTGCAAGCGATGAATGCATGCTGGGATCTCAGCAGAGATACCCGTTTTATTGTCCTCGAGTGGATATTCCGGGCGGGGAAACCCGTACCAAATGCGGTTCACCTCACGCTCACGAAAGCCGTTAATGAGGAGGACCCTGAGGAGAGGATGATCCAACTATTGGTGGCAAACAGAGCTTCGCCTACAGCAAACGGCTGCCAAACTTTAATTGCTGCCACGAGAACGCTGTCAGCGTCACAATTCTCAAAGTTGTTGGAGTCTAGGATCACACCTGAAGAAGCATCATTAGCATTTGGAAAGGCCTTCGTTCCTGGCCACGCACAGACATGGCTTTCAGAGCGTGGTTTTGAGATTGCTCGTTGTCTGCTAAGAAAAGGGGCACGTGGCGAGGCTGTAGACTCTGCATTTGTAGCAGTCCTAGGGGTCTACGCAGATAATCCTGGAAAGTTGGCTGACAGTTTCGTAGAGCTACTGCTCAAGTACGATGCCAACATCAACTACAACCATGGAGAAGCATTACAAAACGCAGCATCACAGGGAAACCCCGACCTACTGCGACGATTGCTACAAGAAAAACCAAGGTCTGAAGCATTAACACTGTCGTTTCCTCGGGTCTTTGACACCGAAGCTGGAGAGGATGAAGTGTCTGAATTGATCAGCCTATTTACCGAATACAACGATGGAGGTGATCAAATGGACACTATGTTTGTTCAATCAGGATCGGAGCCTGTGATGATTCGGGCCCTGTCGCAATTCCCCAGATCGACCAAGGTATTGCGAGCTTTACTAGATGTTGGTTACTACCACGATCAAATGACTTCTGTGAGAGTCATGCCTGAGATCGAAGAGGACGAGCAGGTAAATCTACTCACCTGGGCATTGCTGCAGCCGCAGAAAAAGATCAGCAGTGGTATCATTGATCTCCTCATCGACAGAGGCGTAAAAGTGAACTACGAAACACGGCTGTCCCGCGTGACACCATTGATGCTAGCAATCCAGACACGCAGGCCAGACATGGTCAAGTCTCTCCTTCTAGCTGGCGCCGAGGTTGACATTACTGATGCGACTGGGAGATCGCCCCTCTCGATGGCTTCAAAAGTTCCCGGAGATTTGGGTATCACCATGATGTCTAATCTCCTTGCAGCTGGTGCATCAAGGAATGACGGGTCATTGCACAATGCTGCAAGGGAACTCAACCTTCAGGCCATGGGAATATTGGTTGAATACAAACACGACCCCGACTTTCCAAGTCCTCAACATGGAGGACGCAGTGCTCTTGGAGAGCTATGTCTACATGCTGCCGATTCAGGGACCATTACTGCTCTTCGCGAGAAAACCATGGAGAAGTGTATCAACCTTCTTCTGCAAGATTCCGACATCACTCTTCACTCAGACGGAAAATCTGTCCTTCTGCTTGCCCTTGAGTCTGCGGACCCTTTGGCAACAACCAAAGTGCTTCTCCGTGCCGACATGTGGAAGTTCATCAACAAGACGTTTAATCAGTACACAGATGGGCAATACACATACTCTCCTACTCAATATGTTTCACGCGTGCTCCCACAGACTGACACCACACCCGAGCTTCTCAAGCTTATCAAGGCCAATCGTGGTAATGACGTCTATTATGCCAACTCTGGGCCTCAACCCGACGACGCCGTCGGCATGCCGTCGCACATCCTGGACGAAGAAATAGATCGAAAGGCCCGCCTCGATCGCCAGCGGCGCCAAGACCAGGAGCACCTCCTTGCTATCAACAGATCGAAGGAACTTGCGGCTGTCCAAGCCCAGATCTGGGCGAACCAGGCCGAGCTGGAAGACGCACGGAAGAAACGTTCACATAACGCCGATCTCACCGCGATCCAGGAGAAGGCCCGACTCGAAGACGAGCTGTTCACCAAAGCTCTAGCCCAGCAAAGGGCGAAGCAGAGCGCCGAAGTCTCGCACCAGAAGCTCCTGACAGACGTCTCGCGCCGCCGAGTCCAAGAAATCGGGGACACGCAAATGGCGCTCGAGATGCAGAAGCAGCAGAAGATGCTGGAGTACGAGAGGGACCTGGGCAACGAACGGGTCGGAAACGCGAACCAACTCAGCAGTATCAGACTTCGGGAACGAGAGGAATCTGAGAGGATGGACCAGGCCGCTGACGGACGGTTCAGGCAAAGAATTCAGGAGCAGAAGAAGTTGGTTGATAGTCAGGGTGTACTGGCAGCGAATCTGGGTGGTAGCAGTGGAGGCGCGGCTGCGCGGAGGCAGATTGGATATGTCACTGGAGAGATATCATGAGATATGGTTCTATAATTTTATTAATGCAAACTGCTACCAACTGCTCGAGTCCTAGTTGTCGAAACATGTCGACGGAAGTGCCCAACTGCCCAGTGTAGTTGGGAAGGCAAAAGCCGAAGATGATGATGTTTGTAGGCGAAAGCCGAAGAATGATGTTGTCGAGACATGCGCTTGATTAATAATGGTGGTGTCGCTATTGAAGCATAAGCCGAGGATGATAATGTTTGTCGGCATGAGCCTTGAGAATGGTGAGGTTGGCGTGGACTTGAGGATGGTGGTTGTTGGCATCGGCCGAAAGGGGTGGTTGATGGAGCATGGGCCCAGGTGACAGTGTTGAGATGGTGTTTTGACAAGGCCTGTAAGCAAGACCGTTTGTTTGTAGATCAAAAGTCCATGTTGTCTTTGTCTTTGTCTTCCTTTTTCTTGATGACGACAGCCTCTTCTTCTTTCTTGATGATGACAGAATCGCCAGCCGGGGCTGTGGTGTTGGTAATACTCGAGGATGGAAGGGATGTCTATGACATGTTAGCGATCAAGGATGCCTTATTAAGAGAAACAAGGTGATAAATTACCTGCTCTGGCACGACTGGCTGTGGAAGGGCTAGCTGTAGTGGCCATCCTCCTGGTCCGAGTGGTGTCGATGGTCCGCTCGTACCGAAAGGCGAACTAGCATCTCTTGCCCTCAGAGTTCGACCAAATACTCTGGCCCCATCCAAGAGTTGTCTGGCCTGCATCATTCTGTCTTGGTGAGGGAGCTCAAGGTGGCACCACTCTGTACTTCTTGGCAGGTGGAACTTGGCACACGTGAAGCCGGCTCGCCTCAGCAGATATTTGATTTCCGCCCTGGCATCACGCGGATGGCCGTGGGTGCTAATTCCGTAGAGCTCGAATATCCTGTTTTCAACCCATGATCTGCGGTACCTATCGCCATGCGGAAGCAACGGAACCTCCTTGAAAGAGCCCATCTTGACGAGGTTGGTATAACTGGGGAACTTTGGGATGTGGGTGAGATGCGATGTGTGGCGTGAGTGGATGTGATGATGCGGAGTGAATTGCCAAGAAGAAAAACAGATTGTCGACCGCACAACGTGTGTGTTTTCGTTGAGACGGACTTCGAGCAGGCTTGGACAACTCTTTTCGTTTTCAAGCTGGGCTTGGTGTAATCATCTCGTGGCAAACCAGAAACCGAATAACTAACCGAATAACCGTCTGCGTTCACCCACATCACCATCAGCTCCGGCACAGGGCATATCTAGGCCAAACCTCTCTGAATCTTATTTCGTTGCTCCCCTCCTGGTTAACTTCAATTAACTAGTGCTAATCGCTTGTTATTTGTTAATGTCCTTGATAACTGTAAAATGACAATTTTCACTACCTGTTGCAAACTTTGTGTTATATGCTCCATATCTTCTGATGCTGGTTTACTCGTTCTGCCGTCCATGATCAGAGACCTCATGACACCTACAACATGTGAGGAAGAGCACCATGGGCATGCGTCGGGTCCGCGAATATCTTTCAAAGAGCCACATCGCCAGGGCTTCGTATTGAACATTCTCATTGGCTCATTAATATTCTGAAATATGCTGTCGGCCAGAGTAGGCGCACCTAGCAATTGACAGGACACATCACAGTTGCGATGTCAAAATCCACCATCTAGCGCAGTTATGATGTTAGAGACATAGCGTGGGTCCTATGTTATCGACCACTACGCGAAGAAAAAACTAACCACCATTGCATGGCTTGAAAATGGACTTTTTGTGTGGTGAATATCACTCATCAAATGAACGGTAGTGAACGCAAAGCGTTCAAGGCCCAAAACTCCCACCATCACAACGTATCCGTAGAATTGCAATATTGGTGAACAACGCTCTATGAAAGTAGTAAGTTCGGAAATATGTCCGGGTGTGCCATCTAGATCCGGAGTGAGGGTTTTGGCCATTTTACTCTTTCTTCTTTTTGTAAAATTCTGTTCCCCCTTCACCCCTCTAACGAAATGGCCTTGATCACATATGACAGGCTACTGTTAATTGTCTCCCGTATATCCCACTTATGATACACAGTCTTTCCACAGGGAAACTACATGCATACCAATCCATCTCTCTCCAGCCTGATCGGATACTCGGGGCATGACAGACAAATTTCGGCACTCCCAGAAAACCCCAATAGCAAGCCAAGCGGGTGATATAGGATAGGCTAAAAGAGACTAGAATAGTTGATAGCATGAGCACTATCACGTTCTTACGTCAAGAACAGCATGCTATTGTTGGTGCTGTGGTGTTAGGACCGCGCCTACTTGGCCGGGTAGTGGCTCCTGAAGCGCCATATGCGGCCGGCGGCACGAATCAGATTCAAGTTGGACAAATCAGAAGCCATGTGGTGGTTGTTTGTCAGATTACCATGGTGGATACTAATTGGGATCCACCGTTAAGAGAAAAGGCGCCACGCTAAATCCGGTAACTATTTCGTTGCTTCGATGTGGCACTTTTATCTCCCAACTTGACCGTCTCTAATGAGACATCATTGGATCATAGAGCTAGATAAGTTTACTTTTTATGCGGACACGGAATAGGCGTGCTGACTGATAATTCACACAAGCTGGGGATGAAGCACCGCAGGTTGAAAGGTCAATCCTAACCCGGATTGCTCCCCGCGGCCCCAACGTGGCAGATCTAAAGTGAGGCTCCACGATATGCATCCAAGGACAGGGGCTTTATCAGCCCCATGGGTATTAGCGGGCCCGCCAAACCCAACGTCTCTGACGTGAAGAATGGGACATTTCGCACCATCCGGGAAGTGCCTCGTACTTCTAGAACCTTTCATCAACCCCTCTCAAGCATAGCGAGGAGCTACACCGGTTGCGCGCGGGTTCAGATGTCGTTAAATACCAGCGCGGTGTCGCCTTTGGCACAGCTGCCTTTCGTAGCCAGCGTCATCATCGTCGGCGTGGTTTCGCTACTGTATCTGGCTTATCAGTGGGCGCTACCCAAGCCACTGCCTGATATTCCTTTCAACAAGAAGGCCGTAAAGTCGATCCTTGGTGATGCAGTAGAGATCCAAGAAATAAAGAAGAATGGTGGACGGCCACGTACTTGGATGGGTGCGCAGCCCGCTAGACACAACAGCGCGCTGGTGCAGGTTTTCCTCGCGCCACTGTCGAAGCCGATGCTGGTCTTGTCCGACTTCCGGGAGTGTCAAGACATTTTGCTTAGAAGGGGGAAGGAATGGGATCGAGGGGGCCGGAATCTGAGCGCCCTCGGTGGTGTGATCCCAAACCATCATATCGGAATGAAAACTTCAAGTCCACAGTTCAAGGCAAACAGGGAATTGGTCAAGGATTTGATGACACCAAACTTCTTGAACACCGTGAGTACCAGCTGGCTTACACACTATTAACAGGCTTGACTCATCTGGCTACAGGTTTCCGCCCCTGAGATTCATCGTAACACCCTGAAGTTTATCGATCTATGGAAAACCAAGGCAGAAAAGGCCAAGGGACGACCATTCCGTGCCAATCAGGATGTCAATGTTATGGCTTTCGATATCATCAAGACAGTTGCGCTCGGGGAGGGCGACGCTCAGAGCATGACTGAGCTTTACCATGACATCGTCCGCAAAACTGATTACGAGAACCAGCATCCCGATACCAAAGACGCTGCTTACGTCTTTCCAGATCATCTCCCTAACGAGGATTTGCTCGCTCACCAGGTTCAGCAAGACGCTGTAGGCGCTAGCGTAACTACGCCAAGCCCCGCTCTGTTTCATAAGCTCAACAATCGAAAGGCTCACATGAGGGAAGCTTTCGAAAGCAAGAACAGAATGCTCGAGAAACAGATTGCGCTGGCCGTCAAGCGTTTTGAAGCTGGAGAGGAGGTTAGGTCTGCACTGGATTACATGGTCAAGCGCGAGATCAACTCGGCAAAGAAGGCGGACAGAAAGCCGGTATTCGACTCTCCGTACATGAAGGACGAACTCTATGGCTACATAGGGGCTGGCCATGAGACGACCGCGGTCACCTTCCAATGGGGTCTCAAGCATCTGGCAATCCACCGGGATATCCAGCAGAAGCTTCGCGAGGCCCTCCGCGCGGCATATACTGATGCTGTCTCAGAAGCACGCCAGCCCACCGTCGTGGAGGTCACGAAGATCCATGTGCCCTATCTAGAGGCGGTGATAGAGGAGACTTTGCGGCTTACGGGCCCCGTGCTTGGAGTGTTCCGTGAGGCGCAAGTTGACACTACCGTGCTAGGTCACCCAGTACCTAAAGGCACGGTAGTCTTCATGCCGACCATGGGGGCCAGCATCGCTCAGCCATCGTTCCCCGTCGACGAATCCCGGAGGAGCGAGAGCTCACAGGCCCACAAGGATACTCGTGGTTCGTGGGATGATTACGACCCGCAATCCTTCATCCCGGAGCGCTGGCTGAAGAAGGAGGAGAGCGCCGAGTCTTTCGACTCCCAAGCCGGTCCTTTCTTGTCTTTCAGCAACGGAGTAAGAGGTTGCTTTGGTCGTCGTCTTGCCTACCTCGAGCTGAGGATCATCATGGCACTGTTGATCTGGAACCTTGAGCTGGGATCCTTGCCCGAGGAGCTAAACGACTTCGATGCTTTTGACAGTCTGACCACGAAGCCTGTCAAGTGCTATGTTAGAATCTCGGAAGCAAAATTGTGATTAGAGATGAATTGGCGTTGGGATCTGGTGATGAGAAGAGTATGAGAAGCTTGAAGCCCCAACACGTACATGTAAACCTGGAGTTGGATGATTTTTTGTTCTGCCCGTACATATTAGACCTAGACCTATACCTAGACCTAGAACTAGAACAAGACTTAGAGTCATACATTGGGAGTTCTACTATTGGTATCTGTGTTCATATGTTTTCGTGCAATTCACAACTGGTCCATCCTCCTATGATGGCTCCCTCAGACTCTATCTTTGAGTACCAACGGTCATGGGATCATGGCTCGTGAGCAACGCCCGGTTGCAACTCTGACATATACGCCATCCACTCTTATTCTAGCTTCTACTGCACTCGGCAGTAATCCGCTTCTCTAATGTCCGAACATTTTAGCGGGCGAGTCCTCGAAGGCCGAATATTGCATTACCAGAGTTATAATGAAATTTTTTTTTTATTAATTTTAATTTATAAATCTTATTATATTCTATTAAACCTTTTTAATATTTTAATTGATTAATTTTTATTTTAAAATCCGATTAATTAAAATAGTTATTAGTTAAGATCCGGACTGATTAAATTAGTCCGGACTAGGCTTAATTCAGATTAATAGTAGCCAAATCACAACCCCGTCAGCAGCAGCATCATCACATCAAGCCGAGAATCGGCTTATGCTCTGATCGTCCGGGAGCGGGGGTTTACGATGCTAGATTCAACCAATCGCGTCACTTTTTGCGCGAGAAGGAGTCGTGCTTCTTACCACATGCGGTTAGTTGCGCGAGCTTCACACACTAGGTAGCTTACACGGACTCAAGATGCGCCTTGGAAAACAACCAGGTCAAATTGTATATAAAAGGCGTTCCAGAGTTGCCTTTTCGAAGAATATTCAATCATCATCTCATCATCTAAACAATATTCTACCAAGTGCACACTCATCAAAGCCGAATTTCAGCACCTTCAAACACATCAACAACATGGCACCCTCAGACCCTCGCCTGGTTGTCACCAGCCATAGAGAGGACGGCACATCCGTGTTCTCATCGGACCAGCTTCTCGAGCCCTTTAGACCGTTTGGTCCATCGGCCAGTGCCTTCTACAACTGCGACGGGCGCTCGACCGTACCCGTGTCCAACCAAGAATCATCTCAAGACCTATCAAAAACCCTCCCTCGCTGTCCTCCGAACGGCGTCCTATTTGCCATCAGCGACTACCCCCCAGGTTGCGACGTTCCGATGCACCGCACTACAAGTCTAGACTACGCTATCGTCATGTATGGAGAGATTGTGCTGCAGCTTGATGGAGGTGAAGAGAAGACGGTCAAGGCAGGCGAGTGTATCGTCCAAGGAGGAGTTAACCATAAATGGTTGAACCGGACGGACAAAATCTGTCGGATTGCCTTCGTCCTGGTCGGCGCCCAGAAGGTGAAGTTGGAGAGCGGCGAGGAGCTTGAACAGACTGTGTTCAAAAAGCCTGGAGTCTGAGAATCTTATTAAGCCTCGTTTTACTCTTGGCGTTTGAATTGCTCGCTTTCCTGGAAGAAATTATGGCATGCAAGGGGATTGGCCTACGAGGGTATGTTTGAAGAGAGAATCGGTCGCTCTAGCCTGCCTATTCAGATACAGCTCTTTTCACCCAATAGAGATTTCATCCCTGTATACTCGCGTATCCGTTCAAAGACGATTTGAGCCCTCTTCTTTTGCTCGTCGTTCGTCCACGAATTTTCTGATTTGATAATCTTGATTGGCCACAGGAGTAGATAAGCACCCACAGCCCTGCATTTGGGAGGCCCTTTGGTTGAATCATGCATGCGACCAAGAGAATCGATGTCGCCAAACGATTGAGGTACTGTCGCCAGCACCCCATCTGCGAGCTGATAGATAGTCGCAATGGATCGCTGAATCATGTCGAAGAGAGTGTTGTGATGCGTCGAGTCCAGACCACAAATATTTAGTGCCGCTTGTAAACACTTCAGAATCTGCTGTAAAAAAATGACGCGTGCAGTCCTATGATAATTCCACTCGTAACTATTCCATATATCAATGTGAAGCTCGACCATCGGTGTTGTAAATTGAGTTAACACTTCGCATTCAGGAAGATCGGAAACCTGCAAGGTCTTGAAGCTCCATTGAGGCGTTTGTCTCCAACTTGCTGCTTGTGAATCGAGAGCAAGCATCTCTTGTGTCATTTCGATCAACTCGTCGAGTTGAGGCTTCTGA
The DNA here is from genome assembly GCA_039778275.1 of Seiridium unicorne. Classification (NCBI taxonomy): domain Eukaryota; kingdom Fungi; phylum Ascomycota; class Sordariomycetes; order Amphisphaeriales; family Sporocadaceae; genus Seiridium; species Seiridium unicorne. Next base: position 49,295 of record JARVKF010000246.1, read on the forward strand.
CTGAGCATATGGTCGAGCAGATTTTGAGCTCTATCACAAGTCTCTTTGATCTTGAGCCCGTCCTTCTCGTTGTGTACGAAAGGGATCTCTTCATTCAACTGGTCGAGCCACTGTCTTGATTCGTCTATCTGTGGCATACCTAGTGCCAGCTGTTGTTTTTGCTTGAATCATGTCAGCGTTGAATTTGATGGAAGTCAGCTCCATATCTTACGATGCGATGATGAGCCAGTCTGAAGAGACTCCAGCCACGAGGATTGCAGACCTGATCCGTACCTCGCAATCTTAAGATCTGGGCCATCCCTTGAGCGTGAGCACCATTTCGTGCCGTGTCGGGGAGAAACAAGGTCTATAAATTGTAAGTGCTACGGCAAGCATTATCATTCTACAGCACAGCTTACCTCAAAGATGTCCAAGACAACAACTGTCATGAGGTCGTAATCGTCTGGGGTCTTCCCTGGCTCAGCGAGTGACTCGCCAAGAGCCGCGAGAGCTAGACCGTAGCAATGGTATGCTTTTCGTGCCAGGAGATTGTTGTCAGAATCTTTCGATATGTCGGCATATCCAGCAGCTCTGACGGCCCAGCGAAGCGCATGTCTGCCCTCGACATTGACATCTTTGAATAAGGAAGGAAGGTGCTCAAGAAAGCCAGGCGAAGATGTTTCATTACATGGATAAATAACGTATTTACCCATAAAACTGGCAGCCGCTTCATCTTGAACGGTGGATTGAGAGTGGCCCGGTTTGCTTTTGAGCCACGGTTGTGAGAACTGATAGTTTAGACTATCCATCTCATCTTTGGTGAGATCCGTAGGATCGCTGTTTCTGAGTGGTGATTGTGTCGAATTGGGCGAACCGTCGACCGAGCGACTTCGCCTGAGTGTGCTGCTCGGCGAATTGGAACCAAGTGAGCTGGCCGAAGCACGGGCGTGTTCGATCACCTTCTTCGTCTCATAGCGGAATATGAGGCTAGCTTCGTCGCGGTAACCCTCGCAAATCTCATTGCGGTTGATACAACGCTGGCAGCTTGGCCGACTCCCATCGCATCTGACCCGTCCTGTAATATCTCATCAGTTTGTTGGGCTATCAAGAGCGGAATGTGCAATGGGTATGGACGACCAAAAGTATAGGCAGGTGGGTGGGTGCAGCTCGGCTGCCTTAGCGCAGAAGTGTTGGGTCTCACGACATACTTTCTCGACACCGCAAGCAACCTCGGCTCAATCGCCCCATGATGTTGATATGAACTGTTACCTTCTTGGATGCCGTTTCGCGAAGTATCCTGATTTGAAGAGGAATCTGCCATGAAGGATGGTCGGACACTGGTGAAGGATCGCAGGCAGAGAGGATTGGTGCTAACCTAGACCAGTCACCTGGTCACTGCCTACCAGCTGCAGCCCCTCCAAACTGCCGAAATTGGATGATGGAGGTCACAGCGTCAGTACGATCCTATTTTATGGATAACATTATGATATATTGATGTATGCAGCACAGCGCCGGATCCAGGATCCATTGAGCTGATGTCGCCGGAGCCCTTTCTCATTGCCGAATAACCGAACGGGCAACATGAAAGACCGTTTTCGCTAGAGGCTGGAGGAAATACACAGGACATACGTATACAGATGCTATCAGAACTCCGCCTTTCCTAGTGCAGTATGTCGATATACCTCCTCGAAACTAAACTTGAGGAGAACGGTACACTTTGACTCTCTGCCATGCAAATCCAACATGCGGACGAATCGCCACTGATCTCTTTCAACGTACATTAGTCTCACTGCTGCGACCGCAAATATGGGGTTTCGGGAGAATGCATCGTCGCTCTTCACTAGCATACGTAGAAACGCGAGTTCATTGTCCTCGTACTCCCACTCCAGTGTTTCGTCCCAGAACGGGTCTGTGTTCGGCGGGTGTTCTCCCTTGTGCACGAAGCCTAGCTTATGCTGACGATAGTGCGCCGTCTTGCGCTTGGCGGCTTCGTTGCCCCTGTCATCTGGGTGCACTAGAGTGCAGGTAAAGTAAGGCTTAATATCGTCTGCGGTCCTGCCGGCGGGAAGGGGCGTATCAGTGGCCCCGGCAACTTGGAGACGAAGTTTGATCTTCTTGCCACTGTTTAGGTGACCGTTACCGCCGGCGCGGAGGGCGGCGGGTTTGAGGACATAACCTTCGGTCCCGCTGAAGAGAGCCTCGTTGAGCTGAAGACTGGCGCCGAAGGTTTGCCAGTTGAGCGCGCATATTTGAGCCCCGATAGCCCAGAAGGTCGCCGGCTTGAGGTTGGTAGAAGAAATGCGAGTGCCCTTGGGATAGACTCTCATCATATGCTTCGCATTGTGAATGGCGATCTTCTCATTGTTTGCCGGCATTTGCGCTGCGAGCTGGATTTCGGACACGTTGATGAGGTGGTCATGGGGGCCGTTCTTCATCTGTGCATCCTCGAACCAAGAGTTGTCCACTGGCTTTACTGATTGGGCATAGACACCGAGCTCAGCCAGCTCAGGTACGATGACGGTCATGGCGGCCGCCGCCTTCCTCGCCTTGTAATCTTCACGAGCTCGTCGCTCTTCTTCGTCATCTGACTCTGAGCTAGAGCTGGAGTTGGAAGGATCTTCCGCTGCCCCCAGTCCTTCCGGGAAGTGATACTCAACAATGAGCACAATCTTCGACCCGAGCTCCTGAAGACTAACCTGAGAATCATAGCCTGCTTGTTCCGCATGTCCCTTCTCTCGGACAGCCTTGCTCAATAGGCGGTCGCCCCAGACTTCCTTCATGATCTGCACCAGTCTTGTTTGTCCATAGGCACCGCAGTGGTTCTCCAGCGACAACAAAATAGGCGCCGCGCGATAACCTTGTTGATCGCGAGACTCGACGGCTTCCTTGTCAACGACATCTCGGATCGTCTCACAGACGGCACGGAAAGGGATGTGCGACACCAAGGTATATCCATGGGTCACCTTGGGCTCCTCCTTGTTACCTTCGTCATCCCAGGCATCGATTTCGACACACCTCGCGCCAGTATTGAGCGCTGTCCGGTACGCCTCCGCTGATGACTTACCAGTGAGCTGGTGCGCCAGTAGGTAGGTGTTATGACTTGAGCTGATGAAGTACTCAGAGAGCGGGTACGACCTATCCGACACCTCGGGAGGAACGTTGATATGCGGACGGTCAATCAGGGCGTTCAGTGCAGTGCCCGGCTGCTCGGAGTCCAGCTCAGCGTCATTCTCTGGGAGAACCCCTCTATCCACCAGGAAGGATTTCAAAGCACGGCTTACGCGAAGCTCGTGCTCAGTGATCTCAGTGCGACGCGCGCTGTGCCCTCCGCCGGCGACAGTGAAGTCGTCAATCTCTTCGCCGAAGTCCTCATCATCCTTTTCATGCGTGCTCCCTGACGTGAAGGGGTTTAATTTGGTGAAGCGGGAGGCCAGACCAGACATGATGCCAATATGTGGATGGGGTATCTCGGTATTCTAAAGAATGCCCGCGTTGCTTGCTTTAAAGAGTCGCTAAAAGGACCAACAATCGCGCAGTAAATGAGTGGCAACCATGCAGACTATGAACCCCAAAGTTCCACATTGTCCGAGTTTGCAATATCAAGTAGTCGCAGCAGAATTTGATGTCAAAGTCATCTAGAAACACTGCTGACGCAACACAGCCTCCACCAATGAGGTCAGGTATGCCGCTGTAACCGGCGGGGTAGGTCCAGCTGGGGCTTGGGCTGACGCCTCAACCCCTGACTTCCAAAGTTGGCAATAAGTCTGACATGACATCAAAAGCCAAGAGCACCGTGATGATTCGACAATTTAGACCTGGTGAATGAGTTATCAGTGAGCTTTGGAATTCTTTTATGCATGCAAGCCGGAGTGAATTCATCAACGCGCGCCTTTGCTCCGTCACAGGTGTTCTCACTATTGATGGGCCTGGAAAAAGAAAAGATTAATTACATTAGCTAGCATCGATGTTAGACAGCCCACTAAGGTTGTGGATTTCGTTTCGTCTATAGCACTATGATCACCACCGGGAATATAGTGTTGGGTAGATGTTGATATTATAGGAGCTTGTAGTAGACTGATTCCACCAGTCACGAAAACTAAAGATAACACCTACCTTACCTTAGAATGGCGTTACGTTCATCTATGCTAGAAATTTGATTGTCGGTAGATTTGACCTTTCTATAGGCAACGGTCTCAAGTTTTAAGCTACAAGTGTTTGGATAAGGATGACCTCCATTTTGACTTCCTAAGCATGATTCATGTAGTCAAGACAGTAAAGTAAATGGTGAGAACATGATCCAGTCCAGTCCATCGTGACCGCCAAAAAGAACTGGCCGACTTTTGTTTCCTGGTATGCGCAATGAATGAGTTTATTTCCAGAAATGAGGCAGTCATGTTGTCATATCTTGAATTGAAGTCTTAGGATTGGTTGGTATTTTTGTTCCCTTTCTAAACGTTGGTCACAATGGGCCATCTATGCGACGGAAGACGTGTGTAATGGCAAGCCTACATAGTAAATACTCATAGTAAAAGGTACGTTGAGTAGATCCATACAACCCTTGAGGGCAATCAATGCTCAAGAGTACTTACGTACTTGCATATGCAGCTTTTGCTTCAGTCAATCACCGTCAATTAACATTTGCACTGCAGCGTGAATCGGGTAATTGCAGTACCTAACTCGACATCGGCTTGCCGGAGGTAGCGGCGTTTAGGCTAGCGGACAAACCTTTGGGCCGGACAGCACCTACACCACATAAGTGCCTAACTACTTTAGTGGGCAGTGGGTGCCACGGTGGGGGCACTGCCAGCACAAGCAGCCAGCGCCGTGGGCTGCCACTTTGATTGCCATGGGCAGCGGGTGACGAAGCAAAGGCAGGCCTCGGAAAGCCGTCAAAATCAACGTCAGCTCACTGGGAGTCATCCCCAACTGCACTTGCATGTGTCCCCAGCAAGGTTTTAGCTGTGTCTCCTGCTGCAAGATCTAGCGTCCACCTAGCAGCGATCCTCATTGTACGGACGAAATATTTTGCTCAAGTGCATTGTTCTCTAGCTACCTAACCCCACCTTCTCGGTCTTCTATTGTTCTCAGTGCACGAGTGCTGAGGATAATCGCATTTTGCAGCCACCCGGAAACCAATAAAACAACGCCTCATCCAGATACGGCACACACTTCTGGCACACGACAGGCACATCCGCGTCAGTCGCTTTCCGTACACACAGGAAGAACTCAAACGCCCCAAATGGCAGACAAAACAGCACCATCCGACAGTCGACGAAGCCCATCGCCAGCCGATCGCGTAAAATCTTCAGCTGAGGATCCCGACACCGCTACTACGCGCAAGGAATTCGACAATACCAGAATATCAGAGACGCCCAACGCCGCCGTCATGTCCACCTCGCAGCCCAATTCCACCTCCGAGCCTGCAGCCGATGGGCACAGGCTCTCGGGTACGAAGACCACCCCCGAGCTGGAGATCCCCGAAACCCAGAATGATAAGCTGAAAGATCAGCTCTCGTCGCCCAAGAAGAAGCGAGCGCATGACGAAGTAGAACAGAACAGGGATCCTGCCCAAGATCCAAACGGGGATGTCTCACCCATCGGCGCAAACGGCAGCGCGTCCCTCAGCAGAAGCGACCGTCTGGAGCCCGAGAAGAAGCGGCATCGCGATATCTCTAGCGAGATCAAGGAAAGCCCTGACAAGGCCCAGGTAAGCTCTTCAAACTTTCCTACCGAGCTGTGTTTGTAGTGTTCCCGAGCTCCTTTACTCAGACAAACCAGGATTCTGCCAAGTCCGATTCCACATCGATCACGGACAGCTCGGCAGATGCGGCGAAAGCTGGGGCACAACCCGCCACCGAAAAGACTACCAAAACCTCCGAATCCGCCTTTAAAAGCTCAGGTCTCTCGGGCTTCGCGGCAGCAGCCTCTCCCTTCCTGACTGCTGGTGCCAAACCGCTCACCTCGTTCGCAAGTGCCTCAGCCTCGCCCTCACCATTTGGCGCGTCTGCATCCTCCAAGTCGGACACACCTTCAGTTTTTGGTGGCGGTAGCACAGGCAACGGCTCGTCTCCCTTTGGACAACTCGGTGGAGCGTCCAAGCCGTTTGGAGGAAGTGTCTTTGGTAGCGGCTTCAGCAGTGGCCTAGGGGGTAACAAATTGACCTCGTTTGGTCAACCTGGCGGCTCTTTCAAGAGCAGCAAACCTGCGAAAGCATTTGGAGCACCCGATAGTGATCCCGAGTCCGAAGCAGAGGGTGAGGGAGATGAGGCAGCAAGCAACGAAGGCGAAACCGAGAAGCAAGATAAGGACGACAAAGAGACTGATGCTGACGCAAAGAAGACGAAGCTCCAACGAGGTAAGCCTTGGATGTGTCCAACCCTTTGATCTGTCCTTTACTGACTAGTCACGTAGTTACGATAGATAACGGCGAGGCAGGTGAAGCCACTATCTTTCAAGTCCGTGCAAAAATATTCCACCTTGACAAGGCTGAAAGCGGTCCTGCCTGGAAGGAACGTGGCGCCGGCAACCTGAAGCTCAATGTCCCGGAGCAGTGCGTCGATACCGATGAGAATGGTGCGGTAATACCTGGAAGCTTCGACGCCTCGAGTTTGGAGGAGGGCGATGTCAAGACTGTCCGCCTCATCATGCGTCAAGATTCGACACACAAAGTGATTCTCAACACCACTGTCATTCCCGCCATGACTTTCCAAGAGAAACCCATGAACAAGACAGTGTGCGTGCTGTTCACTGCGATCGAAGGGGCTGGTCAAGCCGTCAGCATCCAACTCAAGGTATGATCTTTGTGTATAGAATGGTTCCTTTCAAGTAGTTGTCGCTAATATCTCGTCGAAAGTTGAATCCTGCGAATGCTAAGAGCTTTCTCAACGAAGTCGGAAAAGTTCAGCGCGAACTTCAGTCGAGCTAGGTGCCCGACGAGGATTCAGCCACTCGATCTTGCCTGGGTAATGTCATGAGAACGACACGTACTCAAGCATCATCTTCGAGAACGGTATCTTCCAATGCAGCAGAGCAATCAGCTGACAAGTTGAAAGCCAAGAGTCTAGTGCAGGATAGGCAGGCTTCAAGTAAGGGGGAGGATGGCCAGGTCACCGGTTGCAAAGACGATGAACAAGCTTCTCTCGGATCAGGTCATGGCAAAACCGATACTGCCGTTCCAGGCGAGAAGTCACCACATTCAGATTCGGGCTATTTGTCTCAAGGTAGTGATAACCGCGACGACCACAGCGGGGGGATCGTGCCACGCCGACTGTATCTGGTCGAGCAACAGCCTACTTCAGAAGCCAACGAAGATTCCCAGGATATGTCTAGAATCAATGCCGGACAGAAAACCAGAGGTCGTCTTTCACACGCAACTGCCAAAGATATTCCTCGCCCATCAGTCGATGATTCCCAGCCAAGGGATATCAGAAGTGAGCAAGTAGGGAGCCTAAGCTCTTCTCCCAAGCGGAAGGCTGCAGACAAGGACATGCTCCCTCAGGGACCAAAGACTAGAGCTAAGAAGAGGATGTTGGAGACGATTCGTTGAAGCTTGCCAGTATCAGACTCAAGCTCTTTGGCACGGAAATTGTGGACATTCTCAATAATGACCCCTGGCCATGGGATCAGGTATCGGCGAGGGCTTGGTTTTGTGTTCGAGAATTAGACCTCCGGCAGAGGGTTTCAATTCTAGCATTTGCATAGTTATGAATACATCAACTCGTGCTGTGTAGCCACATTTATTTAATGTAGTAATTGAACCAGTGGTGATTGAGATATGTAATGTGACATGGATTGGCCTCGTGGTTTGTCACAGTGATCAAAATAGCCTGATTCTCTATTCTTATTGCACTACGTCCACCTGGTCGTCGTCCCCCCTCTATACTTGCCAGCATCAATGCTACACAATCACTACCACCTGAACAAGTACACTCGGGTACCCAGCCTTGTCCACGCAGTTGGAGCTCCCAGACAAACTTCCTTTTTCTTCTTTCTTTTTAGTAGTCGTCTGTCTTTTGAATTACTTCCGCGAACTTTGTTTCCCGTCCTATTAAGTTGAGTATGCACGCTTCTCTTGCCCATACGTTGATACACTTCTTTCCCCTCGTTCCGCGTCGGGGTTTAGTGTTGGGCAGCTCAGGTGAATTTCTGGGATACAAGACTTCAAGCTTCGCAGAGACGTCCCAAACTCGATTCACTCGATATCTTGCAAGCTTCGAGTTCCGAATAGTGTGCATAGCACAGAATTGTGCCTAAACAACATTGCAGAGGTTAATGGTGTGGTTGCATCTGATGATGTTAGAAGGAGCTCATCCTGCTGATACTAGAAAAGCCTCACCTCCATGCTACGTTTGTTGATGACACGTGCAAACATGACCGCAGGTTTTCCTTCGGCCACTATCCGGCGATCCATCTCAAAGAGCGCGGTCGCAGCGATCAGGCCGTTCAGCTTGTCATATCCGTAATTGCGAGGATCGAACTCAGGGACCTGCTTGGTGATGAGATTACCGACGTCCGCAAGCCGAGCCCACTCGTCCTCTCCCGAGGCCGATGTCACAGCCGCCCGCAGCAGATGGGCGAGATGCACGTCCTTTCTGAGATTGGTCGTGGGCGTCAATCCGTATGGGACGGGGTGGGAAGTTCTGTTGGCCGCCGGCGCAAGCTCCCTGTCCGCCGCCAAATTCTCCACGTAGACAAACTTGTCACAAGCTGCTACGAACGGCTTGGGCGTCTTGCGCTCGCCGAACCCGTACACTCTGAGTCCAGATTCGCGGATGCGTGACGCCAGCCGGGTGAAGTCGCTGTCGCTGGAGACGATACAGAAGCCGTCGAAGCGGTTCGTGTACAGCAGATCCATGGCGTCGATGACCATGGCCGCGTCGGTGGCGTTCTTCCCGCGCGTGTAGGCGAACTGCTGGATCGGCTGTATGGAGTGGTTAAGGAGCACTTCTTTCCAGCCTTTGAGGTTGGGGCCGGTCCAGTCTCCGTAGACTCTCTTGACGTGAGCGGTGCCGTACTTGGCGATTTCGGCCAGCAGGAAACTGATCACGCTGGATTGGGCATTGTCGGCGTCGATGAGGACTGCGAGCTTGACGTTTGCCTGGTCTCCCATGTTTGTGTGCCTCTCAGGCGACGAGAGATCGCACAAATGCGGTATAGCGAAGAGCTCCTTCTATCAGCTCTAAACGGAAAGCGAGTTAAGAGTGTGTAGGACTTGGGTGGATCCGGATCTCTAGCGTATCATTTAGAGGCTGAACACGCATCAATTATCATTCTGAGTATAGTAGGTTGTGGAGCTTTACTGGGGTTGGGTTATTCAAAGTGTGTTTGCTGCCCGACCATATAATCGTTAGCGGGGTCAAAGCGGGGCCTGCATTGTGCAAATACCAAATAAGGCACAGTTCCATACCACATAGTTCGGAGTATAAGGTACGTAACCTGATATTGCTGGGGACAAGATTTCCAACTTATAAATCGCGTATTCAATCTCTTCATTCAAACCCCTCTTCAGGCATCGTCGATTGTGCCGTGTGGGGTCGTGGTCCAAGGCGGTGCCCATATGGACGGCATAGTTCACGCAAGGGTCGCTATACACGCAGCCGCCGCCTGTGCCTAGAGGTAAGCCTGGGATGGCACCAGCCGGCTGGTTGATGGTATTTTAACCATTAATCCCTAGGGATACGGCCGATCTATCGAAGACAGGCGATGAGTCAAGGTCGCGCAACTAAGGCCCCACTCCCAGTATGGTATTGTCCCTACACGCATTTTTAGTGTTGAAGTGGAACACGTGGGACTACTCTGGTGTACAAACCCGTGTATCCACACTCTTCGAGTTTCTCGGCATAGATATGTAGGAAATAATGATGAAATAGAAGGAAGGGTCCCTGGAAGTGTTCGGTCAGTAAAGTCCAAAACTGATGCAAGGAGGGCGGGAGGTAGCTTACAGAGACGTGGACATATTGTACGAGGATGTGCAGGATAGTGAAGTCATCAAATGCGGTTCCTACATTATTAGAGACCTAGATCGAGTCTAATTGCCGAGAGACTAACTTTAAACCCTCCCATATAGACTATCTAGTGCTGGAATCTCTATTCTTAAAATTTCTACTGTTAGGAATTCTATTTGAAAGAGTGTACAGAACAGCAATTGTGGAAATTCTCAAGTCCATCCAGGTAGTAAAGCGTAAGGGTGAAATAAGTCCCACGAACATGTGACGAAGCTGACATGACACAACACAAAACGTTCACACCGATAGCTTGAGCCAATAAGTGGCGATAGATGATTTCACCCGAAACTCAGAGATAGAGTGATTGACTTGACTGAAAGCTCGATAGTCTCTATTCCCTCCCTCGTATATACCAAACTCAGGGCAATCATTGCTTTATAAAGACTGATGGCATGAATGCAGTCACAGCTCTCAAGCCTGTCTGGCCTTCTCTTCAATAAACCTTTCTACCAAGGAATTAAATTCCTGAGGATTCTCAAAGAACATGAAATGGGAAGAAGGAGGTAGACCTTCGTCTCTACCAAAGATAGCCGTCTCGGCATTTGGGAGCTGCTCTTGCAGCCAGGCGCCAGACTCAGCCGGGAGAGCACCACAGATGATCAGGGCAGGTACGTCGATGCTTGGTAAGATCGACCTCCAGTCCTGCACTGTATGATCTCCCAGTATTTTGATCGCAATTTCCTTCGGACATTTTTCGTTCTGTGCCAAGGCCCATGCCAAGATTTCCTCGCTAACCTTGTCGCTAAACATGCCCTTGAAGAAGCCAGGGAACATAACTTCGAAGTTCGCAAAGTAATTGTCTACCAGTTCTTGCGTGAAGACAGCTCCGAATTGTTTGGCCTGTACTTCCGTCCAGGTGGGATCGATAAGCATACGCGCCGACCCATCGGCCATGACGATTCCGTTGACCCGTCCTCTTGACTCTGGGAAGTAATTCCACAAAGCAAAGATGACTCCAGAACCCATTGAGTGACCAACTAAGGTGACGCTCTTCAGATCCAGAGCGTGCAGGACATCGTTCAAGTCGCTCGAGAATTGTTGTATGGTGTAACCGGATGCGGATTCTGACTTCTCAGACTCGCCGTGCCCCCGATAATCGACGGTTGTAACTCTGAAGTCGGATTGGAAGTGTTCGACTTGCTTGAACCACTGAGCAGCTGCCTGTCGCCACCCTGACAAGAACAGAACATTGGGACCGTTGGACGGTCCAGTCTGCGTGCAGCTGAGACGTATACCATCTTGAGTCTGTATAGTTTCGGCCATCCTGACTGCAATACGTGAAATGGAGTTGTTTGATAGAGTGGATTGCCTGGAGTTTGAACTTCTAAGCTGCTATGATGCAGCTACTTATATATCTTCTTTTAACCTATATCGAGTCGGCCGCAATGATACCATTACGCCGCATTGGATTTTGCTGGTAACTCCATAATGAAGTCTACCTAGGGAGAACATGCAAGGGGTGTTACACGAGAACTGCGCTACGGATGTTATATGTCAGCATGATTAGTTAATTCACAGAAGTTGATATCCTGATGTTGATCTAGTCGCAGAAATGTCGATTTGATTGGACTTCTTTTAGACGGTTCTCGGACTACTCATTCGGACAACTCATTGGACCGGTCCGACAGATCTCTGCGGAGCAACCCTTTAGACTTTTGACCGACCAGATTACTAAGTAAATCCCGGACTACGGGCTATTTAGAACTCCACCTTTCACACGATTGGTTGTTGTCTTTGTGGGTCCATCCTCTCATTGCAACTAGGTTAGTCTAGTTACCAGTTGTATCATAGATCCTAGCCGCGCTAAGTAGAGACCAGTCTTTCTATCAGAACAACTGCCGTCACTTGTTCTTCAGCCGGCCCAAAGATCTTGGAAATAACGAAACCATGATGGCCCATCAATATTGGCCTTGGATTTGCTCTGATATTTTACAGCCAAAGTACATTCGTTGTGTCGGTCTATGAAGATAACCCTTCGATGATTTTTATGGTAGTAGTATATGATATGTAACAAAGAAAACTTAGGAAGCCATGAAGCTCCCGGCGGCAGATCAAATCCGGCGCCGTCCAACTACGCTAAAACCGTGAGGAGTATGTTCGACCAAGCACGGTTTCCAGAATGCATATGATAGATAAAGCGTTGTGATTCAATCTAAGAACAAATTTCCTTCTGATTGCTCCTGCATATCCTGATTGTTGGATGAAGGTTTCATCCTGAAACCAATATTTCTGATGTATTGCAGAGACCAGCACACAAAGCGGTGCGTTCAAGTAACCTTCTTCCTAGCCTTGACAACCATTACGCTCGGATGATCCAAAAACAGCTTCCAGTACTCCGGGTCCTCTCGCAGGCAGGGGATATTCTCATATGGCTCGGTCTGAATATCCTCAAGCCCGAACCTGTCATGCATCTTTGTTGAGCCGGAATAGCTGTCCTCCATGAGCGTCGCCTCGATGTCGAGTGGCGGATCTACGTACGCCACGTACCGCAACTTCACACCACCTGGTATCTTTTCGATATCTTTATAAACCACGCCATACTTGTTCGTAGCCAGACACGGCGCCCAGGGGTCTCCACTGCGTACACCAATGAACCTGCCACCGGGCTTGAGATGACCGACGATGTTCCGCCACATACCCTCCAAGGCCTCCTGGTTCTCGGCGTGGTCCAAGAGCCAATTGGCCGTGACTATATCATATTGTCCGAGATTGAGGTGGTCTAGCGGCTTCGAGACATCCGCCTCGAACCATCGGATCTGCTTCCGGCCCAGCTTGTCCTCGACGTCTCTGCCGACCGTCAACATCTCGGAAGAGATATCGACGACATCGACCGAGGTAGCTCCGGCGCCCAATGCCTGCCGGGCTTTCAGACCTGTACCTCCTCCTAGGTCAAGGATAGTACTGCCAGTAGCATCACCGAGCGCGACGCCGAAGAGCTGCGACTCCAGCTTGCCGTAGGGAATGGAGTCAAATTTGTTGTATGCCAAGGCATTAGTGTTGTATTCTTCCTTGACTCTCTCGTGAACGGTCATTTTAGAGTTGTCTGTTGTTTTGAATTAATAGAAAAACTTGAAATAAGACGATGTCTCTATGTTTTTTTCGTACTGAAAATATTTATCTAGACGGCAGTTGCAGCATCGAGAAACACTTTAGGAATCGTTCAATAGCTGCTCCGAGTTTACCACGCTCTCAACAACACCCCTTCCCCGCCTTCCGACAGATACTGCGTTACATCGCTGTTCTGTTGTGTCCCCACATACATTTAGAGCTTGGTGAGTTGAGATGGTGTTTCTTGCGCTATTTGAGCTGAAGGCCCAATAAGGTAACAAGAGGGCAAACATGTCAAGAGTTACCGAATGCTGCATGCATACATTATATCTAGCACGTTGAATGGGGAAGTTGCGAAACGGTACCGTGATACATCAAAAATCTCAAATTGAAGTTCAATAGTATTCTTTTGTTCTGTGGCTATCTGCAACCCTCGCGGTGCTGGACGACCTCAGCACACCATCCCGTAGAGGGTGCACTGATAACGAGAGAGTGTAGGTATGCGTTCGCCTATGCAGGGGGCTTCTAAAGTATAGCAGTGAAGCTTAACAGTTTGGAGCTCCTTGTCTTGCATTTAGTGAGAAAAAGCCCCTCATGATACCACATGGCATGACATCAATCGGAAACCGCGAGACCGGTAGGTGCGGTGGCGTTGCCCCACGTCCAAAAGTGCCAGCCACCACCATCATTGTTGACATGATGAGACCCTCGCTCATAAATCTCTATAGCCGCGCAGGGCAATATGATTAACGTGTCTGCTTAAGCGATATATCTCACCAGAATGTCACACACAACCGCTCACCACCACCGGTTCTTTGCGAATCCACAGGAACCACTCACCGCGTTTGATGCCCACCAAGAACTGCTGGCCAGCTTGGAACGCATCAATATCTCCAACCCTCCTGTTCGTAAGTACCACAGCAATGGAGAAGCCGCAAGATGGAAGCACAGAATCGGTCATTGCTGAACAATCAATGAATGCCAAATCCGTGGTTCGTCGATAGGCAGATGAGGAACTAACATAGCTTCTCTTTGTGATCAGACACATGCTCCACTGGTTGGAGCTTTCATGGCGCCTATACCGGCCCCACCTCAATCGCCTATCTATTCTACCGCATCTCTCAAGTATATCCGGACTTGGAATTCAAGCAGCAGTCACTACTAGACTGGGCTCGGGAGTATCTTGGCCTGGGCGACTCCCTCAAAACTAAGGATCCTACCCCGAGTCATTGCGGACTGGCCAATGAAACTCTCGCGCACTCGGCGCTTTCGGCTGTGATCAAGGGTGATGCAAGTTTCGCCAGAAAGCTCTGCTCGTACGAAGCGGCTATCAACTCGACCAAAGAAGATGGCTCCAACGAGTGGTTGTACGGAAGAGCTGGGTATTTGTACTACTTGAGGCTCTGCCGATCGGTATTTAGTGAGGAGTCGGACCCTGACACTGCCAGCTTACTCGAGGCAACGATCGACAAGACCGTACAGAGCATCCTAACTGTACCCCAGCCGTGGACCTGGCATGGCAAACGATATCTAGGATCAGTTCACGGCACAATTGGTATCATCTGCCAGTCAGTACTCTCGATGCCTTCCGCGGCTCCAAGGTTCCAAAATCTCCTATCCGAACTCCTGGATATGCAATTCAAGAGTGGAAATTTCCCATCATCGCTACCCATTGGAAACGACAAGCTTGTGCAGTTCTGCCATGGGGGTCCTGGGTTTGTCCTGTCACTCCGCTCTCTGCGACCTCACTTTCCCGCCTTGGAGGAGAAGATTCAGCAGGGTATTGCCAGAGCCCAGATTGACATCTTGGAGCGCGGTTTCCTTCGTAAAGAGCCGAGTCTCTGTCACGGTATCGCAAGCAATGGACTGGCAGTTGATAATGACAAGCAGTTTGAAGTCTTTCTGTCCTGCATGACGACCGATTCCATGAAGAAGCTTAGGTGGAGTAAGGAGAAAGGACACGGCGATGATATTGTGAGTCTCTACACTGGCGAAGCGGGACGTGCTTGGGTATGGGCTGTGGCCGACAAGGGCTTGCCGCGTACATGTATTGGGTACAATGACTTGTGATCGACAGTTTTCGAAGTGCAAAGTGTCGCGAACGTCAGATCGCAGCGAACTACTTGTGTATTAATCGTTTACGGACAGTCACAGAACACATATAATAACAAATCTCTCTATTAATGCTCATAACTCCAATTACAAAGCTCGCTGAACCGTACTTCTAATTGTATTATGTCTGCTTATTCTATAAAGTAATGATACATAATGAAACATAACCACAGTGTAGCAAGTGATACAATTATATGGGCGAGCGGTGTCTGTCCAGTTTATCCAGCTCGTATGCGCCTTCATTGTCACTCTTATCTCCATACTTGATTTGGATCTCGTTGACCTGCATAATCTTGCCAATCCCTCCATGCAGTATGCTCTTGTCGCTAGCGCCGTCGTGCGACTGGTAGTTTGTGGGTGGACGCTTGCTCGAAGTGATGGTGACAGTGTTGTCGCCCGTCCTAGTGTACCGCCGCGTTCGATCGTGGGACTGGGCATAGTATCTGCTGGCAGACGAGGTAATCTCGCGTCCGAGGGCTCTCAGCACAGGTATAGATGCCGCCATTATTGTCGTATGGATCTCGGCCATTGACCAAATTGATAGGTCGCCTCCGTCATCTGCGAAAAGCAAGGTCAGTAAGGGAAGGGACGAAGGCTCGGGAGGTCTTAGGTGTGGGCTTACAGAAGAAATTAGCACTGGCCAATGCCTGGAGTTTAACGCATTTGATGATTCCTGTCACGGCGGCGAAGACTCCCATACTCATAGCCACCGCAACCCCAAACTTCTCCCTCCTCTTCATCTGTAATTTCAATATCAAGAACCATGGCGCCAAGGCCAAAGCCAGGTCCATAAGGGCCGAATACGCGGCTGCAAAAATCTAGTTGTAAGAAAATGAATTAGCGTCTGATTCAACCTCCCCCATAACCCTCCTTCCTTTTCTTTTCCTCCTGCCTCTACTTCTTTCAATTTTCCAATGACCAATACCATATATAAAAGAAGCTTTTCTTTCTAAACGCCAAGATCGAATGTTACACCTGCTTCACGTACACTTATGCCGAGATTGACGTTTGATGGCCAACACGTTCCGGGCAAATAAGGTTGCCAGACTTTGTCGACGGGGGAACATTGCAGGAGGTTTGTGAAGCCGCTTAGCGTTAGGAAGATATTGACAGTCACGATGATGACCCAGAGTGCGGTCTTCTGCCAACCGTTGACGAGCCTGAGCAGCGTTAGAGCAAATGACGTTTTGCTCCAACCGGTTGCGATAACCATGAATATCCCAACAATGACACCTCGCATGCCGATCGGTGCTAGGTTTTCCGTGGCGATGTCCATCTGATGCTTTCCGAAGCCCGCTCGAACGTTGACCGTTAGGATGATGCTACATACGAGGCAGGCGATCTATAGCAATGCGAGATCAGTACGGCAGCCACTTCGCATGTCAGACACCCAAGCTTACCCAAGACGCTGTTAATACATGGTCGTCCCACCAGAGTCCTCGATGTCTCATGAATTTGCAGTAAAGACGAAGTACGAGGAATATCAGAGACAGCACCGGCAGTGTCCAGCTGACCGCGAGGACCTCCGGTCCGCGATCCGGAACATCCATTGCGGAACTTCAGAGAAGCTGCCCTGATCACAGGGATCGACAGATTAACAGAGCGTGAGGATGGATGTACTGTGCAGTAAACCCCCACGTTAAGTGGACAGACGGCTAAAGTGAAGAAATGAAACCAGGCTGAGATCATGGCACCCGGGAGACGGCCAATCATCTCTAATGCTATATACCATGAAAGCAAACAGGCAGTGCTATTCCTGGCCAGTATTGTAAATTCAGGATTCGCCTGTGAAATTAGCTACGATGGGACTAGAGAAGCCACGCTTCGGTAGGATTCTGATTCCAGATAGGAAGCCGCCAGGAATATTGTACGATTAAAGATGCCGATTTGAATTGAGCTATGGACTCCACAGCGCTATAGACCCGGGGGAAGCAGCAAAACGAACCGGATCGACTTGGCTGATGCGGAAGATAAGAAACATTGGGCACACAAGGCCCCAGCCAAGTAGGAACCTTTGAACTCTATGATATGAGAGGCTGGGGGAACTTCAACTAGTTTAGAGCCTTGTGGCACTAATTTGGGCTATTCCTGCATGTAGGGTACCAGGGGCTCTGGAAGCGACTCGTGCAAGACGGGTGGATTTTTTCCGAAAACGAAAATGTCTTCCCGATGCCGATGTTGAGCCGTACGATCGGGTGCGTTGAGGCCATCGAAGGAATGTCGCTATGTATAGGGAATTAAGCTGGGTCCATGGAAACAGCCGGTCGGTTATAGTCTAGAGGAATCCTGATTTCGTCCACAACTAGACCCTTAAAACCCCCGGGCGCCTTACTGAACTAGCGTCGCCAAGCAATTTATGGAGGCATTGAGTGATGTGTTGTGAAGTCAAGGTTGCGGGTTGATGTTAGATCGGATCCGGTCCTGAAGACCACACGGCCGGTTACATGTACCCAGTTGATATCGCCCGTCTTGATATCATCGAAAGGTCATGGTGAATCAAACGGGTAGCCTCCTTCGTATATCAGATTACCGAACCCTGGCATGCCAGGCCCATTCGTAGAAGTATTACCTGGTCTTACAAAATTATACGCTACACTCAAGAGAAGCGTCAACCGCAATCATGATCTGGCGTTTAGAGTAGTGTTAGACAGATAGCGATAGCTCGCCATGTGAAGCTGTCATTATGCCCTCAAAGACTAAACTAGGCCCTTATAGTGGGACTCATATTATTGACTAATTGAAACTCTCAAAAGCTTGGGAAGGTCACTTAAGTTATAAGTTAAAGGAAGGCTAACTACATGTATGTGCAAATATCGAGTACTGTAGAGTCCCACTGTATGGACCTACGTACATTGTAGTTTGGTCTTTGAGGGGATAGTCATTCAGGGGCAGGCCTAAGTGGGCCACAGGGTCCGGAGCCCCCCACCTTCCCGGCCAGCATTCAGCTTAGGGCAGAGTTCAGTGGACAGGTAACCCCAATCTGCCCGCTGGGCTAGGGGATTCTCGGGGAGCTGGTGCTGTTGTTCGCCGCTAAATATAAGCATGGTCATATCATGGCGCCATCGACTGCCCTACCTGAGGGTTTTCAACCGTCAAACAAGCACCTCAATCGGAATCGCATCCGTGTACGTTCTGACACTGATATGGACACATTCAAGAAGCCGTATATTTCGAAAGTTTTGTTAGAATTGCACAACAGCATGTGTTGAGACTTGTCAATGACGACCCAAGTGGAACCTATGGGAGGCTATGATAGTGCCTGCGATCGATCGATCCGTGATATTGTTGACGCATGCCCTCTGGGTTCATTAGTCGTGATCTCACTGCCAAGGCCTCTTCAGCACTAAAGTCAAGGTGATGATGGCGCTACTTTGATCTCTTCGTTCCCGCTTTTAGGGTGTTGGGAGCCAGCAACCGACCGAGCAGTGATTTCTAACAATCACCTAAGCAGGACGCTCCTTTTCCGGGGGCTGTCTGGAGTAAGCACTCCCGTTCGTATGACAGCACTGGCGTCTCGAAAATACACCTACGCAATGCTTGAGTGATCGAAGAAACGTGTGACCCGTCTCGCAACATGATAGGTCAATTGGTATGCTTCATTTCCTTGGACAATGATGGTCTCGTCCTGATATCATGTCTGATGGAAGTCTTTGATCGGAATGAGAGAGAATTATATGTAGAATACCTGGCAGTGGAACACCTACAATAAAATACCTTACAACAGCATGAAATTCCTAATCTTACTCAGTCCGGCCATGTAAGTTCTGTGCAACGTAAAATCACATCTTGATTAAATTATGGGTATTCTCGTCCAGGCAGGCAAGTGCAGCAGCAAACTCCACGAATCATCATGTGGCACTATCCATGACAAAATATCATTGATCATTAACTCTACACACGTTTCGCCGAATGTAAATAATGTTATCAGATTACCGAGCATGTAACCGCTCACGTCATGGCCTAAGTCTGATATGGACGGGCATGGAATCCTTTGGATGAACTGTACCAGTACCAACCCGATACAATCGCTCACCATTCACAGTAGGCTGCACACCCTTATTGCCCCTAGAGTTATTGGTTAGCACCACATATAAGCGACGAAGCGAATGATGGATGACTCACTTCAAGGCGTCCCAGTCGGACCATGCCTCTTCGATATCAAATCTCCTGACCACCAGCACTGCGACAAGGCGCAGCTCGACAAGCGCAAGTTCCATACCAATACAGTTCCTCGGCCCCATGGCAAAAGGTCGCCAAGCATTATTTTCGGGATACATGGGATCGCCTTCGGGGACCAGCCACCTCTCCGGGACGAATTCGTCTCCGCGTGGCCAGAGATCGTTGCGCGATTGGATTATGGGAGCCCCATCCCAGATTGCGAAACCATCTGTCGGGTATCTCACTGGCGACCCTGGTACAGTGAGGAAATAGTCCGGATTCCCTTCACGAAGGGCTGCGGCTAATGGGTACAGTCGCAATGTCTCTTTGATCACGGCCAGCGTATAAGGCAGTGCATAGAGCAGGTGTGGCGATGCCAAAATAATCTCGTGGGCTTTCTCGATTTCGGGTCCGAGAACAGAAGTGTGTTCCGCTCTGAGCTTCTCCAAGCACTCGGGGTAATCCTGCAAGCTTTTGAACATCCAGCAGATGGTGGTGGCCGTCGTGTCATGGCCGGCGAAGAGGAATGTCTTGAGGTTGCTCAGCAAGCTGTTGAGAAACTCTGCATTCGGC
Organism: Seiridium unicorne; assembly: GCA_039778275.1. Lineage (NCBI taxonomy): Eukaryota > Fungi > Ascomycota > Sordariomycetes > Amphisphaeriales > Sporocadaceae > Seiridium > Seiridium unicorne. Next base: position 69,169 of record JARVKF010000246.1, read on the forward strand.
TTGGCGCCGCCCTCGTCTTCAAACTGCTTCAGAGCAAGGTCAACGATTGTTCGCTTTCCAGTTGCGCGTGTGCCAGAACTGATTCTGTCTTGAATCTTCGGCATGAAGAAGTCATGCATGACACTATTGTTTCTAAGCACAGCCGATGATTGATGAGGAATCAAGGCGTGTAGGATGCCACGCGCAGCATTAGCCACACGACCCATCTGTTCCAGTTGGTCAAGAAGCGCTGCTTTCAAGGGGGTATCAGAGCCTCGTGTTTGTTGGTGCAGCCGTGAGTTTCTGCTCGAGGTCAGCATAGTGTAACGTGATATAGTGTTGCCCCGGAGAAGTATCATACATTGTAGCACGAATAATGACGTCGAACGTCAAATTCATGGTCTTTTCCTCAAGCTGAAACACTTGTCCCCATGATCCGTTGGTGCCAGCAAGTCCTTTTAAGCCATCGATAAAGACAAGAGCTTCTTCGACCAACTCAGGCATGAGGGCTGTGACGTTGCGAGGACTGAAACCTGGGTTGAGCCTCGTCCGCCAGGCCTTCCACTCATCTCCCTCTAGTGATACGATATCCTTCTTCTGGGTAAGTGGTTCCATGAAGTCAGTGCTGATTTTGGCCTTTGGCAAACTCTTGGTTTGAGTGAATTGCGCGGACACGGCGGGATGCGTACACAAGATCATCGAGGAGCTGATGACTGGCCAGAGATCCAGATAAATGATTGGCGGGATTGTTTCCTCGCCGGGAAAGAAGCGCTCGAGATTGTTTAGGAACCAGTAGTGCATGCTGTAGATGTTGACATCATCTGGGTGTTCCTTTCGGAATTCACCCATGAATATTAAGTGGCCGAACAGCCATGAGTGAGGGAGTGTTGGCACGCCTTGCGCCGCTACATCTCTCACTTGCTTCCGGATCCTGTAGCCGCGATACAGCCATCTTGCCGTTGATTGCGTGAAGTATACCAGGATAATTCCCAATACAGCTCTGGAAATGAGCCACAAGCCCGAGGAGTCAACGATCCCCATCCTTGTGTTATTCCGGGAGGTACGAGGGGACAAGAAAACAGAATGCAGTTGAGTTATGGAGGGGAACAAAAGTCTCGAAGAAGTGTTGATGATGCCAACACCCCCAATGGAACAGCTGACCGCTGCTGGGGTCGTACGGAGTTTAGGCGCTTTCTGGCTAGTGTTTGTTCAAATAGGCAACGAGGGGTCCTGGACAAGAGAAACGAGGGATGAGAAACCATTCGTCGAAACCTCTAAGCCTATATGCAGGAGTCTAGATCTATCACTGAAGAAGCCGATGACACAAGAGTTGTGAGACACGAATGGAAAGAATTGCACGTTGTGTACAACTACATATGTAGCGAGCGGAAGCATCGGCGTCTCGCACTAACCTAGGTTAGTCTGCTTACGCCTTGGCGTTCTGCTTACGCCTAGGCTGAAGATATGCAGGAGTCGGGTAAAGCTACACTTCAGTCGTAATGGAAACAGAGCATTGCAGGTGGCATAGTATTATACAGTTATCATTCATTCGTATGTATCGTTTCTTTTCCCCATGACCAGGCCATGCGAATTGAGATCCGTGCAAAAACAAGGCTCAATTAGTGAGTCAGTTGCAAGCCTCGAAGAGAGATGCTCGCTCTAACCGTCGCACCAGACCCAACGTCAAAGGTGCCTTCTTTAACTAGCCCAGGGGATTGAAGGATGTCTTGGAAAGAGATCTCGACAGAGCCTGTCTCATGGGCCTTGTTTAGCAGCGCGATCTTGAAATTTCCGGGATTGGCAAGCAAATCCGCCGTCACCGGGATTCGGAAGTTCTGATCGAAGGAAGGGTTGAAGATATCAGTTCCAGGTGTATAGGACTTGGCCGCGGTGAGGAACTCCTTGGCGCCCCACGTCACCTTGACGCAGGGGTTCAACTCATCGCGCTGGCCCTGGAGGCCCAGAACGCTGGCAATGAGCACCGTGGCCAGTCCGACGATTTGGCCTTCATTCTCGCTCTGGGTGGATGTGATGACGCCTGCGTCGTCGACAAAGTCATAGAATCTGGCGTTGACGACAATCTTGGCGTCGGTGGCTTCGCCGTTGTGAGTGAGGGCCAACTCCTGCGAGCCTCCACTGAGCAAGATGTCCTTGACAGTGGTCACAGCGACACCAATATCGTCATCGCCGCCGAGGTCGTCATCCTGGACATCGAGGGAGATCCGTTGGTCGTAATCCGCCACGAGGAAGTCGTGGGTCTCATTCCACTCTGGATCTTTGTCGTTCTTCTTGACCGAAGTGCGCCATTCCTCCTCAGCGCCAATATTAACCTTGCAATAACAGTCGGGGACATCCTTGACAATCTTGGCCAATAGCCTCTTGGCACCGCTCTTCTTAGGACCACTAATACCAATGGCCCTCTCGACAGTCAGGCGGAGAGCGCCCAAGCCAGGTAAGTAAGTCTTGAAGTAGTCATTGTTGTTGTCGAGCTTGACCAGGTAACGGTTGGGAAGAACGGCCATGGAAGCGATGATGTTGAGGATGACCTTACGGACAGCCTTGTCCACCACTGCCCAGTCTGCGATGTTGGCTGCGTTGGTGAAGTCGAGCTGGAGCTCCGGCGGGTTGATAAAAGCCACCTGTGCAGCCCCGATCTGGTTTTGTATCGTCAGTATCAAACCTGATGAGATTGTACCAAGGAGCCCGGCATACCAGAGGAATCACATTGACCAAGGGGGCAAGTAAAATAGATAACCTTCCCTTAAGATGGACCCGCTCGATGCCCTGCCGTACAGATCAATAATGGTCGAGTGGAGCATTAAGTCTTCTCGATGAGGTCTTACCATCTTGGGCACCATCTTGCCATCTAACTCGATATCACTCTGCCCGTGCCAAACTACGTCCATATCAAGCTTGATTCCACCATTGTCGACCTTGTGGACGTCAACCGCAGATACCTGCATGGGAACCTGCCCGAGATCAAGCTTGACAAACTTGAGGGATGCCAGGGGACCCGGCAACATGGTGGCAAACATTGGCTCGACGATTTCCTTCACCATTTTGCAGCCAACGACGTTGATGTTGGGCCATAGCTGTTCGATAATATCATTCAGGAACCCTACTTGAATATCAGCCGCGGTGCATCTCGACGGTGCTCCGTGAGAGCACCTCCATGAGAGAGCATGTTGCCATACCTGCGTTTTCGGTGCCTCCCGAGGCGGTCAACTTGTCGACGAGGTTTGCCATGTTGAATAGAAGTGTTGCCTTTTTCGTAAGTAAAAAATAATGTCAGAGGAGGAAGATGCTTAGCAGAGACGGGACAGGAGGCCTCAGAGGAATAATATACTTGGCCGTAGCTCGTGATTCACGTTTGTTTACCAGTGGGCACGAAAGTGGGTTGACGTCACTTGTTAGACAGTGGGGATCACTAAATGTTGGACAAGTTCGCTTGGCATGGCTTGCACTCCAGGCTCCATGATTGGATCTGTGCCTTATACTGCGAACCTAAAGCCAATCGGCGCCTGGTTTTGTTTCAATTTAGTTGAAGGAGCGATGGGTGATGCGAAGCGACCCGTTGCAAGGAGCAGGTTTTGGTGGGGTCTATCTCCAATCTCCCCTGCGACCCAACCATTATGTATATTGGGAGTAAATGCATGAATTATACTGGGGATCTGACCCGAGACCTTGTAATTGGATTGGCAGCGAGTTACATAATATTGTGCCAGCATAGAGCTGAGGATCTACTGTTGTAATATGCAACACATACCCGTCGATCACATCCCCTTGTCATCGAAAGCATACTAGTTCGGTAGGTCTCCGCAACGGATTTGTGGTGCTGCATCAGAGCCCGTCTCCTCGACTATCAGCAAGCGTCTGGCTAGTCAAACAGTTATAAAGTTGGCTAAACGGCTGGTGGGGTCACAGTACGTAAGGCTTGGTTGAGAATGCAATAGGTAGCCGAGTTCTCTTGCAGGAACGAATACATTGTCGTTTACGATGCTGGTAGGCTTACGAGTGTGGGATTCATCCTTTTAACATGTCATCTAGCAGCTTCCGGCCAGAGACAGGATGAACAAACCCATCGTAGCGAACGTGGGTGATTACCTGCTTTTCTTTCTTGACGCCAAGTTTATCGCCACGCTGGAATCCTGAAATTCATGTGGCGTTCAAAAGCTACGTGCCTAGTGTATCTTTCAGCCGCACGGCTCCAAGAAGACTCGTATCCTACTAGCTCGCAAGCACTTTTGTTGCATCAAGGACGACTGATCTCGGACCTTATACAGAGGCTGCGTGTACGATACAGAAAGTATTAAAATGTAAAATGCCGAATGAATATTCGACTTGTCCGCCCGGACATAGAGTAATGTCAAAATGCGTTGCAATATTAGGCGCAATATCGGTATAATTAAGTGCTCGAGGGCCTACAAGTTAGGTTTGACTGACCTGAGCATGTAACTGGACGACCAATTAACGAATTGCCCGTATCACACTGAGTTTCGCAAAATGAAACCTCTCAACGAGGCCAACAAGTTCCTTGAGCTGCTCGCCAATCTAGTATCACGAACTACCAGTCGAAGATTCGAACATGAAATACTCAACAATCATACTACAGCCTTATAATCAAATATAAACAATCTGCTGTGAGGTCACGACGGGGATAGGCATCATTAGGACGGGCGGGAGTTATAGACCTAGTCTTATTCACAAATCGCGGCCTGTGGGCCAATCTCCTGAATGTCTTCCTATCTACATTCAAAACGCCGTTCAACTCCAGATCATGCCATATACACGGGACATTGTAGTCCGTTCTTGTCCTTTGGTACCTCCGTCGCTCAGAATCCGAAGATCCGCTCAGATATCTTTGATCTTCTCAGAAATCGTTGATCTGCTGAGAAACCGTTGATCTGTTCAGAAACCATAGGTCCGATCAGAAACCGTTGGTGCGCTCAGAAACCGTTGGTGCGCTCAGAAACCGTTGGTGCGCTCAGAAACCGTTGGTGCGCTCAGAAACCGTAGATAGCCACGTGGACCCAAACACCGGCCGTGATCACGTAGAGGGAAACCAGATAGTAAATTGCGGGCTTGAGGTCGTCAAGCTCAGTGCTCTAGTCTTTCTTGTCTTTTCCACTAGCCGGGGTAGGCTGCTTTCCCTCCTTGTGCTTGGCCATCTTCTCACGCATGTAGCGAATTGTCTTGCTGACACCGGCGGTGAAGGGACCCTTGAGCGTCTGCGAAGTGCTGGGCCAGTTGATGGTCTTCTTGATGACTTCTCGCACGATCTTTCTAAGCTCCTCAGGGTCATCCTGGGCAATTCGTTGCTCGAAGCCACCACCTTGTTGACGCTTGAACGAAGTGGTGTCATCGTTCTTGCTCTCCTCCATCATCTTGTTGAACTCCAGTTGGGGGATCTGAAACTTCTTCTGATACTCAAAGTACAGCTTGGAACGGAAAGCCTTGGGCAGACGGCGGACCATGTTGCCTCGCTTGACTGGGTCCATGTCTTGGCGAAGCTTGAGGACGGACTCTTCATCCCAGATCCAGTTGCCCTCCTTGCGGGAGGGATTATCAAACTCCACATTTGGGAGCGACTCGATGAGAGGAGCATAAAGAGCTCGGAAGTTCTTCATGTTGTGGTTCACAATGTTGGCCACCTTGCGAGGATTCTCCGTTGGGAATGCCATGCGGGGATCGCCGAGGTAACTGATGCCAGCAATTGTCGAATACAGCTCGTGCTCAGTGAAAGTGCCGGGAAGCAGTAGGAGGGCGGTGCGAATCGCCGAGAGAAGATTGATCTGGTTTGCCATGCGAACAGCCGGGTTGTCACGAAGAATCTTGACTGGCTTGTGGAGACGGCCAGACAGGTAAAGTGTATCCCAATCACGAAGATCGCGCTTGAGAGTATCCATGTTGACAACGCCATACTTGATGAGGATTCCATCGACGGTGACATACGTGTTGAAGTACACGCCCGCTCCCCACTTATCCTGGACTGCGGAAACAGCTCCAGAGCCCAGCGACGCGAGGCCCGAGTAGTGATCGCGGTTCTGCATCATATTCAATGAGTGCCAGTGCTCAGTGTGGGTGACACCAAAGATGAAATCGATCATCTTGGGCGAACTGCCTTGAGCCTTCTGCACAGCTAGGGGAGCCTTTGGATGGACAGCGCGGATTTCGGCCTCAGTAGCAGTGCCGCCTACCTTGGACTGCGGGAACACGCCCGATCCGTATGCGATAGCGTAGATGATCGGAGCGCGAAACTTCCAGGGGATCTGTCTAAGACACTCCTTGTACTCGCGATCGATCGCCACATGCTGATTGACGCCGAAGTTTGTGTAGGGCAGCTCCTTGAATTTGGCAATGTCAAAATCAGCTTGCTCCTCCCAATCGTAAGCGGGCGGACCGTTGGGCTCATTGTAGGCAGGGGGGGAGTCAGATGCAGAGGCCTTCTGCGTAGAAGACTGATCCGGAGTCTTGGCCACTCCGGTGGCAGAATCGGCCTCGGCTTCCTCCTCCTTTGCCTCCTTTGCAGCCTCGGATGGCTTCTTCTCTTCCTCACTAGCATAGCTGCGAGGTGTCGTCGTGAAAGGTCTGCCGTCGGTGCGGAGGCCGGGTGTTGTGATTCTTCGTCCGAAGCTTGGGGTCGGAGTCTTGCCGTAACGCAGGGAAGCTCCCGTAGCGCCCGGAACGGAGGGAACACTGAGGATTCGGCGGACAGCGAAGGACTGTCCTCCTCGGGCTCCGGCCATGCCGGCGTGACGCATAGCAGCGAATGCCATGCTGTCGGGGTTGTGGTGGGGGTTTTGCAGTGAGTGAGGAATGCGTAGATGAATGTGAAAGCGTGTTGCGAGATTTCGAGTCTGGGAGTTGCGGCAGAAGCTGCCAGGTTTTATGAGGTCGCTGGGTCAGCCATAAATGCTCCGCGCCCCGGTCAATCAGGACGCACGACAACAATAGGATCGTGGACTTGCAAGTTAAGACCCGCCAGGCAACGGTGGGCGCTCGAAGGGTAAATCGTGAAGCTCCAAATCATGCATCGTCGGTACAATGTAGCTAAGCTCGTGGGAAATAAGAGCTACCGAACCAAGCTTCTGGCCTACCCGAGATTCAGCCCTGGTCCACATGTCATGCCAGGGACTGACGTACGAGTTCCAGGGTGCTACAGGGATTAGATCTATGGACTCAACGGGTCGCTTCCGCCTCCGTCAAGCCGCTGCACCATCTGTGTCCCCCAGATCTTGGATCGACCTGACCTTAGGACACTCAATGACTGGTGATAAGTCACGCCTTTGTCATACATGGTCTGTCCCTTCGCTTGACGCTTTTTTGCACTCCCAGTGGGAGATGCAGTCTGACGAGCAACACCCTGGCACCACCTGTATGATGCAAAAAGACCCGGCGATTCCCTGTCGGGTGCCCTGGACAGCTCTAGCTGCAGCGGGCTAGGGAGCCGAACAGCGGGAACACATGGGCGGCGTGCGCAAGGGCGACACCACAACTTGGTGTGTGTGCTTTTTGTCCTGGGTCGGAAGCGGAATGGACCCATCAAGCCTCACTTGAGCTCTTGTCCTTTGTCCAGAGGAATACATCCAGGAGTCCATTTTCGTTCATCTCAAGCTTCAGCATCATCTTGATGCTTCCTTGAGGCCGGATCGATCCAGTTCCGTTGGCGCTGCACATTTTTCGACGGGGTCCAGTGAGAACGGTGACTTGTTTCAATTTATTTCAAGAATCTACGAATTGGCAGCCTTCGAAGGCTGCAGTTGCCCAAGGACCGAAGCAACGCACGGACGCATAGACGCACGGACCTCATAGTCATCTCACAGTCACGTGGGAGCAGACGCTAGCGCTAGCGTGGTCGATAAAGATCCACAGAGCCACAGATAAGGCAGTCAATCATTCACAGAAAGGGTCTGGCAGTTGTCCCCGTCTGGCTAGAGCTGAGATCGACCCCTGCCCGTCCCCAGGTTAGCCAGGAACTGATCAAAACATTTGGACGTTGTGCCGAATGAAAGCTTCACCTCCTCGACCATGACAGCAAACACTTCCGGCGAAGGAGGCTCGGCCAAGAAAAGGCGATCGATGTCCGGCAACTTACGAAGCAGTGCAGGCGGTGGTGCCATTCCACGCTTCAACCCCCCGAACTCCTTCCGAACGTCAAGAGTAAGTTTCTCCAGCTCCAACAGTCAAGTAAACAACCGGCGCTTCCCGCCTGTTGGTCGCAACCAAGATTCCAGGACACATGTGAAGTCGTATGCTGACCGCCATATCATCCACAGGTTTCTTCGTTTCGCGCTACAACGCAGCCACAGTACGACTTGTTGAGCGGCCAGGACGTATCGAATCACCATAATGCTCGGCCGACCTCGAGACAGGGCGCTGGCGGCTCAGTGCGTGCCTCGTCGCATGAGAGCTTCAAGGAGAACATGGCACCCCCGGACGCCGAGCACTATGAGACCCAGCGAAAGCAAATAGAAGAGCTCAAGGCTGAGTTGGCTACTGAGCGCTTCAGGAGCAACAGCTCAGTCCAGGAGACCGAAATGAAATTGCTGCAGTATCAGAACGACGTACGCGATGCTCAACGAAAAGCCGACGAAGACTTCAAGCAGAGACAGGCTGCGGAATCCGAGTATCATAGAATGCAACGACAAGTTGACTCTATACACACCGAGTTGAACGAGTCCAAGGAAAACTGGTCGAGGGAAAAACTTGCGCTTGAGAAGAGGGCGCGCGAGGCAGAAGACGAATCACGGTTATTGAAGGAGCAGCTGGAGGAGTTATCAGCGACCCGGGATGAATCAGAGCGCATCAACCAGAAGAGAATCACTGATCTTCAGGCACAAGTTACAAGTCAGAAGCATTCCATCGAAGAGATTGAGAACGACTATCAGGCTCGTGAGACTCTGCTTCAACAAACACAAGAGCAGTTGGCTGCCAGAGATAAGCTGGTTGGCGAGTTGGAGGCAGACGTTTTGCGACTGAAGGCGCAGACTGGCGATGCCGATACAATCGCCGTGATCAGGCGGGAACTAGCTGATCAAGTAGCACACATTCGGTCATTGGAAGCGAAAACCTCGAAGCAGCACAACGAGCTTACTCACCTCCGGCAAATAAACAAGGCGGTGGAGGTGGTCGAGGAGGAGAAACGGTCATTACAGCGCAAGCTGGAGGCGGCATTGGACATCGAGACAGAACTCACCGAGGCCAGGATTCAACGAAAGCGGTTGGAGGACGAGCGCTTGGCTTGGTCTTCATACCTTCAGAGTGCCAGTGAAAACGACGGAATCGTGGAATTCGACTCGCCCGAAGCCGTCGCTCGTGCGCTCGTTCAGGAGCGATATAACTCTGCTTCTTTGATGGAGAAGTTGGGCGAGGTGCAGCCTCAGATCGCCGAACGCGATGAGATCATCAAATCTCTCGAGAACGAAAAAACCAGCTTCGTCTCACAAATTGAGAAGCTCAAAACCAATGGTGCACCAGTGTCGGCCGACAAAGCAAGGGCACGGATCGAACGCCACAAGGCTCTTGCTGTCAAAGAAGTCGAGTACCTCCGTGCTCAACTCAAGACGTTTGACGCCGAGGACGAGACATTCGAACCAGAAAAGGTTGACCACGACCGGGCACAGCGCATCTCCCAACTAGAACAGCTGGTAGACAACTACAAGATCGAGGTTCAGGATCTCCATACACAGCTGTCCTCAATCGAGTCTTCCGCTCCGCAAAGGGCGCCTGAGCCTGTGACAGGAAACAAACGCAAAAGCACAGAAGATGCCGAGTCGGAGCAGATTGGCGAACTCAATCGCAAGAGGCGACAGCTCTCCGACGATCTATCGAAGGCGCAAGCGGAGCTTCAAGTCCTGCAAAAGGATAATTCAGTCCTGAAGTCACGTCTCAAAGCAGCCGAAGCGCAGAACAAAACACGTGTGCTGTCACTTCGATCCAACCCTACCTCAAACTGGGAAGCTATCAAAGTGCGGGACATCACCGCTCTCAAGGAGGAGAACAAACATCTCCTTGCCAAGTTACAGAAGACCAGCCGCACCCCTTCTATCCCTGTCATTCCTGCTTCGCAACTAGCAGCTGCTAAGCGCGAAGTGGAAGAAGCTTTGAGAGAGAAGGCGTCAGCTGAGAAAAAAGTTCTCCGCCTGAAACAGGTATGGGGGGCCAAATCGAACGAATTTAAGGAAGCCATCTTTAGCACCCTCGGCTGGAAGGTCACCTTCATCCCCAACGGCAAGATGCGCGTGGAGAGCGTTTACTGCGAGAGTCAGACAGAGGAAAACGAGAATAGCATCGTCTTCGATGGCGAGCGTGGTACCATGAAAGTCAGCGGTGGTCCACAAAGTCCATTTGCCAGACGGATCAACGACCAGATCCAATTCTGGGTCAGAGAGAAAGGCTGCATCCCTGGGTTCCTAGCAGCGCTCACATTGGAGTTCTGTGACGAACAGACAAGGACTGTCGGGTCGTGAGTAACAAACACAGACCATGGGGCGGCGACATCATCTGGTGCAATTTCAGCTATTGAGTGCCTTCATTATGTAATTATGATACCACTGCTGGCGTATGGGAGTTGATGGCTTTGGGGCATAGGGGAGCTATAAACTGAGTGTACATACGCAAAAAGAAGTCCGGTAATTTACAACAGATCGCTCCATTTATGTGATAACAAATTTAAACCCTTGGTTCATTTATGCGAGACCCTTCCTCATTAGGAGGCAGCACGATTGGCAAAACACCAAGTAGCTCGACTCTATTCGCTTTAGTGATTCGAGTGTAGCGTGCAATTATGCAAGTTGCATTGTTGTGGCTGGAAATTGTAACCTGGATCAATGGGTCTGTTCATTCGTCAGAAATGATGAGGGACCTTGGCAGCCTGGGAAGAGAGATGGCAAAAAGAATTGATGATGGGCAAGAAAGGTCTGCTACAATGTCAAAAAAAAAAAAAAAAAAAAAAAAAAAAAAAAAAAAAAAAAAAAAAAAAAAACCTCCGTCCTTGTTTGCCTTGCCGAGTCACTATATCCAGCAGCGAGTACATTTACAGTGATATATTCTAAGCCCTATTAAAGGTACCCAGTAGCATCCTATAATCGTTTTATGTTTCTTCGGGATCTGAAGGTCTTCACTAAGCGCTTCGCAAATTCATCTCAATAATCATTCCCTATATAACCTGATGTCTAGCCCTGATTAGTTCCATCCGACCAAGGATAATGATTCCGATGCGGGAGACCACGGTGTTAACCACCGCACAGTAGCTCCACCGAATATTGTACTCGGTGTCTTTCGGCTGATCTGGCCAATGATGTCTTATGTATGTTTTGACGGTGGAAGATTTTTACTGTGAATCGTATTAGGTATTATGCAAAACCATACCCTTACGGCTCGACATATATAATGCTGCAGGGCGGATGGCAAGGCTCCTCTTCAAAACAATAGACGGTTGCAATGCTCTGTCAATATGATAAGTCAAACTGGGATACGCAACTTTCGCAACGGATAAAAGCAATGACGATCCATGATGCTATGTCCCCACCTACATTCACTGGTAATCAGCATCACGACTTATGTGGGAACACAGATCTTGGTCCATGACAACACGTGCTTTTCCATACCAGCAGTATTATACCGAATTATTACCACCGTGGATGCGATGATGCTTATACTTGTCCGTTTGCTTGGAGCTACGTGACTAAAATACGACGAGAATAACCAAGGACTACCGGCGACCGGATATGAAGTACAAGAACCGCTAATCGAATATGTGTAGGAAGGGCCACTGCAAAGTGAGTGACTATCGCTCCCCGGACGACCCATCGCGAGGGCTTTGTGGTTTGCCATTCCAACATATTGATCAAGAACGCCATGTCTTTTCTAACCCAGGAATCATCAAGAAACGCCTAATCATACATCATAACATGATAGCTTCGTATATCTACTCGGGCAGCTGCATCTCGAACTCGTCGTCTTCCAGCTCCGGGGGAGGCCCACCGGCGAAATCACAACCGTCGTCATCACCTTCGTCTTCCGGATGGAAAATGGACAAGAACGGCACACGCTCCTTCCACAGTTGATCTTCAGTGCTGACGGAAGTTTTCTTGTTGGCAAAGCGCGCGGGTGTAATTGTCATGTCTGAATCGGTAGATGACGTTGTCTCCGAGCGTGGGAGCCCACTGGCCTTGGGCTTGAACGGACCCTGAGCTCTTCTTACCGCAGGTTTGGTGGTTCCCGATGCTAGTACCGATGCAGCGGCACGGCCTTTGTTGTAGCCAAGGGTAGTCCTTGAATTGGCCTCAATATTGGCCATCGGTGTTCGCCTGGCTGTTGTGGGCAGCGGTACTGCGGACTTGGCACCCGTGAAACGTGGAATGGCGAACGATGCAGTCTTCTTTTTGGCAATAGGAGCTAGCACAGCTTTGGTAGACTTGCGCTGCATAGACTTGGTGGCATCATCCATGGATAGAGTAGTCGCAGCGGTTCTTGAAGTCAGAGTTCCCAAAGGCTTGCGAACAACTGGAGTTACACGTCCATCCTTCGCCTTGACTGGTCCGGCTGCGGATGCTGCTGGCTTCACTGTTCCAGCTTCATCTAGCTCATCCTGAATGGAGGTCCACTGGAAATTCTCAATATCTTCCTTGATTTTTCTATCACCTTCTTCCAGCGCCTTTCTGGTCTTCTCTGCCAGCTCTCTCTCCGATTTGGACACCCCATTCTCGTCGATGGGATCAGCATAGTATTGGTAGAATCCCTTGAGGCGGTTCTCTGGCTTCAGACCTTCGAAAGTCAAAACTCCGTCAGGGAAGACATCAGATTCGTATGGAAGATCCTTCGGCCTTGGAGGACAATATTCCGGCTCCTCCTCGCTGAGCGGATCCGTCTCCTCAGCATGGACCTGTAATTTTTGTATCTCGGCTTGCGGTTGTTTCTGCTTGGGCTTGATTGTATTGGGTGCATTTGTCTGGGACTTCTCGATTTGCTTGACAGTACTTTTTACGTTAACCGGCTGTAGTCCTCCGGCTTTGGCGTTTGTCGTTTTATCTCCTAGGACTGCTCGGTTGCGTGGTTCTATCCCGTAATTAGTAAACAAGCACTGTCCTATACGGACTACCAATAACTTACGCATGGGAGTGACGAAGTTCGACTTGTCTAGGCCTTTGGAGCCTTTGGAAGCCATAGCATTCTCGTTACCCTTTGTCCGGTTGCCGAGGATGCTTTTAGCACCCTTCATATGCCCGGCGTTCTCATCGTTCAAAGGAATCTTGATGGGTGTTTTCGGATATCGAGCTCCCAGCTGATTATTTTGCTGCTGCTTCAGGACAGCACCGCTCTGGTGGCGAGCCACCAAATTCTCTTGATCTCGAGTGGCAAGCATTGCGGCTGAGCTCCTATGATGAATGAACACCAAAGTGGTTCGTTCGGGTGGTGTCAACAAATCGTATCCGTCTTTCTTTTCGGCAGCAACGACGCTCAGTCGGTGGTGTTCATAACTCGCGATGTAAACTGTGCAAAGTTGTCGATAGATCCAGCCTGCATCGGTGTTTGTCGTCAATCGTACCCACGTCTAATTAAACCACGAACGAGGAGGTACTGGTGCAGCTCTGATCAATGATGAAGCACGTCCGTGTCGGGATTCGTTAGTTTACATTGGACTGTTGACAGAGCAACGTGCCGCCAATTAAAGCCGAGTTTCCCATGCCAATATGCCAGCGACTGCCCCACCACTGGCAGCGCCAGGACGGCGTGGATCAAACTGTTAGGGGATTACCCCCATTTAGGCTGTGGCTCTTAACAACGCACCTCCCCCTGTCCGGGTTTCTAGGGGTATCGACGGAGCCAGGGTGCAGTAAACGAGGGGCATTCTGGGCTTCGATTGATTGCTTGCGGCCTGGACAGCCAAATTCCACACAACCAAACCACGCTTGTGACTGTTCATCAGACCGTCTCTTTCATTCATTCAACTTTGCATAACACCTTTCATATTCTCGACGCAACTCCAGACCTCCCTTTTTTCTTCGACCATCCACCCGACTTCTGCTTCCTCCCTCACAGACCTCTAGACTTCCCAGACAACACCGCCGCAACCATGGATCGCATTAAGGAGGTCAGTAAACCAACGCAGTCCATAGATGCCCCCATCTTTACCCCACCACAAAGCCAGCGCGCAAGCATCAGCACATGCCGGCCCGTGGTAGTGATTACGGTGTATCTCAGATCATCTTTGATCACCGAACATGTCGCTGGAAGAAACGCAGTCATCATAGTAAAGCTAACATGCATTCGACCTCTAGAGAATGAACCAGCTCCGCCTGGAGGCTGACGAGAACGCCTCCAAGGTCGACGAGCTGCAATCCAAGCTCAAGGCCCTCGAGCAGGAGAATCTGGCCAAGGAGCAAGAGATCACCTCGCTCTCGCACAAGAATGGCCTGCTCGAGGCCGAGGTCGACAAGCTCGATACCTCCGTTAAGGACCTGAAGAAGACGGCCGATGAGGGCCAGCAACATGGTACGCAGAATGAGACCCTGCAACGAAGACTGCAGCTCCTCGAGGAGGAAGCCGAGGAAGCAGATAAGACCCTTCGTGAGGCCAATGAGAAGTACGTCGCACCCACCTGGACCCTACAACCCAAAGGTCCTCAATACTAATCGGAGCATTTAAACAGGCTCCGCCAGACTGACGTAAAAGCCGGCCACTTCGAACGCAAAGTGCAGGCTCTCGAGCAGGAGCGCGACCAGTGGGAGGGCAAGTACGAGGAGATGTCACAGAAGTACGCCAAGCTGCAGAAGGAGTTGGATGAGCTGCAGGCCGAGATTGGCAGCATTTAATCTGCTTGGGGATATCGACGGTTGGAGGACAGAGAAGGAAATGCTGAGCGAGTCGAGTTCTCTTCAGAGGTCTGATGCTTGAGGATGTATATCAATAGGGGATCGTCAGAGGCTTTGTTCCGCAGAGGTCAATATGCACCATGTCAGCCTATTCAGCCCGCATCATGTCGTCCGCCGTCATATGCTAGAGTTCTTCTGAAATGTTACATTTTTTGGTTCGAAGCGAACTGTTCAGGGGTGAGCCGAGTAGGGTATCTAGTTCTTATTCCGCTGATTTCTTCATGTCCCTGTTGCAACTATGATCTAGCCTTGAGCTTTTTTATCTTCTGCTTCTTATTTGCGATCGACCTGTCCATCTTCGACTCGTACCGGAACTTTGGTTTCTTCTGTTTCTTCGGACGAGCTGACTCCTCTTTTGCTGACCTCGCCAAAGCCTCCCTCCGTACCTTTTCTTCCTCATCCTCTGTATCCGGTTCTTCCTCCGGCTTATGCAATCCATCCCTCGAAACACTGACAGATTCCACAGTCACAGATGTGTACTTGTCTTCGTCGATGTACTCTTCTTCATGGTCGATTGACTCTTCGACCGGCCCATCTGGCAGCCCTTCCCACTCCCCATCCTCTTCGTCCGAGGATCCCTGGTCACTTACATTGCCGGCCCTTGCAGCTTCTCTGAGTATCTTGTTGACATGGTCGACGTGCTCCTCCACCTCTCGTTTCCTCTCCTCGCGCATCTGCAGTGGCCGTTAGCTTCTATATGATTGAATGGCAACTAATGTGTCGTACCTGCTTCCTGGCTACAAGCTTTTCTTCCTTTTCTCTTTTCGCCGCTTCCTCTTGCGCCCTCTTCGCCCGCTGCAGCTTCCGTTTGTGAAAGCCAGTCAGGTATTCCTGGCGGGCGTCAGGGTTGAAACTGACTTCTTCGATCGTATGTGCAGCCTTCCGCTTTCTGGACAGGGGAGGCAGAATGCTTTTCTTCGGTCTTGGGTGCGTGG
Source organism: Seiridium unicorne (assembly GCA_039778275.1). Lineage (NCBI taxonomy): Eukaryota > Fungi > Ascomycota > Sordariomycetes > Amphisphaeriales > Sporocadaceae > Seiridium > Seiridium unicorne. Next base: position 84,959 of record JARVKF010000246.1, read on the forward strand.
TGAACATGGCGCTGTTGTCAGGGGATGCGCCTTTGCCTTGGTATGAGAAATTGGGACTGTAATTCGTGCTTGCTATGCGGTTCCGAGGCCTTTGCAAAGGCGAATTTTTCTTTTTGTTGCAAGACACCGTAACAAAAAATTTGGTAGTACTGAACCTTCTGTATCGCCGTGCCCCTCCACTGTCTTTTTAGAGGTCCTGACACTGGGAGCCGCTAAATGCACGCCTGCGCAGCGCCACTGAATGAAACGCTGCAGCACCTAAAACTTCGGACCTCTCAGCCTGCACGGAAGTTGCCGGCATCTGCTGCCAGGCTGCGGCTCTGGGAGCTTCGTTGAGCTCAATCCACATGTCGTCAAGGTTCACTTCATTCCACGTCCAACAAACACGAGCAAAGGCGCAACAACATCTATCGCGATGCGTCTCTCAATAGCAGCAGTTGCTGCCTGCTGTGCCACGGCGCATGCATTCACGAATACATCACCTTTCGTGCTGTTCTCCACGAAGAAGTACGTCTCTCCCCCAATGCATCTATGCATCATTACTCTAGGCATATTACGGCTGTTGACTTGAACTTGCAGATTCGACAACGCCCTTTCCGATGAACTGCACGTCAACCAGTCGGTATTGGAAGCAGCAAACAGCTTCCTATCCAGCTGCCCGACGGAGCGCTATCTGCTCGTGTCGCAACCAAATCTCAACATTCAGCACCTGGGCTCGAGTACTGCGGCACCCAAACTACAAGCCGCTCTGTCATCCTCCAAGGTCCAGGGTCGCATGACGGTATCTGAGATGAGCGGTGTCATCGACCTCGAGCAAGTTTCATCCAGCATTCGGGAGAACTGCCAAGTCGCCGGCAAGAACCCCTCAATCGAATCCTTGAACCTAGACCCCGTTCCCACGGGCGGCCGATTCCAGGACATAGTAGAGAGCCTGAGAGAGAGCGACAATGACCTAGGCCTTGTCTTGCAGCAGTACGATGCTGCCGGTGACTTCACCATCATCTTCACTGCCGGGTCGCGCACGGAGAAGGCGGAAGACGCGGAACAGAAGACGTACGAAGCCGAGTTCAAGGATACAACTCGTCAAGAGTTGAAGAGGCAGGTCGGCTCAGTTGCACGACAACAGAAAGAGAGAGATACGAGGTCGCTGTTCGAGAAGTATCAGTTCTTCACCCCTGGTAGGTTTCCTTACGGTGCGAAGGGAGTAAAGACATCTCGTGATAATTGCTAACGCAAGCTAGGTATTTTCATGGTGCTGGTTGCTCTGCTAGTGTTGTTCTCACTTCTGGGTGTAGGAATCAGCGCACTTGGTAGCCTACAGGTTCCATACGGTGCCTTTGATAAGGAGATGGGTCCGGCAGCTCAGAAGAAGCAGCAATAAGAGCCTGCTAAGAGGACTACTGGTAGCTGACATCTTGCATCCACACTGGGCACACGCTGTACAGGCTCAAGGAATCAACCTAACAGCGCCATGGTCGTATGACGGGTTGAGGGGGATTTCCCCAAACTGTTGGCAATAGAGTTTATTAAGGTCACCAAAGGAGCTGCCGCCGGGTGGAAGGCGTGTATAAATAAACACTTTGGTAGTCGGCGTTTGATATACAATAGCATGAAACAATCACCTTATCGACGTATGAGCAGAGTTCAAGATCGTTGTCAATGGAGCATATTGTCTTATGCCTCCTGGGTCAGTGTCTAACAGAAAAACGCCACAAACGCCGGAAGTCATTCGAAGTGTCGGTTCGATTAGGACTTCGTTGATTCCATCATGAAATCAGCCAGTAACCACCCTTTTGACATTCACTCATGATGTAACTTGGCGAGAATGCGTCTCATACGCCCTTTGCTTGTAGCCACTGGAGAGCTGAATGCCGACTCGAGCCTCGGCTAAAGGATCAAAGAATGCTCCCCATGCGCTGCCCCAAGGACCAAATCCGAAGCAGAGATCTCAGACCAGATGGCTAGGAAGCAGGAAGTTCGCAATACCCTCCCGCACCGCGTACTCGTGTCCACAGTTGCCGCACACAAGCTTGCCCTCCATGATCTGTGTCTCCATCAACAGGTTGTGCAAGTCCTTGAGCTTCTTCTCATCAGCCTGCAGCTCTTCAGCGGTCGGAGGCTGAGGCGGCAGGGCTGGGAAGCCGAGCTGGGTGTCCTTGTTAGCATAATGTCCTTTCTCATTTACTAGCGGACTGCTCTTGAAGGGTGCTCTCTGCTTCGAATATCGGTTTGTTTTATAGTGGCTGGTGCAGTAGAAAAAACACCCCCGGGTCTCAAAGTCTGATGCTAACAACTGCAGGGACTTGCAACATCACCACTCATGTATTTGACTACATACAACACAAAAGGGTATGCAACATTCCTGGGAGCAGGGGTAAAACATCCAGACATATCAAAATCAAACAAAAGAGTACTCACCTCGGTGGCTGTCGTGGTGAGGGCCGTCCAATCGATGCGGGGCAGTATGTTGAGCAGCAGTTCTGCATTGACGTCGATATCGTCCTGCACCAGCTCTGCATCCTTTGGGTGCAGAGGATACGAATCGGAAGAGGACTTGCAGGCCTTAACGGCGCAAGTAAGGAAGTTTAAACTCAGAATCTTCATGTTGTCCGATGTGTTAGATTGAGGGTTTGCGATGTGTAAGTGTCGCAGGCTGAGATTTCTGCCCGTCTTAAAATTTTATGGGGCCAGCACATCCAAGTTCCATGTCAGGTATAATTCTCTAAACATGCACCACTCAGTTGCCATTGCAACAGCTACATTCAAACAGGCTATGTAAATTCTTTTGACAGATGAACAAGTCAATTTATGTACTTTTTGATCCATTGGCATGTCTACGCCATGGTCTTCTCGTAGGCCACGTTGTCTATTTCGCCTCCCCTTGATCGGGTCATGCGCAAGTAAATGGCGACCGCAGCGAGGATGACACCGAAGAAAGCAGCTTTCTGGAAAAGAGAGAAGCCCTCCTCGGCAGCTGCAGTCTCTTGGAATGGGTTGGCGGCCTCCTCGCTAGAGAATCCCGCAGCCCATTCGGCACCGCCGTAGATGGCAGGATCTGGGGAACAAGTTGAATCAGCTATGTAGACTCGGCGGCATCACGAGAGCGACCATGGTGGCACTTTTCGGAGACGAGCAGGGTGTTTAGAGCTCCACATGAATACCTTCGGCAGGAACCTCCAACTCTCCGCTCTTGGCGATCTTGACCTCCTTGACGGGCTTGTCACCGGGCTTAGTGGCACCCTGCTCGATCTTCTCAACGACATCGTAACCCTCGAGCACCTCGCCAAAGACAACGTGACGACCATCGAGCCAACTGCATGCGCGTGTTAGTCTCTTATTGCCATTGTTTACATTTGACAACCAATAACTTACGAAGTAATAACAGTGGTGATGAAGAACTGGGAGCCGTTGGTGTCCTTGCCGGCGTTGGCCATAGAAAGGAGACCCTTCTTGGTGTGCTTGAGCTTGAAGTTCTCATCGGGGAACTTGTCACCGTAGACTGGGAGTTTAGACGATTAGTAATTACAACGTGCCGCGGCGGGTCGGAATCCGAGACATACTGGACTTGCCGCCGGTGCCATCGCCCTTGGTGAAGTCGCCACCTTGGATCATGAACTGCTTGATGACTCTGTGGAAAGAAGACCCCTCGTAGCCGAAGCCCTTCTCGCCAGTAGCCAGAGCCCGGAAGTTCTCAGTAGTCTGGGGGACGGTCTTGCCGTAGAGACCCATGACAATGCGACCAATGGGCTCATCGCCCTGGGTAATATCGAAGTAGACCTTGTGGGTGATCTTGGGGCCCTTGGCAGCTTCGGCGGTCGACGCGAAGAACACCATGCTCACTCCGAGGAGGAGCACGGCGCCGGCAAAGAGGCGGCGTAGTGACAACATTGTAGGCAATGGTATCAATGGTTGAGGTCAATGGATGGATGTCAAATGGGTTGGCGAGAGGAATATCGCCCAGAAATGGAATATGTGAAGATGGACAATGGACAATGGAGAAGAAGACGTGACACCTCGTCCTTGAAGCTACGTTTCAACTCGAGCTGCTTGATGCAGGTCCCCAGCAGCGGCAGTTCCAGACACATGCAGGAGGGGCCTTATCGCCCATGATAACGGCGTTATAATCACGCCATTGGGGTGTCTAGAGACGCTAGCGGCCAAGCTGCTTCAGACTGGCTCGTGCATTTCGCGACGTCCAAATTCGACCTTTCGGGGAGATCTCGAAGCTCGGTCTCACGCATCCTCAGGAACAATTCATTGCGGCATTCTTTTGGTGGCAGCCTGCCAAATTCGTCAAGATGGTGAGCACAATACTCTCGACCCTTACTCAATGCTGCTGACCGGCACCTAGGTTTTCATAATGGGCGTAAACTTCCACCCCCGGAAGCTGGTCAAGAAGACCCTGGAGTCCTTTTACGGCTTGGGGCCGCAGACCTCAGCACGCATCATGGCCAAATACTGCATCCACCCGCTGGCTCGTCTAGAGACCGTTCCAGTCAAGACACAGACGTCTCTGACAGCAGAGTTATCCACCATGACGATCGACAACGATGCGCGAAGATTAGTACAAGACAACATCAGGAGATTGCGAGACATGGGTACCTACCGAGGACGAAGACATGCTATGGGTCTGCCTGTACGGGGTCAAAACACAAGGAACCAAATCACTACGGCAAGGAAACTCAATGTGCTGGAGAGAGGCGGAGGAGATCGACCACAAGGATCATGAGCTGGAGGTGGTCACGCTACTCGGAAGCTGTACTACGGAGATCATGGGTGCTCGAAGAGTATCCCCCAGACAGACTGTACGCCAAGTAGGTTGGGCGTTTTATAGAGGTTCTGGCCGTTCCAGCAATCCGATCAGCATGGCATGTTTCACCTCTGGAGGAACAGTGCCATTTGTACAATAGGTTATTAGGCGCGAAGCCATTGTACAATGCAAAAAGAAACCAAATCAAGATCAGCTCAGTGCCGGGAATCTATTAGATGGCTTTTACTGTGTCTTTTGGACGGAGAGACAGACGGCATGCCATGACTGGCATGTTCGAATGCTACTCTGAAAAATATAAGTCCGGCATCCTACCTTTTAACTTAGATCCAGCCCCCAAGGTATGGGAATAGTAGAGAAGTGCTACAAAAGTTGCAGTATGTGGCCCGCGTCTCAGCATTCGTCCACAACTAAAATGACGTATTGTGGGATTACATAAAAACGTACACTTGGCTAGGGATGTAAATGAAACTACTATAAAATATCGTGCATTACTAAGTTCATGGAAATATCAATGTCAGCAATAGAAAACCTTGCCGCCACGAATAATCACATCCCAACATTTCATCGGGATTCTTAGCTCAGCATATACGGACTGCAAACCCTTGATGCGGACAGAGCTAATATGTCAAGAAGACTAATTACAAGGAGCAATGGCAAGGGCTGCGATTTGCTGGTCAACTTGAAAAGACATTACTTGGTCTCTTCTCTAAATATGAGAAACATATTTCAGCTGCTCGTAAAACGGTATTTTCGTCGAGAACATGTACGTTTCCCCTGTTGAGGCAATACGAACAGTTGCCTCGTTGGAAGCTAGATCTCGGCATTCTCCTCTCCAAGAGAAGAAGGATGTGGACTGAGAATTTTGATTTTTGGTACTATCAAGTCATACACAACAAACTCCCTTCACGGCACAGGCCTCTTCCTTCTAATGTAGGGGCTATTCTAGCAGTTTCTCATCTACTAGATTCCCAGGGGCTGGGCCCTAATTATTATAACTTTACCAGCTGAAATCTCAAGGATCACCCATGGTTATTCAAGTCTCGATGAAGAAGTTAGGGAAAAAATTTCCCCCTTAAACATCTGGTGAATGCTATAGTGCAATGTGGAGATCATACCTGAACCGTTGTCTTTGTGTATCTGAAATGTATGATCATGTCTCCATTAAGCGGCCATAAGAAAAGGCTGTCGCAAACCGTTCGTTTCTAGGATGATCTTACCCCTTCGACCAAGTTCGAGGGGTTTCGTTATATGCTACAAGATGAAGTATTCTCAATACCTTTCTGGCTCTAGGATAGCCATGACGATTTCTCAGAATAACATCCTTATACATTAAACTGACACCACTCTCTTGATATCCACGAAACTACAGGTCACATTGGTGTGTAGCGGGCAATGGCTAAAGTATCATTGTTCAATATACTGGTGTCTCTTTTGACTGAGCTGGCCCCCTGTGCTTAATTCTTACTGCAGTCCTCTACTCGTCTTATTTCTACTCTTCGCATTCTTTATTCCCTTTCAATGCTGTTCTTGCTGCACTTGAAATTGGGCTAGTGGTCTACGATAGATCTAGGAAGTTGAAGGCCTCCTCAAACCTCAGACTAGACAGGTCGTCCTCGAGCACTGGGAAGTTTGCTGCCTGAAGCTTGGCTGAAACGATTTCAACATCTTTCCAAACTCTGAGGATATTCCCGCCGGCGACTTTGGCGGCATCTTTGTCCGACACGCCTCGCTTGAGTAGCTCAGCGAAGAGATCGGGGTATTTCGACACGTCTTCCAATCCTTTGGGCACAGACGGGATACCATCGAAATCACTGCCCACACCCACGTGATCGTAGCCAATGAGATCACCGACATACGTGATGTGGTCCGCAACTTGCGCAAGCGTAGCATTCTCGGGCACCACCTTGGGGATCCCGTTGTCGCTGCCGACATCCTTGCAGGAGATGAAGTCTGGGGCAAAGTTTACTGCCACCTATGTTAGCTGGCAATCTGAAGCATCCTTCACCCGAAGAACAACCTACCCATGACGACAGAGTTTGTCTTTTTGACCAATTCCAACACGTCATCTGGCACATTCCTTGGATGCGGGCAAATCGCAAAAGCCGAAGAATGGCTGTACATGACAGGTGCTTTGCTCCCCTCCCACTCAGTCCCGCCAAGCACATCACGCATGGTATCAGCGCTGACGTGGGCTAGGTCCACGATCATGCCAATGCGGTTCATTTCGTGAATAAGCTCCTTGCCTTTGGGTGACAGACCGCCCCAGTATGGTGTTGCCTTACGGAACGGGGACTCGACAAGTGCCGAGTCGGCGAAGATGTTACCACAGTTGTGTGTTAGGGTAGCATATCGCACTCCGAGTGTATGGAACAAGCGCAGGTTAGCCACGGAGTTGCCGATTTGATGTAAGCCTTCAACGCCAAGAGGGGAGATGATTTTGCCCTGTCTGAAGGCTGCTAGGGCCGAGTCGGCCGTGATGCCGGCCACGCTGGAAAAGTCATTGGGATAAGCAGCACTGAGACGGTTGACGAGATCAATTTGCTGGATGGTGAATAGGACGACTATGATCATATAAGTATTTAGGCTGACATTCGATCAAGGAGAGGCCACGGGGACATACTGTCTTCGTAGTTCTTATCCGACCAGTCCGAGCCATTTTTGGGGCACGGGGCAAAAACGCTCCAGAAAGCGCCGCCATTCTGGCCCGCTCGTAGTCGCGGTAGGTCAACCTGCGCGGGTAGACCAGTCTTCTCGAAGGCGTCTGTGAAGTTGCCGTAGATGTGGTTGCCGTATAGAGCTCGTACAAGAAGGGGGAAATCATCATGTCCATCTGACAGCCACATTAGTACAGACATGTATCTCGAAACGCATGGTCATACCTATCAGCGGCGTTGTGGCCAGGACTTTATGGACTCGGCCCTCAATGGTCTGGGGACGCAGCCGCGAGTAGGCGTGGCAAGCTGGGTGATAGGATCGAGATACGGGATGAAACAAAGCCCCAAAGAATAGCAATGAGAAAAGCACAGCAATGGCGCCACGTGCACATGAAGAGCGTGGCTGCCTCTCATAACGAGGCACCTCGCTCAATGGTAGCTCTTTCTCGGACATCTTGGGCGATGTTCTGTTGATATGTCAGCAGCCTAGATTTGATAGATGCTTAGTACATGTACCTATGTATACATGTAACTCACAATTGCACTCCTCCTTGGCCTGTCAACTCAGAAGCCGATAGGAACCCGATTGATGATTGTCAAGATAGAAATAGCCGTTCAACGACTGTAGCTATCGAAACCAGGAAGAGGGAAGTGCGATGTCGCGGAGTTTCCACAAAGCCAGACGAGAGGCGAACAGCTCCCCAATCGGGTTGGCCCCGCAAGCTCATCATCCCGGCCGACGTGAGGGCTCTCTAGGCTGTCGGCAAAGCGAAGCTGAGGCGCAAGGAAAGATGAATGTTCATTGAACTTCGAGCACGCAGTACCATCGTACATGTAGAGATGGCTGTGCCTTACTTGGGCATTCTATTGCGCTTACTGGAATCAAAACTACCTAACTAATATTGTATTTGGACTTACGCGACCACTGTACCTTGCAGTAGCTTCCGGGTCATTATGTCTTACCGTGAGATCCAGCCCAACCTACACTTGTACTTGAACTTACACGTATGCATTTAGTATAGCAGCTTTAATGAGATCAGGTCATAGGAATAAAATATTAAAATGAAAAACTACCGGTCTCAGGCGTCGACGAGACTACTGTGAACAGAATGTGCCAACCGGCTTTTGTACTCTTGGACAAACTGGGGCTTTCTTTGCTGGATATTGCCCAGCGCTTCAGGAGCGGTCCCTGGTCTTCGTGTCAGATTGCGGCATCTCATTTCAATTGAGGCTCGCATGCAGTTAGTTTACCTTGGGTACATGTAGGTTATGCATCTGTGCATAGGCCTACGTCATTGCGCCGCGGTCAAGCTGAACGACACCGCTATGTACAAACCTATCCCATGCTGGTTTAGTGCTCGGGACGAAGGCCACCCTCATGGTCTGGAGTTGACAGCTATCCGTTCTGTGTGCAGGAGTTGGCAAAAGACGAGACGGAAACAGACTTTTTTTCCTGGGGTAAAGAGGGCGCCACTGGGTCGGTCTGAACGGGGTTCGTAAGAAGTGGCCAGTGGCCTGTCAACGGGCGGCTTGAGGCGATGTTTGGGCTAAGGTAGGGGGCACGCAGCAGGGGTCGTCTCAGTGCTTTCAGTGGGTTTTGGGCGAGCATTTAGCTCGTGACAAGGATGCGACCGGCTTGTCGTTCGCTGCTCTGGCCAATGGACAATCGCTCTCGCAGACAGCTTTGGCCTTCAGCTGCGTGGTGGTCCCAGAACTCCAAATGAGAGCGACAGGCAAAAAGCGATTTTGCTGACGCTGGAGTCAAAACATGGACTGGGCTTTTCTTCGTATTCAATCTCCATCCTTCGGCCGTCTTTGTTGACCCACGAACTGCCTCCCTTTGTACATATCCGTGGCATTGTACCATCGCGAGTCGGCCTCTCCTATTGTCTGCATCCGTACGACTGCCGACGTTTGTACCACCTTAGCACGTTCGCGCCCAAAGCCTTGATTCGGCCCTCCAAGCCCCCGTCGCATTGCTGTCGATTCCGCTTTCCTGGTGCATCACATAACGAGCCATACACAAAACACGACCGGTGATGAATCACGACCCATAGTACCTCGCATAGCCTCAACAAGAATTCTTTTCCTTGCCGTCTTATCTACTGCTTCCTTTCTTCTTCTTTTCTCTTCCCCGGTTCCGAGCAGCGCTGTCCTCAGTCACAATGCCAGGCTTCGCCGATTCATTCTGGTCGGCAGACTATGCCGCAGGTACATATGACCTTGCTGCTGCCAGAGCACATCTCCGTCGAGACTAACATTGTAAAAACAGGACTTGGCGTCCTGTTCGGGAAGCTCCAACAAGGAGCTCAAGAAAATCGACAAGTTCTCACCATCGCCCGCATGCGCGCCGAAGCCGAAGAGCTCTACGGGCAAAAGCTAGGGGACATTGCGCCAACAGCGGATAAGATCACTGGCGGCTTCTCTCGCGACGATGGCGCCAGCACCAAGAAAGCGTATGATGGAGTGCGAACCGAGATGGAGGATGCTTCCAAGAACCATTTGAAGATTGCGCAGAGCATCCGGGACCTGGTCGTGAACCCGTTCTCCCGCTGGTGCGATGCGCACGAGTCCCGAATCCAGGAGTCGCAGGACGACCTGCAAACACGCATCAAGGCGCACGACCGTCAGGCTGAGACGGTCAAGAAACTGCGCAGCAACTACTTCAACAAGTGCCGGCTAGTAGAGGATCTCGAGGAGGAGAACAAGATGGCCTTCCAGACCGCCGAGACAAGCCCGAAACAGAATAATCCTAATGTGCCTGAAATCAAGATCTCGGAGAACAAAGAAGAGGAGGAGGACGAGATGTACGAGATTGGCGATGAGACGTACCAAACTGAGCAGGTCAAGAAGATCCTTTCCCACATGCTCAACACCATTAAAATGGGCGACACCAAGGTTCCAATTCTTGGCACCTACCTCAACACCTCTTGCGGTTCTGACATTGTGGAATATCTGCAAAGGTACATGAACACAAGCACCGTTAGCTACGCCGAGAGAATTGGACAGGACCTCATCACCAACGGCTTTCTGCGCCTTGTCGGCAATGTGGGCAACAACTTTGCCAATAGCTCCAAGCTTTTCTACCAGTGGAAGCCGAAGGCTTTTCAATTAGCCGGCGTTCCAGAGAAGAAGGCACCAATGTCCAGGACTTTCTCCTTGCCCAACCCTGCAGAGAATGGATCCGACACCCCCGTCATTGGCACTGTGAGCGAATATCTTCAGGGTTGGGGCCTCAACAACCAATATCCGAACGAGACCCCGCCTGAACGGCTACGCCGCGAAGCCAGGGAGACAGATGACAAGTACAAGGCCGGTGTCCGCAAGCTCGACGAGATGCGTTGCGAACTAGAAGAGTCGATTCTCGTCCACCTCAAGTTCCTCGAGCGGTGCGAACTGGATAGATTGAAGGCGATCAAGACTGTTATTCTCGACTTCTCGGGAACAATTGGCAATGTCATTCCCAGCCTTCAGGCAACCGTCGACCGGATGATACTGTATCAGGAGACGGTACAGCCTACCGGCGATCTACGGTACTTCCTTGAGAATTATCGCACAGGCAGCTTTGCCCCCAAGGTTGTGACGTACGAGAACTACTACAATAAGGTCGATGAGCAAACATTTGGCGTGGACCTAGAGGCTCGTGCCAGGGCAGACAGAAAGCGGGTGCCCCTTATCATCACGACGCTTTTGACCTACCTGGACAGTCACTATCCTGACTTGGAGGGAGATGCTGCGAGGCGGGATGTGTGGCTCGTCGAGGTGCCTCTCGCACAAGTTCACAAGCTGCGAGCTAAGATCAACGACGGCAAGGTATTCACGCACGAGACTTTAGCAGACGCCGATGTCCCCACTGTTGCGAGTGTTTTGAAGCTTTATCTACTCGAGCTGCCGGGTAGGTTCAGATCTCCGTCGTTCACAACGTATGCTAATTCACCATTCCAGACTCCTTGGTCTCTTCTCATGTGTACGAAATCATCCGCACCATCTACAACACGCCGGCGACAGATAGCTCCGAAGCTGCGCGCATCAGCGTACTTCAGCAAACTTTGTCTCAACTCCGTCTCACTAATATCGCAACACTCGACGCCTGCATGAACCACTTTACTCGCCTGATTGATTTGACATCAGCAGATGAGCAGTATATCACTGCTCTTGCCACCTCTCTCGCTCCCTGCATCCTGCGGCCTCGAACAGAGACTTCTCTGACAATGGAGGAAAAGCATGCTTACCGGCTGATCCGTGATCTTTTCGCTCACAAGGATGCGATCTTTTCCGAGCTTAAACGCATGTCAACATTGTCGCATTCCAGCTCTGTGACCTCTAATAATCGTCCTCGTGCCATAAGCACCGACGAGAGTAACCGACGTGCTCATATGGAGGAACGGCAACGGGCACTCTTGGAGAAGGCCGGTGGCAGGAGCCGCGCTACTAGTCCCGCACCGAGCCCTCGCCATCGCCGCGACCGCAGTGTAGGAGGCCCCGAGACTCGATTCCCAATCCAGACCTCGCCAACATCAACAGTCGACCGTCACCGCTCTAGCCTAGGCAGTTTAGCAGGCGGCGTGAAGCGTTCCAGCCTGGAGGTTCCTGATAGTGCCGGTCCCGTTCAAGCACCCGCCGCGGAAGTGAATGGCACCAACGGCGAAGCCAAGCCGGATGGCGAAACATCTTTGATTGAGAAGAGGAATAGCTTGGGACGGGGCAGCGCACGTTTCGAACGCGGAAGAAGAGTGGCCCCTGGCGCCGCTGCAGGAACACCGACGGAACCAATAGGCGAGGAGAACACTCCAGAACCTGCCCCATTGGGTCACTCGGTAAACCACTCGGTCACCCTGGTTGACAAGCCCATGGATGACTAGTTCTATATTCATCGAGCGGATCGTCATTGGTAGTGGAGGTTCAAAAATACGGTTTGGTATGGTGTGGTGTGGTCTGGCCAAAAACAAAACAAAGGGGGTTAGAAAGCAACAGTGTACAATGCCGTCTCTCGAGTATTTCTAATCGAGCAGTAATCCAGAATTTCTCTGGCTAGAGAGCTCATCTAGGGAGGCGTTGGGGGACAGGGATGCGCATACGATTGTATGGGCCTCACTTTTCTTTTGTATGTACAAGATTGTACGCTTTATGAGGACACGGTATTTATACCACGAACCTATGTCATCTTCCCTACTTGGATGACAGCGCGAACGATATCGTGGGCTGTTGGGGGTGACTGGAAAGATGTGCGGATTGAGTCTGCCAGTTATGCGAGTCTTTCAACTCCGATCAATCCCTGGTCCAAGTAATTCACCATAGCGACGACGGAAAGGGGAACGTACCCATTTACCGGTGGGAGATGTGCACTCGGTTATCTTATGGTATAGATACCGGGTAGTACGGGCTCGTTCTTAAGTAGAGACAAGCATACACCTTATTCTATTCCCTTTTGTATTCGCATCTAGTATGCAAGTCTCAATTTACGCCAAGAATCACCTATCAACTTGAGTACTCAATCCAATTCCAAGTATATGACGAAACAGAATACTACCACGTACATCCGTCCGAACTCCGATTTCTCAATGATTTGGCATTACTCCAGATAATGACTGTCGACATAAGTAACCCCCCAAATGTTTGGTGGCTCGGCGATAAGCGTCAGCTGCTCATTCCTTTCGTGCCTGACCAACATTGCAGGCAAACCCCCTGATACCGGCGCTTTAAACCACTCGGCTAACTTTGACGAATACAAACATCGTGCCGCCGCAGCGACTCCCGGAGCGAGCACGTTTTATTCGAAAAACCCAATGCCATATCATAATTGCGCCAAAGTCAAAACAACATAGGAAAATAAAGCATCGCCATCTCAATATGCATAATAGAAACGGTCTTTCACGCGCAATGCTGACCAGTGGCGGGTTTTATAATTGTTGAGGGTTTTTCTAATGATGAAATATTTGCAAGGTATCTTAGTCTCCAGTTTGCTTCTTCTACCTTTATGCGGAATATATGATAGCAGTAGCCCCTTATCTTGAAGATCCCCTTTTCTCGATTCTATTCAATGGCGTTCAACGTATCTATTTCGTCGCTGTTCTGTTTTCTCAGCTGTCTTGACTCTTCAAGGGGACACTTACCGCTTTGGACTTCCCGAGGTTCTCCTGAGAGATATAGGTTTAGAATCATATGATCAACGAAAGAGAGACGCTATCGGAAGGTGCTCTGCCTCCTGGAATGGACCGTCCTCCAGGTTGACAGCTTTACCACAGACAGAAGGGATCGGTGAAATAGATCCGTTCTTGTTCCCAAACGTTTAAAGCACCATACTTTAATAATCTACGGCGCGACTTTCCATAGCGTTAAAGTTTCTGTGTTTCTGAGCACATTAGATAAAATTTTCCGCCAAGGTCGAAACTCCCACATCCTATGGACATAGCCTCCAAGATCATTAAGCCACGAAAGACTTCGTTCACCTAGAAGCCCAGTCTCGTCAGTTCTCCCAGCAGCTTACCTTGCGAGTCAATACTGGTACGCACATTCATAACAATGTTGACTAGGGCCCAATACGATGCACCAAATGCATACCACGATTCATACAAAGACCTTGAGGAGGCTTGTATCGAAAGGCTTCCCGATGAACTCGTCTTGGAAATCATGCGAGAAGTCGACTCGCCAACATTTGTCTGTCTCAGTCAAACTAGTCGCAGATATCGAAGAATCGCACAGGATATCGTGTTTCGAGAGCACCATTATTGGCAAGCCTCAAGCCTCACCAAGTTTCTACTGGTAGGGCTAGTTCCATACAGGGCCAATTCCTGGCATGAATGTATTCGTACCCTTCTTAGGTGGCCGCCTGACCGGCGGAACCTGCGGGAGGTGTTGCGGAGAGACATGTTCTGCGATGAATGCCACCAGCACAGTGGCTCTGAGTTCGAACTGTTCAAGCGAAAGGACCTTTTCAAAAAGAAGACATGCAAAGACTGCACTTCATCTGCCGGACACACAATTCGTCATCCTGCCTGGGAATTCCGCCTCCAAGGATTTTGGAATCCAGGACAATGTCTCCCCATGACTGGGCATGTGAAATTCTGTTCACACATCTCCTGGGAAGGTTCGGCCTTTCAGGATAAATGCAAGAACCACTGGGACTCCTTGGCACATTTTATTTCGTGTAATGACTGTGGTGCGGAGGTAGGACAACAGGGCCACTTGGGGAGATATTTTCTCGTAAAGTGGAAGGTCAACACATCCCAAATGAGTTCCAGCTGCTTCTTACCCTGCGATATAAGGGACCACAGACCAATCTTGGACCTAATTACACAGCGTGGTCTGGCGAGCGCTGTGTACATCTGTCCACACCATCGGTTATCAGACGAACGCTTCGAGGCCATGATCGCTGGGCTTTGGGTTAGAGCCCATCTACGACTGATGAGACCGCCACAAGGCTCTGGCAACAGAGTAATTCCCAATGTGCTGAGTACCTCCCCGCTGCTTGGCTGTAGGTATTGCTCGACGACCGTACAACTGTCAGTCACGCATGACCTTTGTATAGAGTTCACCGGACCCTCTTCTGCTACGGCATGTATCAGAAAGATCTTCGACATAGAGCTTCGGGTGCAGAGATGCCTGGACCCTAATGACGCATCGTCGTGGATTTTAGACATGGAATTGGGGAGCTTGGGAGACCTTCCGCGACACCAGAGCCTGCACCGTCTCACTTGGTGCGAGACTGAGAGGTGCGCCACGAATCGAAAATCCGACCTCGCTCCGGTTCTACTTGCTGAGCGCGAAGCCGTGCTGCGCCATTCGTGGGAAAAACTGAAGTGGGAAGAAAGAAAGCGCTCGCAGAGATACCTTGCCGCCGGCTTTCCCATCGGGAATATACGCCCTCCCCATACCCTCATCTCTCGGGGACCCTACGTGTTCCTGGTGTTGATCTTTGTTGCTTATCTTATTTTATTATGCGCGATCTGGTACTACATGCCATGAATCCAGAATTCCGGAAGGGGGACAAACAAAATTGATCGTGATGGTAGCTGGGCAAAATGACTTGCCTGCCACAAGGGTCGGTATCCCTGACGAAGGTGGATAGTAAGGATATACGGCTTGGAACCAAAGAGCCACGATAGCTGGTAACAAGCTGTGCAGGGAGTTGAAGGGGCAACAATGATATTGTATTAGACAGTGCCAAGCTATGCGAAGTCGATTTTATTGTTACGGAGAGCGGAACGTGGGGATGTAATGGAAAGAGATGAAATAAACCTGAATAGCGAGTGATTTGATATGCCACGCTCCCTCAACATCATTTATGCCCCACCGACGCTTGTAGAGGAAGATGGGATGATTCCGCGCTGTAAATCTTCGAATGCCCCCGACATGCTGTACGTTTGCGGCGGAATCCCAAATAGGTATACACGCCCAGCACTATGTACTCGGGTAACAGTGCCATGAGCGCAAAGGCTACAGCCGACCCAAAGAGCGGATTCCACGTTGTTGTGATTGTGTCCATTGTACTTGCAGTAAAGCTGTAGAGAAGGCCATATACAGCTCGCAGTATCAAAAGTGGCATAGAGTATAGTGCCCATTGTACATACTGAAGATGATAGAATTGTTAGTAATTACTCTTGGATGATAAACTAGGTGTTATCGGCATGAACGGAAACCTACGATGTAGTCGCCCTTGATGGTAAATTCATCTTTGTTGCGGTGAAGGTACACGAGCAGCCAGACGAGTGCCATCAAGATGCTGAGAAAATTGAAGTAACCGGCGAGACCTAAGGCTCGCGAAGCCACGGCGTTTTGTGAGTTACCGGCAAGGCTACCACCTGCGACTAGGAGGCCAATAGCGATGAAAATATTGATTCTCAGAGCTTTGAGAACGATACTAGCCCAAGCTTTCAGTTGCAGGCTTGATTCGAAGCTGCTCCCGCGTTAGGCAATGGTCAAGTACAAGTGCGCTGCGATGACTTACACCAAGCGGACCAAGAATAGCGTGGTGATAATCAGGGGAATAAGGCCGATGTTAAGCAAGACGATTGCAGCAACATTCAACCCGTAGTTGGTAGGTTGTGAGCCGAGGACAATAACTAGAATGCCACCAACCAATCGGACTGGATACAGTCTTAGCAGAGTTCTCGTGGAGTGGCACGAGAAAGGGGGTATAAATCCTCACTCAAAGCAAAAGCAAATAAAGGGTACCATGCCATCCGCGGGCCCTGAGTCCAATTTCCGATCAAGACATATAGAGTGATTGGTACAGCTGGCACATAGAATACCGTTTGCGCAATGGCCGCCGCTGTGTGAGATGAAATCATGACTAGGAGTTCTGGGACTTGTGACGTGGTGAGAGGGTAGTATGAATGTAGGAGATGAGAGAGAAACCATGGTGAAAACATTCCAGGCCTTGGCTCTTATTTAAGGACCTGGTCATCTGCACAGCTGTTCAACATATCATATTCAGTAGAGACATAGAGCAGAGCCATGGCCAGCATGCTCTCGCGCAATGTCACCGAAAGAAGTATAGTAGCGTGCTAACGTAAGGGCTGTGCATAGTTAACTACATGCTGTCTGATATATCCAGTTGTTCCAGTCCTAACATTACGTAGCCGGTTGACGATGAATCAACATTTGGTGCCTGAGAGACACGACAGCCACGAGCGAAATTTGATTCGTCAGTTATTACTGGGATGGTATGGCAATGGAGATTTCGGACACTTCATCCGCGCAATGTGACCCAATTTGGCCTAGATCGTTGTCAGCCTATGCAGAAAAGCCAATAGCATCGGATGGCGCAGCATTCAGAAGCTTGTTTCAAGCCCCAGCGTAGGAATCAACTAGTGCTAGGATTTACTATTGCCTATCATTTCTCGCACTACTTGGGACCCTATGGGCCGTCCATATAGTCTTTGGACTTGCGTTTGTCGAGACTGTGCCGCTAAGCCGCTTGAAATGAGACCTACCACCACTTTGGGCGGCCTCGATTGAGCCAAAGCCAACCTCTCTTCCCGGTCAATTCCCATATCACGGGAGGAGAAAGAAACTGGGAGTCGTGCTTGCAATCGAATCCGGAACTGTTCAACCTCGCGTGCGTGAAATGATTGGTAGCAGACATGGTCGGAGTACCCGGTAGGTCCAAGGCATGCCATACTTGCCGACAAAGGAGAATAAAGGTTTGTCGCTCCAAGTATTCGTGGTGAAATCTAGGCTGACCCCGATGTTCATAGTGTGGAAGAGAACGCCCAGGATGTGAGAACTGTGCCAAGTCAAGCCGCTTGTGTACGGGCTACCAACGCAACCATGCATTTATACTGTCCAAGGACATGGTGGCGAGCACTGAAGAACCAGAAACTGGTCTAGCAGCTTTCTCTGAACGGAATACCTCTATCCATGTCCA
This sequence comes from Seiridium unicorne, assembly GCA_039778275.1. Taxonomy (NCBI): domain Eukaryota; kingdom Fungi; phylum Ascomycota; class Sordariomycetes; order Amphisphaeriales; family Sporocadaceae; genus Seiridium; species Seiridium unicorne. Next base: position 102,753 of record JARVKF010000246.1, read on the forward strand.
CGTGGCCAGGTGGAGGGTTAACCCAAAAAGATCCGCCCCTACATCGGTTGTAGCATCTGCATCTCCAAGTAAACCTCACGTCGGATTTCCTTCCCCTATCCCTCGACAACCTGGCCAGCGAAATGCCTTCAAAGAGCAGTTTTTCTCCCTCTACCTCGCCCAGACATTTCCGACGATATGCAATCCTGGAACTTCGTTTGCGGGAAGTAACAATTGGATGCTGGAGATCCTACGACTTCCTGCATTGTCGCCCGCGCTTGAAAATGCCACGCTTGCCGTCAGCGCAGCCAAGCTAGGCAGACGAGACCAGAAGCCGGACTTGGTTCATCAGAGCCTGGGACTTTATACGCAGAGTTTGCACGAGTTTTCATACGAAGTCGGCAACGTTTCTAGTCGACGGAACGAGCAGACACTTGCGGCCTGTATGGTGATGATGATGTACGAGGTGTCAGAGTGCCCGGGAGGGAATCCAGACGGTTATCAGGCCCATTATGCCGGAACGATGAGGCTGCTTGAGATGAGAGGCCCAGAGGCACACATTTCTGGACTAGCACACAGCATATTCCAGTCATTACGTGTACATACTGTAAGTATACATTACCCCTCACCTTCTCATCTATTCAGCGTTTCTAACCTCAATAGATGTACCAATCGTTCATACAGCGATCGACAGCCATGCTGAGCAAGCCGGAATGGTGCAACGTCCCATTCGATCGTCCCAAAGACCATTTTGATCAACTTCTAGACATACTGCTAGATATTCCCAGCCACTTCTCAGAGCGTCGACACATCGGCGAAATGACTGACCCACAGTTGATTCTCCAGTATAGTTTAGACACTGTACGCCAGAGTCTACGAACAGAGGAACGACTTGCTGACTGGTTCGGGAGTTTTGAGGATACTGTGCCTGGGCCGCTGTATTACCCTGAGCTATCCATCCGACAGTGTTCAAACGATGAACGTGCCTTGGGCATGTTATTTCCTATTGCCTTTAGATTCCCAGCTCCTAGCGTCGCCCAGAATCTCATTTTCTACTGGACAGCTCTGCTCAGTATCCACGCCCATTTAATATCGATATACGATATGCTGTCTGGCCTCATGGATACTCTAGATATGATACGTGCGGACCTGCCGTGTACATGCGACTCTGGCTGTCTACGCCATTTCGAGATGGGCTCACTTCCGCCACTAGGGCGTAGACGGGATTGGCCACGTACAATAGCCTATTATATATGCCAGTCAATGGAGTACTGCCTACAGGACAATGGGCGCGGTTTTGGTCCTGTGTCAGTCCTGCCGGTGCTCTCCGTGGTTAAGGCGCATTGGACGTACTGGCCAGGTGACTGGACTCGTGAGATTGCTTGGGTAGATGAGGTTCTCTTGGAATTGGGGCAGAAGAGTACAATTGCACGATTCCTATAAAGAGAGGGAATTGAATCTGCACCATAGATGAAACTTTTACTTGCCTATTGTCTTAGATCATAAAGGCGTGATGGGTCAATACTCGAATAACTTACAATTTTTCGTTTTAAAGGTCACATATTTCACTTTGAGGACAATTCAAGGGGCAGAATGGCGACTTTCACTCGCCATTCTCGTGTGCTGTCTACAAGTAGTCGATTCGAATTGGTTCTGACCATTGTAACTCCACGCAAAGTGATTTAACGTAAGTCTTGGGCGGGTGAAATAATGTGGAGCCCAGCCACACTTGGCGCCACGTCGCATGACGGAAGTCAATGCAACCAATTTCACGAAGCTCCACATGCCACTCGCTTGCTATCGGCCGGTCTTCCAGCATGCATCAAGTAGCAACTTCTGTTTAAACATCTTCCGGCCCAACACAGCAGCCAGTCCGACGACAGCGACCTTTGATGGTCTTCCCCTCGAACCTACAAGGTCGCCTCCGCTCTTCATCGCCGGCATGAGCGGACGGCTTATAGCAGCGGCCGGGCGCCTCCCGTCGACGCGTTCGGCCGCCACCCAAGCTGCCCGCCAGTATCACCACCTACCATCCGGCGGTCTTCTTCGAGCTGATGCTGCCGTCCGGGCCACCAGGCAGCGCATGTGGCGCGGAGGGAATGCATTCCACAATGCCGTCGTTGTGCGCAACGCCTCGTTCGTGCGCTTTCTACCGAAACTCGCCGCCAAGCTGATTCGGATACCCGCCATGGCCGGAGGCGTTACCGTCGCCGGATTGGCCTGGCTACAATATCAAGCCACACAGGCCGGCAATTACGCCCGGGACGTCATCGGTACGGCAAAAGACACCGTCTCGAATACAGCCACGAGTATATTCGACGGCGTCAAGGGGATCGCAGATCAAACCATGCGAGGATGGGAGACTACAAAAGAGCAGGCCGAGCTACCAGAGTGGATGCAGAAGATCCTGAGGTTGCAAGAAGAGGTCGGCACAGGAAAGAATGGGGGTGACGGCGGACCCAACGGCGAGGAGCCACCGAAGCAGAGCAAGACCGGAACAGCTGTGGCGGCTGGTGCCAGCGCCGCCGCCTACGGCTACGAGCAATCTCCCGAGGACGACCCGAGAAGTGACGATGAGATTGCAAAGGACGATCAAATGATGGTGTTGACAAAGAAGATGATCGAGATCCGCAATATCCTGTCAAAGGTGGGCCAGGCGAGCACGCTGAACTTGCCATCAATTGTCGTCATAGGGTCGCAATCTTCGGGGAAGAGTTCAGTGCTGGAGTCTATCGTGGGCCATGAATTTCTACCGAAGGGCTTAAACATGGTGACGCGGCGGCCGATCGAACTCACTCTAATTAACACTCCTGGATCAAACGCGGAATACGGCGAGTTTCCAGACCTCGGACTAGGCAAAGTCTCGGATTTTTCATCTATTCAGAGAACCCTGACGGAACTGAACCAGGCAGTCTCAGACGCCGAGTGCGTTTCGGACGACCCAATCCGGTTGTCAATCTCGTCACCCCATGTTCCTGATCTCTCACTCATTGATCTTCCCGGCTACATTCAAGTTGTTGGTCAGAACCAACCCCTGGAACTGAAACAGAAGATTTCAGAACTTTGCGACAAATACATTCAAGCGCCAAACGTGATCCTGGCCATTTCAGCGGCAGATGTAGATTTGGCAAATTCTACTGCACTGAGGGCGAGCCGACGCGTTGATCCAAGAGGAGAGCGCACGATTGGTGTTGTCACCAAGATGGATTTGGTGGATCCCATAAGGGGCACGTCGATCCTGAACGACAAACAGTATCCTTTGCGCCTAGGGTACGTTGGGGTGGTATCACGCGTTCCAACAACGTCGGGCCTGTTCAAGAAGGGCGGTTCAAACTTGACAACTGCTATCACCAAGAACGAAAATGCTTATTTCTCCGCTCATCCTTTGGAGTTCGGGCCGGACTCTGATGTCAGCGTTGGTACATCGACATTGCGGAAGAAGCTCATGCATGTACTCGAGCAGACTATGTCAGCCAGCCTACAGAGCACAAGCGACGCGATTCAGCAGGAGCTTGAGGAGGCGACCTATGAGTTCAAAGTCCAATACAATGACCGTCCGCTCTCGGCAGAATCGTATCTTGCTGAGAGTCTGGATGCCTTCAAGCACTCCTTCAAGCAATTTGCAGGGGACTTTGGTCGCCCACAAATGCACGAACTCCTGAAGAACGAGTTGGATCAGCGGGTTCTAGACTTGCTAGCCGCTCGGTACTGGAACAAACCTATTCATGATCTTTCCGTCCCCATACCAGAGCCTGACTTGTTAGCCGATCTCCCCAAGGCGGACCCGGATTCCCCTTACTGGCATCGGCGGCTGGACGCGTCAACATCATCGCTGACCAAGCTTGGCGTTGGCCGCCTTGCTACGAATGTGGTCGCATCGGCTATACAATCACACGTTGATCGGCTCATCAGCCAGTCAACCTTTGTCAACCATCCATTCGCGCGACAAGCCATTACCGAGTCTGCTTCGAGCATCCTCAACGACAGATTTTATAGTACCAGCGATCAAGTAGAGAATTGCATCAAGCCATTCAAGTTTGAGATCGATATGGAGGATCGCGAGTGGGCTTATGGGCGGGAGCATGTTCAAGGCGTCCTGAAGAAGGAACTTGATGCGTGCGAGGGCGCAATGAAAGGTCTTGAGAACACGGTCGGCGGTAGGAGGAAACTGAAAGAAGTCATGGGGTTTGTGGATAAGGCCCGTAAAGGCGATGTCATCGTCGAAGGCGAGAACTCAACTGGCGCTGGGGGCTTCAGTGCTGCTTTACTTGCGAAAGGTGAGAACTTGGTCAACAACCGCTGCTTTGAGGGAGTTACTAATGAGTTATAGGCCGGGAAGCAGTCTTCCTCCGCGATCGTGCTGATATCATCAAAATGCGCATGTTCGCTGTCAAGTCGAAGCAGTGTGCCAACATGAAGAATAAATATCACTGCCCAGAAGTCTTCTTGGACGCTGTGGCCAGCAAGCTTGCTTCGACAGCGGTGCTCTTCCTCAACGTTGAGCTTCTATCGGAGTTTTACTACAACTTCCCTAGGGAGTTGGACCAACGGCTTGGCCGCCACTTGTCGGAAGAGGAGATCGAGACGTTTGCCAAGGAGGATCCGAAGATCAAGAAGCATCTCGAGATCATCAGGAGGAAGGAGCTGCTCGAGCTCGTGCTTGACAAGATGCAGAGCTTGCAACAACTGGAGGGCCGCGACAGGGAACGGGAGAGGAACAAGTCGATGAAGAAGTCTGGCTCCGAGAAGCAAAAGGGAGGCTGGGGCTTGTTCTAAGCAAGAAATACAGTTCCTATGATAAAAACATGTCATGATGGGTATTGGAGTTCAGGGGCTTAATGCTGGATGTCTTGAGCCATTCAAGCGGTTGTTCATTGCTGAGATATCACATTTTCGCGGAAGGCTCTCCCAGCTCTTCGGGGTCAACTACAACGAGTTGTCACTGTTACAAGATAGATTTGATCCCCTCTTAGTACTTGATTAGGCTTCCTGTGAATAAAGTCTATCTTTTTTTATTTCGAAGCATACGGGGCGACCTTTTCCGCAGAACGAGGAACTCTATGTCCCAGTTTCTCAGATGCGTATTTAAACAGCAGGCATCTGTGGGACTTGTAACAGTCGAAACACTGCCCTGAGGTGGTCAAGGCCATTGGAGAACATCCCACTGAAAGCTGAGACGGCGCGGAACCTAGAAGCCGCGATGCAACTTATGAGTTCACCTCTGAGAGAGTGCGGCTGAATGCAGTAGACTCTATTGCTTCTGCTCGTGAAGGAGTCCGTCTAATAATAGGCTTGACTCGTTTGAGGCTGGCCCTTCTTGATTTCGCTGACATGGCTGTTGTACCCATCTAGTACTAGCTAACAGACAAACAAGTCTCACTTGCTGGCGGTATGCTCTAGTTTGTGACTGAAGCAATTAAAGGGCGGAATTTTTGTTCACTGAATGATTAGTCTTGCAGCTTGATGCCCATCATGTCACATACTTCGGATGGAGAGTGGATACAAACCAGTCAGGAAGCGAATGTACAATGCGCATACTCACCAGGTGGCCCCTGCATTCGGTAGTGTATGTACATTGGTTGTACTGGAGACACTTTACAGGGGGGCGCTAGGCCTGGAGTCCTTTCAGTGGCTGAGGTCGACGTTCGCGGCTGCAGGCGCAGGCCTTAATTGACAGTTGGAGATTGACGCGACTTCCCGGAGCTCGAGCAGGTAGAATTGAGGCTAAGCTGCGATGGTTGGGTGGAAATCCAATCTCTGAATTGCATCACCTGCGCGTGAGCAAGCTTTTCTCCTCAACCATCATGCTCTCGCAGCCACCCCAACCGCATCATCGACAACTTCTGCGTAGCTGATTTGCGGTGGTGTGGTTACTCAACCCATTCCTGGGCCCAACTAACCCATCCCGAATTTCCAATCGAATCCCGGCCCCAGTGCATTCACTATCGTACCATCTCCCGCCGCTCTGTTGCCACGAGAGCCTTTTGTTTGCTGCCGACGTCTGACGCCGCACTCCCACCGAGCAACCGCCCCAGACCCAATCACCATCCGCCAGAATGGCCAACAGCGAGGACAATGGCGACCAAAACTCGTCGCGCGCCCCGAGCCCCGGCTTACACAGATCCTCCCGCAACTACGACAGCGACGAGGCAGCCGAGATGAGCTTCAACAACGACAACAGCACCACGCGGTCCTCGTCCAAGCAGAAGGCCTCGCGCAGGTCGCACGCCGGTGTCACCTCCACTGCCGGCGGCGCATTCCAGACCGTCGGCAAGATTCGACACCTCAAGAAGGAGGATGGCGAGCCTCTCTGGCGAAAAGACATCCAGTACGACTTCTTGAGGTCCGTCTTCGACAACGACAGGAAGGTCTTCACCAACAGCTACGACCCCTACATCGAGGAGAAGCAAACCTTTGCAGACCTCTACATCGATACCATGGCTAGAAGCAGCAAGACCAGCAAGGTTCTACGCGACAAATTGCTTAGTGATCGAGAGGCCGCGAAGAGCATGGCTATGGTCTGTCTGCTAGTCAACGTCGGCCGAATGAACACGACCCTCAATTGTACGTGCACTCTCTGTGGAAGCCCCCCCACCCTCAGCAACTGTATTATTTCATATGGCTAACCCTTTTCTCTTGCAGTCTTCCCCGAGATGCGGGCCCAGCTTCGAACATATCACGCTATTCCGTCACTACAGGCCTACCAAGACGCATCAGCTTACAAGCAGCTCCAAGATGCTCCGCGGTTGAAGTCCATACTCAAGGGAGCTGCCGAGGACAGAGAGGAGCCCCGGGACCTTAATGGCTTCAAGGACATCTCTGTGCCGAGGACAAATCCAGTGAACCTCATCTTCCTTGTCTGCCAGCAAGCGGTGCAAATCGCCGAGCTGCATTTTGCCAAGGGGGGCGAATTTCACGATCTCATTATGAGAACCGAGTATACCAGCGCCTCAAGGGCGAACGCCTTCCTGTGGGTGGTTTGGCAGTACCTCGAGTCCGACTTTACTGAGGAAGGCTGCGAGGAGAATCCCTTCGGGGCCGGTGTCGACTACGGCAACGGCCTCGCAAACCAAGGAGTCCCCAAGCTGGTGCTCATGACGTCTGAACAGGAAGCTTCAGAGAATATCGACGCGCCGGCCGAGGTCGAGTTCGGCCGCGAAAAGCAGGCTCACCGAGCAAAGATCATCGCCGCGGACCAAGCTTATCTCCAGGAGCACCAAAGCAAGAATCGGACCCAGAGAGGCAAGGTGGTGAACGAAGATAGTCCCTCTGCCACCATCCTTCCCCGTATCCGGCCCTCCAAGCACGATTCTGATATGGACAGTGCCAGATCAACTCCTCCCCCGAGAGCTTTGGGCCGCTTGGCGGCTAGCAGTACCGGTGCTCGTCGTCACAATAACCCTTACAAGTTGCAGATGATTGACGCATCGTCACCAGCTGGGCCAAACGGTGCAGGCTACGATGGTGTAATGCCCCGGAAGCCACGCCCGCCGACGGCACATCAACTCGCTGTGGAGCGAAATCGCAACCAGCGCGTTGAGTACATCCTCAGCCGAGACTTGCGGAAGGAGCACCACAAGGCTCGCAAGTTACGCCGCCAGGAGGGTGTCATTGTCCGCACCAAGCGCCGCCTAGACGCCATGCGTGATGCCCTAGTTGACAGTGACGAAGAGGAATATCGGTATGCCGACAAGTCAAATCTCTACCGGGGTAAGGGTCTCGGCGGACTTGTCCCTCTTGCCGTTGAGGTGGATGATTTTGGAGAGGAACTTGCCACATATGCTGCTTCGCTACGCCGCGCTAATCGGCGCATGAAACGTTGGGAAGACATGCAAGACTCGGACGTGCGTGTCGTGCGCCCAGTAAAGAACCCACGCCTGCAGTCTCTGCACTACCGAGATTCCCCGGGGCTAGCTAATGGCCGAGATTCGAAGGCTGCCTCAGAGAGCTTCAGGAGCGAAGCCGGTAATTCTGGGTCGAACGGCAACGTTAACGGCGATGTCGACATGCAGGATGCTGACGACCTCGATGAGGTGGACAAGGAGCTTCTCGGACTTGCTGGGGATGACGAAGAGGGCGACGGTAGGGACGAGGATGACGAGCTCGATGATGTGGATAAGACCCTTTTGGGCATAGATGACTCGGACAGCGAAGAACAGTAAAACTGGCCCATCATGGGGTCGATCGGTTCCGGTTGATGGACAGGGTATGGGAAGTCATTACAGGATTCAGTGCTATGGCGGATCGATCGATAGGGATTTGCGACGGCGCACGGCGTTTGTGTAAAGTACGGAACACCAAAACAGGGGCTCTAGTGAGATTAGATCAGACCACCCAAACTGGCAGGTTGCGAATGCGATTCATGGGAACCTATACCCCAGCCCAGGTGGTGAGTGTGCCCCTTATTATTCTATACCTTGAAAAAAGATGAAATTTTTGAAACAAGAATGAAAAGGCGATGGTGCCACGGCGGTATGTCTAGCAGTGAGGATGACACAAAACTGCTAACAGTGCTGGGTTTGACTTGGCTTGTATTGCCTTGCCGTTGACTCATGATATTACTGGAAACAAGAGAGTCAAAAGTAAGAACGGAAGACCCAGTGGCCATGGAGACGATGTTGGTAGCTACACGTCATGACTGGACTGTTCTAATACTCATGGCGAAGTGAACTCTCGAATGGCAAGCGAATCCAAGATGAAGGTAAATTGTTTAGAGCACCGTTTAGACGCGGCATAATTGTTTGACGACTTCTTTCATGCATCGGATCTCGTAGTATCAAAGTCATCGACATCTCATCTGTCACTTATTTGGAATGGGCTTCCCGATGCTTCACTGCTGTAGGTCACGTATCTGTGACGTTGCATCGATCTGGCTGAAATGTTGGGCTATGTAGAAGTCTGAATTTCTTCAGCACCACTCGCAACCAAGGGGGCGGTCGATACCGGCATTCCAAACTAGAACGATGATATATCCTGAAGGGTCTCATTCGTGCGAACCGCTTCGTGACGGTGCACAGTAGTCCCGCATCAACCTCCTCCGACGGGGACGGTGGGGGATCACAGCATTGCGACTGCACTCATATTGGATCTGACCATTGGCGTCACTGCCCGTGCAGTGTGCGCTTACTCATCCTCGAATATATTTCTAGACGACGGGCTGACCACAAGCTTCCTGTCGAGGCTATGAAAGGCACCCCTCGCAGTACGCTAAACGCTGCATAATTCCGAACAACTTGAAGGTCGAGTCGGACATGCTTTAGATGTACCCATTGATCGCAAATTCTCACCCTCGGTCCCAAAGCTTGTTCACCACCCAGACACCAAAGCCCTGTCTCCCACACAACAGCCAGTCCCCCATCCCACGCCAGACAGCGATGAGCACCTCCTCCTCATCCACGTTGTGGCCCGGACCAAGAACGAGCTCACATAGCCCGAGCCGCTGGAGGCCAAACCACAGCTCCATTCCCGGCTACGAGCTCTCGGCTACCGTGCTCCTCGCGTCAGCCAACTCGCCGTTTCAGCCAGGAGCGGAAGTCATTGACCACACGGCGTTTCAGCACCCCGGAAACGCGAGACGGTACAGCATCGCCACCACGGCGGAGTTAGGCTAGAGAAGGCAGAACTCGAGCTGGTAGGAGGCGTATGTTATACCATTAAGTGGCCTGACGGCGTGGCAGGGACTTTATGTGCACGGAGGGTTAGCGATGCCAGGTCAGGGGAGTGGAAATGGGAACGGAAAACCGAGCGAGGGAAAGGGGAAACGGGTCCTCGTCACAGCGGCTGACGGCGGGGTGGGCATTCTCGTCGTACACCTCGCGAAGCTGGCGGGTGCGTATGTGGTAGGGACATGTGGGAGCGCAAATGCCGATTTCATGCGCGGGCTAGGCGCATATGAAGTGCTGGATTATCGGACGACGAGCTTGTGGGAGTGGGTTAGAGACGATGAGGCGGCCAAGAGGTTTGATTTTGTACTCGACTGTGTGGGAGGCGAGACGCTCAGACAGGCCTGGAAGGCAGCGCGGGAGAACGGTGTGGTCATCAGTGTTGCCGAGCCGGCTGATGGCAAGAGACCCGAGGACGACGTTGCGGAAGGGGTCAGAAGCAGATAGTTTATAGTCGAGGTAGATAATTGGCAGTTGGGGGGGAATCATGAAGCTACTTGAGGAGGCTAAAGTGGAGGTCTCCTTCGATAGCTTGTTTATACTGGATCAGTATGTGGAAGCGTTTGAGAAGGCACGGAGTGGGCATGTCAGAGGCAAAGTCGTTCTGTAGATGGTAGACGAGGGTCATCATTGAGAATCACAGCTCAGGAAATGCTGTATGATCTGTCCATCTTATCTACTCATGATCTTACGATTAATCCCCACTGGGTATATCCTTAAGTAAGGCCAAACGAGCAAGAACAGCATTGTCCTTGCTGGTCAAAAAGCAATGATGCTATACTGTGGTTAGTTAAATTGTCAGCTTGGAGTGAACGCGGACGAGATGAGCGGTGGTAGCTCCCACTTGGGTACATGATTTGAAAAACTATGTTGTTGTTGATAAGAGGTGGACGGCACTTCGCTTCTCTAAAACGCCACTAGCTTTCTCTTCCTCATTATCTTAATACTTCATATAGATTCAAGGTTGAAGAAGGCACAAGCCTATATAGACCTGTGCTCATCGGCGAAAACGCGCAAGCATATCCATGCTTAGTGACCTCATCTAGCAGCTTATTAGGGGCAGATCAAGTTATCTTCAGCGGTACGAGCGATCACTGTTACCAAGTGTCATCAGGCATTTTACAAAACTTCATATTCTACTTGATCTAAGGACATGATCAGTTCGCACGAATGTTCAGCAGTGACCAACCGGGTGTCTGCCATATCTCACCAGGACCAGGTTTCTGTCCAAACCATTCCAATTGCTCGCCATCTGATCCTCCTTAGAATCTACTCACACAAGAATCTGTAATTCCGCTCCGAGTCCTGGTGACTGAGAATGGAAAGCAGAAAGGAACAAAGAAAAGAAAAAAAGGGACTTGGAAATCATGAAAAATCCCTGCCCTTCATGTAGTAACGCCGGTCTTTCCATGCAAATATGACCCCATTTTCGTAGATCTGGCACGAGATACCAGATGTAAACGCCCGCAATGACAAAGGGGACGACAGTATCTACCCCCAAAGCCTCTAATAGATCTTCTCTAGAGCTCTAGAATAGGATGGATCTAAGGTCAAGGAAATGACGTTTGTGCTCAGGGCCAACATCACCATTACGACGACTTGGCACCGCCAAAGATGGAAGGCACCTTCTTCCAGGCCTTCTGGTCGGGGAGCTTGGTACGGCCGAAGTTCTCGTCCAGGTCAAGAATGATCTTCAGAGCGTTGCGGCTACGGGCGTGCGGTGAGGCAACATCCTTCTCCTTGATTGTGGATACCACCTCAGCGACGCCAGTGTGGACTTGCTCGGCCTTCTTGCTGCCGGGGAGAGGCAGGAGACTTTGAAGAACTTCGTACGATGCAAGAGTGAAACCGAATTGAGGAGAAGATCGGAAGATACGAGCCGGGCCGCCCTTGAAGAAGGCTCGGAAGCCTTCCTCCTTCCAGATGGTCTGGGCAGCGTGACGGAGACCGGTGTAGTTGGTGTCACCCTTGCGGGCCTCGACTTGCAGGCGGGTCTTGATGACATCGCAAGGCGTGGTCAGGTAAGCAGCGGGCATACCGGCAATAGCGCCAGCAGTAAGCAGCTGGAGGACACCGAGCTTCTTGGTTGGTGACTCGCCGAAGAGATCCTTCTTCAGATGGCTGTAGGTAGGGAAGTAGATTGCCGAGAAGGGAACATCTCGAAGCAAACAAGCGCTGGCACCTTTATAGAGACCCGCCAGTCCGAGGTTCTTAACAATCCACATGGCTGAGCGCCGTTCGGCCCCGGCAGCCTTGGCAACTTCTCCCTGAACCTGCAGGCGAATCTTGACGATTTCCAAGGGGTTGGTGAAGACCTAGAGGAGATGTTAGTTTATGTGTGATTCATGTGCGAAGATGAGCCGGGCGCTACATACCACCTGACAAGCACCCGCTGTGCCACCAGCCAAGATTTCATGACCAACCCAAATAGTGCCGCTTTTCTTGTCCGTGAACGCAGTGCGAACGAGGTCGTTGACGGTAAGCTTGATAGCCTTCTCAGGCGCGACGCCGACCAATTGGGGCAGGACTCCTGAGTAGAGGCCTTTGAAACCTTCATTGGCAATGACCTTCCTAAAGCAGTCGATGGAGTTGTTATACAAGCGCTGACCGGGATTGGCACCTCGTTGGTTCTGCATGCGGGTCTTGACGAGATCGATGGGATAGACCATAAAGGCACCAAAGGCACCAGCAAGACTGCCCAAGAGAAAGTTGTAGCTTGACTCTGCTACCTTTCTCAAAGCGACCCCCGTGGCAGTCTTCACCTGTGATACTTCACCAGACTCGCTCTCGTATCCACGGTATCTCCAGGACGGGTCGAGAACCTTGGCAAAGTCCATCAGACTGAGACGGCCGGAGGGCTCATCTAGACTAGCAAAGTGGAAAAGAATATCCGCCTCCATGGGTGTGAAGAGGGAGAAGCGGGTAATCTTGGCAGCTTCATTCAGGAATTCGGCCTTTGTGATCTTGCCATCAGTGCTCTTCTGGCAGGCTTTGCGAATAATGAGCTCGACCAAGTCCATCTCCTTAATCATGTTCTGAAAGGCTCTGACATTCGCATACGAGACTCTGCTACCAAGAGAGATGTTGCAGAGAGTGGACAAGTTCTCGAGCACATGATCCGACAGCTTGTGCTTTGAAGTCTCACGGATGATTTGCTCAAAGTCCTCGGGCTCAATGTAGCCATCACCATCCTTGTCGAAGCGCAGGAATGCTTGTCGAATCCTCTCGCCCTGGAGGCCGCGCAGCATTTGCGAGAACTCATGGTACGTGAGGTTGTGACGCCTGGTCTTGTCACCAATGTACAGCTTGGCCCACTGGCATTCCCAGTCAAAGGGGATACTGTCTGGACCCTTGTTCAACTCATAGAGTCGTCGGAAGTTGTCATATGTGACGGATCCTGTGCGGTCGACGTCGAACAGACGGAAGGCAATTTCATATTCGGCATCGGCCTTGAATAGCAAGTTGTTGAAAGCGGCCCAGTCGGAGAGATTGACACGGCCAGTCCCCTTACGATCGGCGACATGGAAAAGGAGTCCGTACTGCTCACGCTTGATCTTGCCCTGTTCAAGATGGCCATGTCAGTTTACTGCCAGTAGATTTGTTGACCATGCAGGACACATACATAATCCTCGTCAGACGGTGCAACGGCCTCGACGAACTGCTCCTCGGTCATGAACAGCTCGCCAGTCTCTGCGTCCTTGCTAGCGCGGCTGATGAAGGCCGCCTTGTTCTTTGCTGAGAGGTGCGAGGAATCCTCAACGCCAAGGAAGCTCTCCTTCACAGCCTCCTTGACGGTGGCTGGTGCCGACATCTCCGCGAATTTCGAAGTGAGAAGACAATCCTTTGGATCAGCGAGAAAACGGCGGTCAAAGCAGGGGCCAGGCGTTCACAACAAACACCAGGCGCTCGTAGGGTGCAGGAAAAGCTGGGTGATCTAGCAGGTGCGCGAGCTGGCTATTTGCGACGACGTGCGTTGTGAGTCGGGTGCCGATCCCGAGCTAGAATTGGCTCGTAGAGAGATGGAGGACGAAACTCGGTGTTCTCCGGGATTTGGGCAGGCGCGGGAAGCAGAGATACTGCCAGCGGGGAAGTGGAAACAGGAGGACGGGCTAGTATACAGCGGGGGCTATGTTGTGAATTGAGGCGGTCGAGAGGACAGGTCAGCCATCAAAAAGTGCGATATAGTGGGATTCGGTGAGACGGGTTCGCGAACTGTTCAGCGCGGCTCCCTGAAATTTGTGAAATCCCGGCCAGGCGGAAGGTTCCTGCTTGCTGCACCTGTCATGCTGGCCATTCGCGCGGTTGGAGGCTGGCGCTGTTGCCCAGCGGAATCGGCGCTACCTTGTTAGTCGGCTGTGATCCGGATAAACATTGCTCCAACGCGCCCAACGGCTGTGGATGGGCCCCTAAACGCCGCTAACCGCTTCTTATCGCCCATCTTATCGCTTAGCGCGGGGTACCTGAACCGCCGTACCTAAGGATCTGGATTTCTGCTTGTCAAGATCTAAATCAAGTCTGACGACTCCAAATGCCTCTGAATTGCATCACAAAGGGCTTCTCCTGTGTGATAAGACGCAAAATCCCTCCAAACAGTCCGGCAGAACCTTGAGTGCCATCGTGAACATGGGATGGTGTTGTTCATGGCTGCCATCCGGAGCCATGCACTAATAGATCGCCAGTCCGAGCCTCCAAAATACCGGTATCACCTGAATGTACTTCAGGCTCCTCGCATCTGGCGATGAAATAGGGATGGGGTCTTGTGAAAGCACCATCTCGTGAATGGGCCATATATTCTCGATCCATTGAGCCACTGTAGTGGCGACCACTATTTGTACCTGGGTCGTCTGTGACCTGCCCCTGACTCCAGCAGAAAACACACAAGACGCTGTCAGGCCGTACGTAAGTCGTATGTTTTCGTGGGTTATAGCGCATAGAAAGATAGCAAGTCTTCACTAGTGACTATTGGCCGTATTGTGGTGCGGCTTTGCCTGTTGCCAAGTGGAGGTAAACATGGCAGGGCAAAGCAAGACAGTACTGAACCATGGGAAATGGACTGATTATACTTCAACCGACAGGCCTGCCCATCGCGAACAGATCAGGAGGCAAGCTGACGCAATTGCCTTGTGATTGCCAGTCATAGTTCCTGATGGCGACCGCGAAATACCTGTCTCCTTTGAAGACAGCGCCATGGGCATGTCGCTTGTATATATAAGGCCGGAGTACACCCATGCCCCGCTTGGCCGAACAATATACCGAGAGGCCGGCCTCTCCAACGTTCAGGCTTTTTACACCCCCTGACTGCGCATAGAAATGCAAGGCATAATTCCGGACTGCAGGTAGCATTGGGCTGCATTCGTGTCGGGTTGACATAATCGAATCTAGGCATGATGACCTGTGCTCCATCCCTAGACTTAGGAAGTCATACGGTTCCTCGCTCCAAGGCCAATGGACACCGAGTTTCCTACAATGTAGTAAGTGGTCCCCCATAAACATGCGACCTGGCGTACTACGTGACAGTAGGGTATTGAAAAGCTACCAATATCGATTGGTTCGTCCCTGAAGAACTAGGTATGGGAGCTCACGCGCGATAACATAATAGAAAATTCAGTCTTAGTAAACAAGGCTTCTCTATGGAGAGCTATGTAAAGTGTCGCACCAGCGCACCAACGCCCTAACTCCGTGCGCATGCGTCCGTGATCAAATGTCCGAAAGAAATGATGCTCTGATGTCGGTCTTTCTTGCCTGGTTCGCCTCAGATGATTATACTCTAACAAAAACTGAATATGAAAAGGAAAGCCAGCTTGGCCGGCGTGCGTCCTCGTCTCAAGAAAAGACACGGCCCTGCCTACTGGCTATAAATTAAGGCTCAAGTCCTGGTGCCTGGCGGGACTGCTGCATGGTGATCTGGAAATCGTCGATGAACGAATTCGCCGACATGTTCGTCGACGAATGAAACCAATTGGCTGCTAGCACATGCAAAGCGCCGGGTGCGAGGGGTATTGCAAAGAGAAAGTTTCTAAGCATCAAGTCGATCCAGCCTCTCTAATTTCTCTTCTCAGTGCTCCTCGGGTCGGGCTTGCGTCCTGCGCCGATCCTATTATACCTATGCAGATGTCTATGGGTTTGGGGGAGAATCTGCCAGCACAGGCCAGGGATCTTGGTGTATTTTTGGGGGGAAATCAAAAGCCATTGCCGGGTATAGACATGTCTCATAGCTTCGTGAGCGTCGTAAGCGACCAATTAGGTGGTCGTATTAGTGTGGGGTGCGTAGGTGCAAGAGCTCTTGCGATCCAATGTCGAAAATCGATCAGACCGCACGGAAAAGTCGCCCGTACGCTTAGCATCAATGAGTCTGGTGTCAGATTGTGCAAAATGCACAGCAGTCGAGTGCAACGCTGCATCGTTTCGTCCAGTCTCGCCGAATTAGGGATAGCATGACGAATATGTACAATGGCTGAAAGTCTAGGATGGATGCGGGGAGACCAACGGTCCTGCGGGAGGGCCGTCTTAGTATTCGGAGAAGCTGCGGTGCTCTAACCCTGACTAGGCACCGGCATTCTCATGTAGGCGCGTTCATACGGGGCAGGTGTAGAGCCCCATGTGAATGGGAAGTTCTCGTATCGCGTATTCAGCGTAGGTGCCACGGCCTGAGGGGGCTCAAGGTAGAACCCGGACTTGAGCTGATTCTGGACATATGTGGCACACTTCTTGAAGCGCTTTTCCGAGTACTTGTCCAGGACAGCCTGATGGTGCTTCTCAGCGATGGTGCAGCATTCAAGAACCATGGTGACCAGTGGTTGTAGCTGAGCAAAGGTGTAACCGGAGTAGTGAACATGTTCGGGAGTCTGCGTTTTCAAGGTTAGTCGCCGTGTTACAGCAATTGCCACTTGAGATACTCACCCAGCCACCCTTCTCCAATACTAGACGCGAAAGACAATGAGATCCTGCTGCAAGGAAGCTCGGCGGGCAGGCGACACAGCGCTCGTCCATGGCAGCAACTTCCAGAAAGTACTTGGCGAGGGTCCGCGTCTCGAGGTCATAGTCATCAGCCTTGCTGATACGTCGCAAGAAGCTCATGGGCCCCGGGAAACCCAGGTTGAAGTCAAGCATGCTCAGCATATAGCGCTCAGCCTTGAGAATCTCGTCCACCGAGTAACCGCCATCGACCATGTAGATGATCTCCTGCACTGAGGGACAGTTGATCTCCTCGTACTTTGCCGCCAAGAAAATGGCTGTGGCGCCGACAAGCTGAAGCTTGCCCAGAGACACGACCTTGACAGAGAGGAATCGATCAATAAAGTTGACTGCGAGGAACAGGGTCTCGGGCAGCAGATTGAAACGGCCGTGGACTTGAATAACCCAATCCATCAGAACACTGCGCATCGACCACTGAATTTCAGTCTGAATATCCATGTAGTGTGGGCTTGGGAGGAGAGTAACCTATGCGAGTTAGTTCAGTGCCCTGCCAACCACCGCCATGGCCACTTTGAATCCCTCAGACTTACCTCCATCTCCTTCATATATTGGAAGATCTCATCTCCATATTCGGCAACCATACTGATGTCCCAAAGCTCGTCTTCAAAGTCCTCAGGCGAGCGATTCTTCTCGACGTGTTCGCGGGCTGCCTTGATCTCGTCTAGTACCTGTCTAGAAAATGTCGGAGCATCCATGGCGGTCACAGTCACACTGGGCTCGGCCTCGCCTTCAGGGAGATCACCAACGTCAGGGTGGTGTAGGTCGCCGCCAGATCGATACGAGTGAGCAGTGGTGTATCCCTGATCGACCTCGTAGAAATCTTCGTCTTCGTGGTCTGAGGTTTCAAGGTCAGTTGCTGAAATCACACACTGTTCCTGGTCGTCGGCTTCCCGAGCACTGGATTCAGGTTGCAGTTCCAGCTTCGATTCACGAGTCTTGAGTGACGAGTCGGTCGTGTTAGGCTTAGGGACAAGAACTTGCTCGGGCGAGAGCTCTTCAACCGCATCCAGATAAGGAGTCTGAGTAGTGTCGTCCTCGGGGCGGGTCTTCTCGGCAGTGAGAGGTTCCCAGTTCACCAAATTCTTAATTTCAGCGTCCAGAAGGGACACAGCCTGCTGCTGTTTCTGCTGTGTAGATTGGAGAGCGGGTTGGCTTTGGTGATGACGAGGTTTGCGCGAGAGTGGTGCATCAACGGCTTCAACATGTTGGGTGATCATAGTGCCTGATTCTGCAGTTGTAGGGCGGCTGTTGTTGTCGTTGTACACGATTGTAGTTGCTCGTTTCGTAGGCTTGAGCACGACCTGAGAAGGCGCCTTCGATTCACCAACACTGAGCGGCTGGATGAATGTATTGTTCGTCGTAGAAGGAAGGAGCGAAGAGCCCTTGGACGAGGGACGCTGTGCGGGGCGCTTAAACGCGTCTTTCTGCGCGTCGAGGGAAGCGATAGAGTTCTCCTTGACCTTCAAGACCTGCGCTTTCGCGAGCGGCATCTTGGTGTCGTTGTGAGAGCTGTCAGTTCTGACAGTGTTGCTCTTATCGGCGAAGACAGAGCGTTTTGCTGCGACTTGCAGGCCCCCAATATTTGTGGACATGGCAGGCAGAGCTTGAGCTCGAAGGTTACCGGTTGACTTGTGTCGCTGATGGATGCTCTGCTTGACAGGAGGGAGATTCTCGTCACTTGCGGCGGGTACGGCGCGGGTGGGGCGGTAAGGCTAAAATTCACCAGCAAGTCAGTATGTGGTTGTCACAATAGCTTCGACCAGACCGTTGATGGACAGGGTTTTTCAAGCGGATTCAACGACCGAGTTCCGCGTAGGTTCGGATCGATGAGTGTAAAGATATAAAATGACACAGGGGAAATAGGTGGGGGAGGAGAAGAAGAATAATGATAATATATTTGTGATTGTGATTGTGATTGTGATTGTCCGTAGCACGCAATGCTGGCTGAGATTCATGCCTACAAATATGAAAAGGATGCGTGATAGGGTGTATCACGAAGTGGGTTTGGTTTGGGTGATGGGACAGATTCGACGAGAACTACTCGACGCGTAACTGCTTACCTTTGCATCCATGATGATGATTCCGCTGGCAACAATTCGAATTGATGATCAATAGGCCTTCCCTAAGATATGTTCGTGGTTGAGAATACTGGTGAGGCTTCTCGCCAAGTCGCAGGGGAGTCTTGTGTTCCCCAAGGGCGGACAGACGGTGTCGTGAAGCGCAAAACTTCTGGTAAGCCGGTGGTCGTGATGATGTTGTCGCGCAAAGGGTTCATGTACGTGGTGCGGTCGCGTCCAAAAATCCTAAGGAGGCTTTACTCATTCCAATTGTGGCTCGTGTTCGATGTAATCAAAGATTTGATGAGATACGGGCTAGTGGTGAGGTGTACCTGGACTATCGCGCGTCCCCTGTTGACCGCTGTGGAGGAAAAGATGCAGAGGCAGGTGCAGCGGTATAGTTGATCAAATCAATGCGATTGACAATGCAAGAGGATTTGAGGAAAAACCGATGCTGCGACCTTGCAGCAGGAGGATATTTTTTTTTTTTTCTTTTTGGTTTTGTATGTTGTTGCGGCCGGTGTTATTATTGTTGTCGACGCTGCAACTCCAATGTTTACCCACCTAAGCTTCGCATCAAAACAACCCTTGGCTGGGAACTGGCATGCATGGGTTGGGTTTGGAAGAATTGAGCCAATCAGTTAGTGCATTGTGGGGAAGCTATGCAATGGCAGGTCAACGACCTTTATGCACGACGCTGCAGCGCAAAACCCTCAGGGTCATTACCTTGTGCCTGACGAGGATCTCCTCTGGCCGGTCTACTCAGGCATGCTCTGGCATTCGAACGCAGACGATGATTCTTTCCTTGCGACGGATCCTCAATACTCGACACAGAGCTCTGGGCGTCGAGTCCCAGATCCTGACTACACGCAATTAGGTTCGCCCAAATGAGCTGCATGATTGTTTTTGATTTGGCGCCGGGTAGCCCAGGGCCTAGTAATTGACTGGACCCCTGAGCGACATCTAAATAACGGTAATGGGGACCCACTTTATGCTTAGCTAAGGAAGTCCTGGAAGAAGCAATATTCCGCTATGACGTATCTGGAAACATCGATTTGAAGAACGCGTGAACCACGACGCGATGCGAAACCTCAGATCGTCGAAGCTCGCATCGACATTTATACAATATAATATTGGACAACTCTTTAGAGTGCCTTTAACTACCGGTATCAATAAAATAGCAATTTTAATGCATTATATCCTGTTCTGGTTTGGAATTAGGGGGAATTATCATTTTGAGAGATTGACGAATGGCCGGGACGCGACCAGCACACGAAGTCATGTGACACCTGAGGGGGTCAATTTGGCTCGTCACAGTATCAGTCACCCATTCCAAGTGAAGTAGACAACCGCTCAATTGAGCTTCCTGGGGTCAAATATGCTGTCGCGATGCTTCGTATAGTCAATGCGACTCTCTCCGCAGCATGCGCAATGAATGCGACAGTTGCAAGGCCATGCGCGGCGGCAACGAAGATCTGGCCGGCGCAGCGGTCCGCGATTTCAGGCCACCGCTGACGAGCCACTCATTCCTGGTATGTGATCTTGAATTGATACTCAAAGATGAGATCAATGTATTCAAGGGCCTACAATACTGCTTTGCCAAAACGCGATGGCCGGCCATGGCCCTTGTGTGCACGTCAAACGAAGTTCTTCGCGGGCCTAAAGATCGTCTCCATCGTGGCAGCTCACGTCGCAGCACATGCTTTTGCTTGTAGCTAAAACCGCACCGTCAGGCATCAAATCGTGCTTGGGGTAACAGCGAATCATGGCGAAACAGGATCACAACGCAATGCGTGGGTGCGATAACGATTGCGCTGGGTCTGGTCTAGGCGGGTCGTCATTGGGCTGTATGCAGCTTATAAACTCGGAATTATCGTGGCAGCGTGACAAGCTGCGGAGGTTGGCGGACCAAGGTAGCCGCGCTCCTCACAGAAGGCAAGTTGTGCACGCAGACGCCGATCCTACGTATCTGGAGCTCATGGCGCAATTCTTTGCGGCGAGAGTGCTACCTGCCAGGCGATCTGCAGAGTATGTAAGTCGAGTGGCAGGAAATGCTCTGGGTTGCGGTGTAGGTCTGCGCGCTGCCCGTGGATACAAAACAACAAAGATTGCCATAGTATGTTCCTATTGGATATGGAACCCTGTAGCCAGGCGGTCTAGATAATGGGCGACCTGATTAAGGAACGCTGGAGAACTTGAGCCGAGGACGATCACCTGCATCTGAATCTTTGCAACTTGAAACCGCAAATGACAAGCCGGCCGGACAAGGCGGTGGGCCACCTCTTTGCCCTGAGCTTGGATTCGCGAGACCACTTCGACTAGCCATGCTGGATAAGAGGTTCTTCGCCGACAGGCTTGGGCTCAATGCAAACATTATAGCGCGCACTGGAGACAGACACGCTTCGTTCCTGTTGTGGTTCCCCCGCGTGCTGTCGCATGTTCGTTGTGCGCTGTGCGCGCGCTGGCGGGGTACTCTATGTTGGCCATGCGCAATGGCAATGCCGTTTTTGTGGTATTCCGCATCTCCGGTGTGGTTTCTATCTAAAATCGTGGGATGAGACAAAGCCTCCAGTGGAGGGCGCTCCAGGTCGGCACCAATATTGTC
This sequence comes from Seiridium unicorne, assembly GCA_039778275.1. NCBI lineage: Eukaryota > Fungi > Ascomycota > Sordariomycetes > Amphisphaeriales > Sporocadaceae > Seiridium > Seiridium unicorne. The sequence goes on from JARVKF010000246.1 coordinate 124,031, forward strand.
CAGCAACTTGTGTCACTCGCTTCGAATCAGATACGCTTCCTGTTATTTATTTCTAGATCGCAGGCCGAAACGGTGAAACACCAAACGAGCATGGGCAACTGGGCATGATATGCGCGTGCGTGTGCGTGTGTGTGTGAGTGTGTGTGCCGAAAGAGGGGGATTGCTTCCCTCAAGGCCCTCATGACGCGCGCTCTAGAATTGGCTGTCGAACTGGTGTTCAAAGCCAATGGAATCCATACCGGTGGCTATCTGCGAAGAACTAACCCTTGTCCCAGACAAACTGGCGCATGATGGGGAACTCGCTATTGGCCGAGCTGACCTCCCAACACAATAGCGAATGGCACCTGACATTTCGGTGTCGGACCTGCGTGCGATGAGGATGTACATGGCAAGACTTTCTGTATGGAGCTATAGCAGGCTAAGATTCGACAGTTCGCTGCACAAGCGCAACATCTGGATGCCCTGCGCTGAAGGCTCTGCACAGGTGCGTGTTCTGATGCTTTGGTCGAGACTTGGATCTGCTGGAGATCCAGCGCACGAAAGAAAGACCGGCGCAGGGGGATGGGCACCTCCACATCGTACTACCGGCGCATGAGAAACCTACATTACCTAGCCGTCGTTAGCTCCCCAGTCTGCTTCATAATCGCCGTCGCAAGCTCGAGAGAGCCCCAGTATGGGCAGACTGCGATCATGTTTCTGCTCCCGAATAAGAGTCGCGAGAGGTCGCTCGTATTGTATTCTAGTGTGTGCGCACGAGAGAATGTCTGTCTGGCTGCGACATCCGCCGGGTAATGCCGTCCACAATCCAAGGAAGCCGACGCTGAGCGGGTTACAACGCTCAACCGTGACATCCATATTACTACTGTCACAGCTTGCGAATCTAGCACTGTCAGGGCGCATGTGCCATAACTACGGAGAGACAGACAGCAGAAGGATAGATGCAATACATATGATGATCATGTCATTTCTGCTCTCGCCAACAAGGACATCAAGGTTTTAGCTGCAAACTATGCTATGTATCTGTTTATTCGCTGGGAGTGAGACTATGCTGGCCTGGGCGCCTAGCCCAACCAGCGACCTCCAAAAGCGGAGGTGACGGCAAGAATCTTGTATCAAGTTGCAGCGCCAGCACCGCACCGCCAGGGCATCTGCGCTCCCCAGAGGGCGAGAAGAAAAGGAGGAACTGGACAAAAGTGCAAGGCCTCTCTTGGGCTCTATAATTCTGAAGTCTGCCCAATACAAGTTCGGCAGCATCGAATACTGCTGCGCATCCGATTTAGTGTGTGTTAATGCTGCTTGCTTGAGTCTGTCTGCTGGCTGGCTAAGTAGCTGCATGCGCCTTCCCTCGAACCCACTTTCTACTGTGTACTGCGTAAAAGTCGCACACCCTCACACCTCTCTCCCCGATTCACAAAAAGCCCGGATCCTCACTGTCCTCCTCCCCGAGCCATCCAAACACTCCTCAGTCGGCTGGCGAGGCATCCAAATCCATCTCCGTACCCATCTCTTGTCATTTTAAGCCTGTATTCCCGAAGAACACTTGCTTCTCGAGCCCAGCTTCCTCCCACTCGATCCGCCTTGTTGACCTGGACTGCCGGGCATCAGACACCTGGGTGAGGACGCTCAATGCACCCGGGGGCCACCTCCCACCATCATTTCTACTTTCCAGTAAGTCGTTTCCGCTCTCTACCATGTTGCGATCGAGTATTGCCTATAAAATCTACATTCCTTTGCTCTCCTGTCTTTATGTCAACGCTCCGTACCGCTTGGCTGTTCTCGAGAATCCGTTCCTGCGTCTGTGGCAGACTCGGCTCTTCACAGCCACCCCAATCCGCATCGTTCCATCCTTGAGATGATATATCGGCTTGGAAGAATACGTGCTAATGTCTGTTGGGTTTTAGCAGCTCAATTGAAACCGTTTCGAATGTTGTCTCCTTAACCTACCTCCCGAACTGCTTGCGACCGATTCACACGTCACAACCTGACCGCCCTGCGACTCCACATCTAGCAGCACCAACTTGAAATTTGAAAGACTCCTGTCTCCCGATCACAACTCCGCTAGGCCCGGAATCATATTGGGATGGAGCTGCAAAACCTCATGACTTCCAATTCTCCCTATGATTTGGCGCCCAGTTACTCCGGCCGCTCCAGCATGGGCAGCGAATCGCCCGTGAGGCCGGCAGCTCCCAAGCATGTCGCATTTGAGCTTCTCTTCCGCCAATCACCCCCATACAAAGCGCGCCTTCCGTTGCGGGTACAGATATATCCACATGACAGCACCGATTCGATCGTGACTACGGTCAAAAACTTTTATGGTCTATACTCGGGGCCGAACGGGAGCAAAGGCATCAGCTTCGAGGATGATCAGGGCAACACCCTGATCGCAGGATACGAAAACTTCAGGAATAACATGGTAGTCTATGTGAGGATTATTGAAGACTCGCCAGGGCCAACTGTGCCTTTCGTCGCTGGCGATTATACACCCGCTGCGATTGGCGCGCAGACATACGCCAATCTTGACTATCCTGGTCAGCCGGCACAGCATCTCGGCCAGCATCTATCCAGGCCGTCCTCAAGAACGTCCAGAAAGCGGAGCGTCTCTCCCAATGGAGAGCGCGGCCGGCGGAGCATGTCGATCAGCACCAACCCTGTCGCTGGTAAGAAGGGCAGGTCTCGTTCTTCCAAGAACCGCGGGCCCAACTACGACAACCACAGTGATAGCATAAATGGCTACAGCAGTGGTGACAATGGCTCTCCTTCTGTATCGAGCAAAGCCAAGGAGCCAATCGGCAATACAGATATCAGTGTAGAAAACATTGTTGAGGGTGGCCGCAGGAAACGCGCCAAGTTCGAGAGCTCGGTAAGTTCGCTGTCACATCAACCTTCCAGCCAGTCCCCGATTCATGAAGCATTATCTAACGCAGCCTATCCGTAGGAGCTGCCCTTGTTTGCGCCTCCGCAGATGCCGGCTGCTACTTCCAACCCGTCTGTTTCTCCAGCGCGGCGTGCTGATCCTCATCGATCTGCTATTCCTTTCGCGCACCCGGGCCAGAACCCCTTTACCAATCCTCGACCGCTCCAATCTCCTCAGAACTATAGCCATGGCTATAGCCATTTCGGCATGTATGCTACCCCCAACACCGACTCGAGGCGTCATCGCAATAGCATTGGTTACCCGCCTGGCATCTTACCCACCCCCGATCCTACCATTGGCAGCAATATGTCTGAGGAGGACAAGGATGTCGCACTACAGCTCATGAGACTCGGCGATATGTCTAACGTCTCACATGGAAGGACTTCCGCTTCCACCCTGGATGATACATTCAGCGGCAAAGCTGATGCTGCGTCCTCGACCGGGGCCACCAGCGACGGTGATAGTGACAGCGGAGATGAGCTCCCGCCTCCTCGTCGCCAAAAGATGGACATACCGGCGACCAACAGCAGGTTGTACCAGACCACCGAGAGCCATTTCATCGCTCGGGAACACGCCGAGGCTAGTGGTGACGACGCCGACTACGAGGATGGTGGTGAAGACGGCACCCACATGACTAGTATCAAGTCCACATCCCAGAAACCACGCTTGCCCAGCTTAAAGACGGGTAGCGAAAAATCCAAATCCAAGATCCCGAAGCCACTGGTCAACAAGGTCAAGAAGTCCAACAGTGTTTCGGCTACTGGCCCAATGTCGCCCACATCTCTTCCTGCGCAGTCGCGCAAGCCTTCGATTGTTGGCACTGGTTTCGTCTCTGGTCAGCAAGGGGAGGATGACCAGCCAGATCTGTCCACCAAGCCTCGTTGCCAACGTTGCCGTAAGAGCAAGAAAGGTTGCGATCGCCAACGACCTTGTGGGCGCTGCCGGGATGCTGGTCTCACCGCGGACCAATGCGTGAGCGAAGATGAAGGCAACGGTCGCAAAGGCCGGTATGGGCGACATATGGGGGTTCCCGTGAAAACAACAGAAAACATGCCTCAGCCCATCCTGCTCCCGGCTGCCCCTATCAGCGCACCGATGGCCCCACCGATGAGTGACAAGAACAAGAAACGAAAGCGGTAGAAAGTGCTGGGAGGCACCTTTCGTGTTTCACACCTCGCATCACTCGTCCAGAGCCGCGCCTAGCTGTAATCCAGTTTGATAGGCGAGGCGAGGCCCATGGTCATTGGTCCCGCTCATCGTGATGCCGAGCATGAGTACCAAGCCTCCATAGGCATCCACGTCCGCATCCGCATCAAGAAGCCGTAGTGCTATACTTATGCTCAACCAAAATTTTGTCTCTTTATCATGGTCGATTTTCAACTGGAGTAATAACGGTGTCGGCGCAACGGCGACTGGAATCTATTGAACGGCCTTCGGGGGTCATCCGCTCCTTCGCACTCGATCTCGGTCTTTGAGGCGTTTGGTCTACTTTATTACTTCCACAAGCTATACTAAATGCTCTTGCTATTGCATGTGACCAGAATCTCACAGCGGAGGACGTTGGAAATTAGGGCGTGTTGAAAAAAAACAAAAGACAGGCGAGGCGGAGCCAAGAGGCGGCGGTCAAAACTGGAGTTGGTGGAAAGAATGGATGTATGGTCCTTTGGCCTACCCCTCGTAGCTTGGAATGGGGAAGAGAGATGGAGGGGAGGAGAGATGGTTTCTGTGAAGAACATCTAGAAAGGCTTGTACGAGTGAAGGTCGGAGAGAGGAAACTCGCGTCCCTCTCTTTGTTTTTCTTCTCCTATGTCGGATGGTAAATATGTGTGATTTTGAGTCGATTGGCCTGTTCATTCATTGTTTTCCTAGTTTTGTTCTCCTTCTGTCTCTATTGCTTAGGTTCGTATCAGGGAAGATCAGGCGGATATCGACCTTATCAGGCACTGCACGAAATGATAGTGCAAATAAGAGTCCTCAGTCATCCAGCTGCTGGGTCACGAAAATACTTGGGCATGAGTTAAAGTGACTCCAGTAACACTTTGTTTGAATCAATCCGAGAGCAGAATACAGAACACCAGACCGTGTGTCTGTCTCTTTGTAGAGCCACTGATTCGGAAACCCGTGGGCGTGCACCTCTTTCCCCGGCGCCTGTCACGCGCACCCACAGTCAATGCAGAATCCTGGCGATGCACCTCAAAAGCGGCGGCGCCACTTGACACGTCGCCAACATGCCAAAATCCTGTTCCGCGATTCAGTGGCCTGCATCTACTGCGCAGCTCTTCACTTCCTCAGCGGCGTTGTCGCGCAGGGCGGCCGGATAAACCAGCCCTAACTAGCGGGCAGCTTCCAAGCCCGGTTCTGATGGCGCCCTTTGTCGCAAACATATCTGGACCACACCCAGGCCATTCCGCCACCTTCGACAACATCCGACGACGGATGCAGCCTGCAAAATCCAATGCGCGACGCTTTGCGACAGCGAACATCTTGGAATGACGTCCCTTTTGTTGACGTTGAACTAAAGTTTCTTGTGCTCGGAATCGAGCCTTGTTGGGCTTAGCGCGGGATCTTCCCGGGTGCGCAAGAGAGAAAAGAAAGGAAGGAAGGTGCAGGGAAACTGATTTTCATTACCCGCTTCGCACTACTCGGGTACAACGGCTTGGCAGTCAGAGCCAGTTACCGAAACGGGGAATGTCGCGCTCGGAGCTAGGCTTCGAATGGGGGTGGGGGAAAGACTATAATCAGCCCCACTACGGCCAATCAGAAGCTAGATAGGAGTAGAGTTAATTTCACTCGATCCAGACATGGCTAGCTTGGAAATTCTGAGGCTGGGAAGTCATGGGGCTTTTGGGGTCAACATACAACACGAAAAGTCGAAATTCGATACACCCTTGGGTGGATCGGGGGCAGAGATTCAACGATTTCATCACTTGTGCCAAGTACAAGTCGCAGCAAGGTGGCAGGGGACCACGTTTTGTAGCAGCAATCAGCCCATTACCAGCTGAGAATAGCGGTGTAATGCCCACGGCAACCGCAAATGGATGGGATGTGCAGAGCGTGATATATTAATGGTATTTTTATGCCCAATATCACACATAATTTCAACAGTAACACTAAGCACTTTCTGCTTGGGTGCTGGGTGAGTAACGAAACGCTTAGGAGATGATCTTGAAATTGGAGCAGAAAAGCTTCCGCGCCCAGACCCATCCTTATTTCTGACGACAAAATAATCAGCAAGAAAAACAAAATGCTATACCTCAATTTATTCGGGAATTGAGGATGATCTGCAATACAACAGCATCTCTGTTCCCCAGGAAATGGGCTGGTGTTCCCTGTGTGACAATATACAATTGCTCCTGATTCTCTCGATCGCTTTAGTTTCATTCGACGATGAGTAGGTCCTATCGGCGACTGCAGCAATATCATCAGCCGCCTTAATCATGCTGCTGTTTACATATTGGCTTACGATAATGGTGGCCCGCGACGAGCCTGCAACTAGCGCTCTCTAGCCGTCTACACCGATTGAAAATTGATCGAATGAAGACAGGGCCAAGTGAAAAGTCCACCGACTATCATTCGGATTGAAGATAAATGATTTCATCGTTGACTTTTAAAGAAAATCGGTTATAGCAACAAGCTCATGAGCTCACAGCGGCCTATGTTTTCTTCTGTTGCTAAATGTGTGTCTATTCTATGGCCTTTTTCCATGAGGAATAGGCATAGCATTGCATCTACTAGTGTTCACAATGCAGACAAAATTTATACAATTGACATCCTATTCAAAAAGATGCCTAACATAGATTCAGATTCTAACTTATTATTCAAGTAAAGAAAACAAGGAAGAGAAGGAAATACAATATTCTCTATGCCTTCGTTATAGTACGATGCGCCACGGGTGGGCTAATAAGGTGTGGCTAAGTAAGAACAACTGCTGTAGTCCTTTGGGACTACCATGGTTACACATAAAGGACATTTATGACTGTTTGTACCACCGAAAGTAATTTTGAACCCTCTTATTTCTTATTCTCACATTGAATGCAAGTTTGTATCGTAGTAGAAGATTTGAAATATCTTAGCAGTGGTGTCATGGGGTTTCCGTTGCAGAAAGACATCAAGATCGTCATGGATACAATGCGGATCCGGGGCATGGGAGCGGGTGTAGTGAGCAAGATTCAGCTCCTCTTGTCTACTATATATGTGTTGCTTCTTGGGGGCCAGTGACAGTGTTCTATTGTTCTTGTATCTCCACCAGACTAGCCTCCTTCTCTCATGACACTGTCCTTAATCTAAATGTTGCTACATACAAGCAGTGAGATACATTGACGCGTTCCAAAATTGAAGATCACCGACAACTACTGGGCTGGCTAGCCAACATCACGCAATATACCTGAAATCGGGATGCCTATATCCCAGATCGGCTTTCTGCTCCTCCGTTAACCCTTCAAGCCTATGGTCACGACCGCCCCTAGCCCTCAGCCGGTTTTCCCACTTGCAGTACGCAATGCCAAAGAGAGACAAAGCCAGAGTCATGAACTGTGCACCGAGATTGATCGAATGACCGATATGGAAATCGGGAGCGTCTCTCGACAGGTATGCCCAAGTAGCCAAGATACCACCAGCAGTTCCAAGAGAAACAATGTAACCGCCTGATACAGCCCGAACCGCTGGGCCGGCCGAATTATTAAGACCCCATGACAGGAACCCTGGCCCTCCGGGGAAAGCACCAATGGCAACAAAATAGACACCCATATACTTTATATTATCGTTGTCGCTCCAACGCAAAACGGAAAAGCCCGTGATCCCCAGGAGCGTGAAGGCGGCTAGGTATATGCCACGCATGGCCGTCTTGTCGCTGATGAATGCGATGGCGATGGCCACAAGTGAAGCTAACACGTAGGGAGGGACACTATAGAGTTGGGCTTTGGTAGAAGTCCAGCCCAACTCCGACAGCAGGGTGGGCATAAACACTGATATTCCCTGCACGGTGACGTTGATTAGGAAGAAGCCACCGGCGCAGATATAGTTCATGATGTTGAAGACGGCTCTCTTGATGTGTTTCGGCTTGACGTTTTCGTTGGAGTAGGACTTGTGCTCAAGACGCAGGCGCTCCTCCGCGATCCATTGCTCTCGGGGAGTCAGTCGTTTGGAGCTGGAGGGACTCTGTGGGAGGATGATCGGGGCCAACGCTCCGACGATCATGGTAAGAATGCCTTCAAAGAAGAAGATATTGCGCCATGTGCCTATCGGCGACGCAGCTGTCCCCCAGGTCGGTATCCGCGTGAGGGCGGTCGCAAGCAGCCCTGCCCTTGGTTAGTAGAGCTGGCATATCGGCATCGAGAAGTTGAAGCTTACCCCCAAATGCACCCGCCATCGACGCCGCAGAGACATAAATCCCGACGCGAAAGTACAGTTCCTTTCGTTTGTAGAACGAGCTGAGAAAGAACGCAATACCGGGCATAGCGCCGCCTTCGAAGACACCCAGAAGCGCGCGCATGGCACATAGCTGCTCGAAAGTCCTGACGAAAGCCGTGCACATGGAGACAAAGCCAAAGCCGACCACGAGCCCAGGAATGAAGAAACGTGGCCCGACTTTTTTCAGAATTATATTGCTTGGAACTTCGAAGCATAGATAGACGATGTAGAAAATAGACAGCGCCCAGTTGAACCGGAAACCACTAAGATCCAACTCCTTGTCCATGCCCTGAATCCGAGCATTGCCAATGTTGGATCTGTCAGAGTCGTGTTAGCATGCTCTCCTAATCCCTCTCCCCTTTACCCATTTGTAGGATGTCACGAAAGCTCGGGGACGTACCGGTCCAGAAAGCAGAGTAAGTAAAGGAGCGTTACTATCGGCACGATCTGCCAGTCCAGCTTATGCCTGACAGCAGTCTCCTCGGCTTCCGTCCATTGTGGCGTTTGAATAGAGTCGTCGCTCTTATCGGGCAATTCCACCTGGACTGGCAGATCTTTCTCCTCGACGGACATGGTGTTGGCTCAGTAGAATGAATCGCAACTCGTGTATCATTGCACGTGTGAGGATTGGCGACAACTGGGCACGAGAAGCAGACGGCGAGACACGACAATATGTAGCTACGACGAACTGCAGCACAGGAGGGAAAATCTCTCCTCACCTCTGACCCTGCTGATCCCGGGATAATGGTCAAGCTATGTCATTGCAGAATCTAGGCCCTGCCGTTGTCCCTTGCTCAAGCATACAGGCTTCTGGGATCCTACTAGAGGTATGCCGCTCGGCATATATCCCGGGGCCCATTTCACCAGCCGAGGGCGGATCTGATTCGCAAAACCAACACAACCCTGGAATTTGCCGAGACGGAGAACATAACTCTTGAGGGCCAAAAATCCAGACTTGGGGAAGCCCAATTGGTCGTGCTGCAACATGAGCAGGGTACCCCGCGGCCAAGCCATTAAGCTACGAACTGCCAAGTAGCGTCAGCATGGGGCGGCCTGATATCGACCTCTCATCATTTGTGAGATTTGACCCTTACATGGCAAAACACCCTGCCATGTGCTCACTCTAGGGTGGACATGCCACCCACCTCATGGCGGTGGAGGGCAGACAGGGGAGTACACATCTGCTCGTGTCTTATTAATGTCTCGGTAGGTCGAAGTCGTTTGGGAAATGTCGAAATCCTATCGTTACACGAGACCTCCAATTAGCCGTTGTCTGGAATCGCGTGGCACAGACAGGTCGATGGCTATCAGCGAGACCGTCCACAGCTCCCAGCATCCCCCCACGATCTGGCGTTTAGGCATTAGAAAAGAGCGCTCCATGCACATGACTGACCAGCCATAGCATTACCGCCCTCTATACAGAGAGCCCGCCAAGTGAGATATGGGGTAAATTACCTTGAAAGATAACTCCTCTCCGCTGATGCACCGCGGAACTTGGCCGTCCTACAATAAGACCTTGAGCTTTGAGGCTGCTGGTTGATACTGCTCGTTAGTATGACACTACAAAGTGCTGGTATCTGCCTAAATCGCGCGAAAAGACCGTAACGTAGTACGAAGCCACAACTACTCGAGCGATGCAGCAATCGGACGAATGATGGCTAGGATTTGTATTGGCAGTGCGAAGTCCGAATACCCTTCGCTTCTACATCTGTATCCGGTGGTGTAGGCTAGTCTCTAAGCCTTCAGCTACGTGACTGTTGCAGCTGCTATAAGCGCTCGCAGATGTGTGAAGGTGTGATGAAAGTCCCAGAGTATTCACTATTGGTGTCAATAAGCCTCCAAATCTCTGGCTGCTAGGATATACCATTATTTTAGATGGGGATGTACGAAGATAAACGGCGAACTGCCCCGTGACTATGTCAGGTTTTGCAACCACCGGGGCAGCAGATTATACTAGACAATATACATTTACTTCTCAAAATGCCTGTAGGAAGCCCGATTAGACATTTGAGTCATTTAATCCAATCTTCGATCCTCCTCACCCCTTTCCAATAACGCCTCTCTTTCGCCCTTCGCGCCATCGGTACCCCTGTACAGGATAAAGTGTTGCGTCATAAAGCAAAGATCGTAAAGCATGGACACATTGCCCAGCGCGAACTTCACGGGGTTGCCTGTGATACCGGTCCAATCGCCCTGAAGGTACGAATCAATGCCCAGCTGCGCGATGCTCAGAATGCCGCCGGCAAAGTCCAGCAGGATCTGCCAGATGCTCCACCCCTTGGTGCTCTTGTTGCGAGCGTTGTACCACAGCTGTGGCGCGTACTTGATCAGCGTCACGAACAGCTTGACGTACGAGATGGTGTACACGACATCGAGCCAGGCCCAGACATGGCGCGCATCGGCGGACGGGTCTTGGCCGGCCACGATGAAGATGACGACAGCGACGGCGATGATGGAACCTGTGGCTACACCAAGAATCATGCGTGACGGCTTAGTGCCGGGTGCATGCTCGAAGCCCCAGAGCGATGGAAGGAAGTATTGCGAAGTCGTTATGGTGCAGACGATGACGGCGTGCAGGGCGAAGACGATGTCGTTGAATGCGACGGTGGGTTCGTGGCCTTCGCCATTGCGTAGCGCATATTGATGGCGGATCAGGGGCGACCAGTAGAATGCGGCATTGGAGGTGAAGTACGCGCAGAAGCCTGTGAGAAAACTACTTGTTAGTCGCTATATGCCGGGCCCACAGCACGTTGTCTCCAGGACTGGAGTTGTGCAAGCGGGAAATGAGGTAAGGGGTCTACCGTACCAAATGTGTTGATGAGTGGGAAGTCCACAGTGGTTCCCGATGTCGACTTCCTCCGGTAGCTCAGCAGTGGCTGGCTATAGAAGGAGGCAGACCAGCAGATGGTGTAGACCCAGCCGAACACGGCGGAGAGGACGACGAGGAATTGCATCGTGAAGTTGCCCCACGTCAAGGTCGGAGATATAGTCGCTATCGCAACTGATGCGTCGGGGCGGGCAGGGTCGATGATGGCAGATGCAGGTCCTCTGCGGGCATGACTCTGTTCCGAAGGCGTGGGCTGGACTGCGTTTACGGCGGCGCGGATGTTCTCGTCAGCACAGATTGCGTGCTGCGAACTTTGTCATCCGCGAGGAGAGTTTAGACTCTGTCGGGGCCACGGGGCCGGATCTGAGCGCCAAGCCGCCGTCCATCACGCCAGCGATAAGATAAGACGCTCTCCGATCCGATCCGTACTACGGGACCCACGACGCTACTTATCCACACTGCCTTGTAGCTAGATAATTCGCAATGGGACGAGCAAAGTTTCTACGGGTGATGCAGCTGGGATGGACGGAAATAACTCGGTGCCGGGACAGTAATCTCGGGATTCTTTGCAGTCTCGTTGGTGCAGAATAAATGCTGTTGATTAAATGTGAAGTGCCACGTTGAAGTCAAAACATGATGGCAAAAACGCGCCAGGGCCATTGAGCCATCGGCGGTAAGCGGTCGATGATGGTTTCTCAACTTCCATCCAAGGAAATTGTCCATAGCTGACGCGACCGTCCATCCTGCCACCGACGGCTCTTGATAGATCAGAGCCAGCAGAATTAGGTCAATGCGAATTGCGCTGACGCTAGTCAACCGTGCTCCCAATGGTCGAATTCAAGAAGATAACCATGACTCAGCTTAAGGAACGTTTCGGAACTGACGTAAATACCAAACATGGACGGCACTCGCTAGCCTGGGTGCTCAGATATATTTCATTCCCGACAAGGGCCGATTCCTTACTTTTTTCACCCAAGCCTCGTTGCTTTTCGTTGCAACAATCCCTCGCGGCATGTATTCGCTGGTCCATTCTAGACCGGGAGCCCCTGACTCTTGAGCCTCAAGATTCCACTTCTTATCGGCTCCTCGTATGCCTGTCAGACCACTTTCTGCAGAACTTTTTGAGAACATACCACCATCACCCGTGCGTTGCATTTAGAAAATAAATATAAATGACCGCTGTTGCCATGCCTCGATGAATCTGCCGTCTCTCGATATTCTGTAAACACCAATTGGTTCCTGTATCACCGACTAACATCTTAAAAGCGGCTCTCGACCGACTAAAGAATACCGCACTCATGGATGCCAGCAACGCCATCACCCCCTACACATTAGAGGTCCAACAACATGCTCATCGCAGCTTGCCGGCCTTTTTAACGCTCCCCGTTGAGCTGCGCTGGGAGATCTACACATACCTTCTTCGCTTGCTTGATCCCGTCAATGTATCCGGCCACTCCTACCCAACGGACCCCAAAGTTTATCCCCAGATTATCTCCGTATGCCGGCAGACTTACTTCGAGGCTCACCCAATGCTCTATCGCCTAAACATCTTCATGGCCCATCAGTCTCTCCTGACCTCCTTCCCGCGTTTACGCCAAAACTATTCGCCCGTCTCATCTTCCGAGATGGCGTCCATAATCCGGCGTTTCAAGCTCCGCGTTCGCCTGGACACCGCGCCTGTTTTCACAAGGGAAGAGGCTACTCAAGCCTTCAGTGGGCTGGAGCAGGTCGAGATCGAGGTGTGGCAAGCAGAATACCGCTGCGCTGGTAGAGAGGTACTGGAGCTCTTCGAAGACATCCGAGGAGTCAGAAAAGCGAAAGTTTCTGGAAGCACCAGTGGGTTTGAGTGTTACGCAAAGTGGCTGCAGTCGGGCATGATGAAGGCAGCTGGTACCGCCCTAGGACAGAAGTACGAGGGCGAGATAGGGGACGTGAGCGCTGTCAGTGTTTTCTAGACAACAAAGGCGTGGATTTAGAGGCAGGACCTGGCGTTTGGTGGGCAGCGGGTATTATTGAGCACGAAAAGCGTGCTTACGTATTGATTTTGCTACGTCGAGAGAATGATCTTCATAGATGGGCACGGAAAGATATCTCACAGCTGGCGCAAAGATGGTTTGGAACAGGAAGCACGGCGTTCTCAAGGAAAAGCCAAATTGTTTTTCTTTGCTTGTCCTCAAGACGAAGAATGGCGCATTCTGTTTTCCACTAGACGGACTTGATCCTGGGTTGCCGATTGCTACATTTGACAGAGTTATTGCCATATTCAAGAAGGGCGTCTAGAGATAATCAACACGCTTAATATCATTAATATCCATTGAAGTTGGTTCATAGCTGTTTGAATAATTAGGCTAGCCGAGGTCAGCTCTGCTTCCTACGCCTGTGCACGAAGTTGACTGTTTCTGTTGTGTGCCGGCGACCACGTTCCAAGGTCTCTATGTTGGGTCATGTAGACCAATTGCATGTAGTGACTACATGTATGCTCACCGCATCCAGGAGGTGACAATAAAAGGTCGTGGGTATGACAGCGGGTAGCTGCATGGCCTAGTCTCGGACGTACTCGGACTTCTGGTACGATGTCGATCGATGAAAGTAAAGTTGCTCATTCGACACGAGCAATTTGTGGTGCATTGGGCAAACAGCCAGAGACAGCGTGGCGTTCCAGGGCCATCTGCCGGTATCCACGTTTTCCTGTACTCACAATTTTGATCGGCTACCAAACGAGCTGTTTCTAACAGACGTCGTCAAACGTTTGACGAGATCCAATGTCTTGTCCCCGGTTTTCCACGTGAGCAATAGCATGCTGACCGCCGTACAACAGTTACACTAAGTAGAGCTAGTGAAGCCAGAAAATTGCTTGGGTGAGTTTGTTTCGCGATGAAGACCGATTCCGATTTCTTATCGCGCCTAGAACCCAGGTTCAGAAGAAGCTTGGGATTTGTCCACGTCTGCTTTGTCGTCAGGCTGAGTCAGTCATGCAAGTACCCAACGGCAGTGCACCAAACGCCGGCGCCACAGGGGAAGCTGAAGGGCTGGCATTGATCCCTGGCAGGGCTGGAATCCACTATTGGTGTTCAGCCGGGACGCCCCATCTGCCCCATTTCTGCCCCTGGGTCCCCAAAACGGAGTGCTGGCCCATGCTTCTTCCAAGGATGCCTAAGGGTCTTGCAGAGGCGGAAACCCAATTCCAACCAATCTCGCGTCATCCCCATCGTCCATTCCGTCAGCCCTGCCAGGGTGCACTCGCCGAAAGGTGGCCGATTCGACCCAAAAACATTCGCAGAAAGTTCCAAAGTTCTCTTGGGCAAGACATACATGCAAAAAAGGAAACAGTCAACAGCGACACAATCTGCGCTAGAGATTGCCCTTACCAGCTCTTGTCTCCCCACATAGAGCCACTGCAAACGGGCGCTCGCTTTTAATATCATGATCGCACTGGCCGTCAGAAATTGAACAGCCTACGACTCGTTGCGATCGCAATGTGCCGCTTTCTGGTGAGTCTCACTGCGGTCACGCGAGCTATCGCTGTTTCCGTCCATGTCTAACCATTTCCCTCCCGTCTTTGCAGGTTTACCGGGGCAGCGACGAGATTCTGCTCTCGAAGCTCATCCTAGATCCGACACATTCAATCCTCAAACAGTCATTCGACTCCCGACTGCGACTCGTAAGCGTTCCCGGCACTCCCCCCGCTGTTAATCACACGAGAAGCTGACGGACCATATTTGACCTAGGACACAAGAAGAGGTCAGAACAATGCCGACGGTTTTGGTATTGGCTGGTACACCGATCCAAAATTAGGGGCTGCTCCCTGCCTCTTCACATCCACTATTCCCGCTTGGAACTGCACCAATCTTCAGCGCATTGCCTCGAAAACGGCGTCCCGGTTGGTTTTCGCGCACGTCCGGGCCACGACGGAAGGTTCCCTTTCCGAGGATAACTGCCATCCCTTCTACCATGGCAGTCTGATGTGGATGCACAATGGCGGTCTGGGCGGATGGAAGTACATCAAAAGAAGACTCGGGGAGAAGTTACACGACAAATGGTATCTTTTCGTACAGGGAGGCACTGATAGCGAGTGGGCCTTTGCACTGTTTCTGGACAGACTGGAAAGACTGGGCGTTGATCCAAGCTCACAGCCCGAGGAAGGTTTCAGTCCGTCAATACTGAGGAAGGCTTTGCTACAGACGATCGAGGTCATCAATGAGCTTACTATGAGCATACCCGAAAGCATTGTACAAAGCGAAAATGTCGACACTCGCAGTTTGCTCAACTTTGCCATCACCGACGGTCACAGCATTATCTGCACCCGATATGTGAGTAGTAAGACGGACGAAGCCGCAAGTCTCTACTATTCCTCTGGAACTCAATGGGAAAGCAAGCCTACTCCAAACCCTTCCAGCGGCCGTGATTATCAGATGGAGAGGCGGGATAAGGGCGCCGATATTGTCCTTGTGGCTAGTGAGCCTCTAACCTTTGAGCGTGGTAAGAAAACGCGATGGGCCAAATTCTCTCCTTTATATATTGACCAAACGCAGAAAATTGGGTAAACGTCCCCACGAACTCGATATTAACCATCCACCATCAATCAGTCATGGTTCACCCTATTGAGGACGGCTTCCTGGAGAGAGATCCTTATCACAAGCGATCATCGGCATTCGCAACAACGAAGGGACTCACGACCAATGAAAAAACTGCACCGGCCGTGAGCGACAGTGGTCTTGCTACACCTGCAAACGAGCCCGAGCTTCAGAAAAGACCGTTTGGTCCTCTGATTCCAACACACCTCCGTAGCAAGACTTTGGAAGCTAATGACCTGGCGATACCAGTCGTCGCTCGTGCTAAGTCGCCGTTGGCCGGTGTCCAGGCTAGTGATGGTAATTTAGATTCATGGGCGGCAGCGAAGACGCCTACGGCACGGCCGGAAATAGGTGCCAAGAAGGCGAGTCAGGGTAACATCAAGAAGAAGCGTCGCTCGTTGATGACCGGAGAATGGCCGCATCCTACGGAATATCTTGACTCGGAAGGGCAACAACCACAAGTGCCTGACAGCCCACCCACACGGGCCAGTGAATATGGTAACAGCGAAAAAGCAAAAAGAATACTGGGATTGGCCATCTAGAGCACCAGGGACCGCACCCAGCAAACTTATGGTTAGTTTTTGAGGTCTCAACTTCAAGCTTTGGGCGTACAGGGTTGGGGAGTTCAGGAACATGTGTAATTACGAACTCTATTGGAGCTTGCGATTTTGAATGTATTGGAACAAAGCAAGGCACGGCGTCCGGTTGAGGGGGCAGAACTAAGGTCCTCGATTCACATCGCCATCAAAGGATATGATTTGTCTATAAGATTTACAATTTGATAAAAGCGAACAGTCGTTCTATAACGATATTGCCGCAGTGGTACACTCGTCACTCTGCATTATGACAGATCCTATCTCATATTGCGACATCACCTCTGCTAATACCATCCAGTCAACTAGAACCTCTTCGATGTCTTGTCGTCCGTTCAGCAATCAATTCCTGGTGATACAATCACGGCTATTCAAGAGGAGCAGCAAATGGTTATAAATACAGCATCAGCTTGCACTTGGGAGGCTCAACCCATAAGTCCCAAGTAGTTCATGTTTGACATTTATCATTCCATATCTCCCCGCCAACATCGAGTCATCAAATAAGCTGGTACTTGTGGACTTGAGGCCATCACCCGACCTTTTCGTACCTGATAATTGCGTCTACTTCTTGAGCGCACTTAATGTCTTTAAGATGGTGTCTGCGAAGGGCTTCCCGTCTTCCCACATACCATCATGCGTTCCCTTCAAATCCTTGAACACTAAAGTTCTCACTTTATCCTCGATCAGTCTCTTAGTCATGCCCCGAATCTCCGGCTCGTCAATGAGCTCATCATCCGGCCCCCAGGCTAAAACCACGAGCTCCCCTTCTTTCCAATCTGATTTGAAGTCATTCTCATACTTCATTGGAGACACATCGCTCCAGTTTGTGGCCTCGCCAAACGCGCCTTCGAAAAGCTCGCCATACGCTGGCCCATGACGGTCTACAAGGCCCTGCAGATCATATATCCCCTCCAGGCCAATGATAGCACGCGGCCGCATGATATCAGACGGCACCGGAGCCCCTTTCAATGCTGTAGATCCCATGAGCAGCTGCAGCGCGAGCGTTGCGCCCGCAGAATGCCCCAGAAGGACGTAATTACTGCCGAAGCCGTACGTCTTCTGCAAGAGGCCCAGCGCAGACCACACGTCGTGGATGTGGTCGGGATGAAACGCTTTCCGGTACTCCTGGGTGGGCGTTTCCTCGGGATCCTGGGGAAAGCTCGGGTGTGGGCTCAGCCGGTAGTCGATCGATGCGAAGCCTGCTATCGATGTCTTGCCGGCGTCCTGGGATGAGAGGATGGCGTCGATGGTGGGCATGAGGGTCTTGTGATCTATGCGGAAGTCTCGCCATGCGCCTCCGTGGATATAACTGCGCGTTTCGTCAGGAATCAAGCTTACGCAGGGCTGAACGGGAGGAGAGCTACATGATCCACGTTGTCGAGCTTTGGGGCTCGCTTTCTGATGTCTTCCATACGCCTACTCTTTGGAGCTCGCTGTCCATGCCGTAATGGTGGACCTCGTAAGCTAGAGAGGAGGCCATGGTCTCTATCACGCGTTGACACTAGACTGAGCTTTTGGTATTGATATGATATAGAATGGGCAGTATAGCCGTGTTCCCTCTATCCGAACTCTGATCCCTCTAAAGCGCAGAATAAAATGTCTTCTATAACTTGAGGCTATTCTAAGTCACTCAGGTGAGCGACTTGATAAAAAACGGGCTCAAATGTTCCACTCGGAGGAGGTGCGGGGCTCAGCAGGGCCGGAGCGGGTCGGCCATCCACGATGGACGGAAGCGCGGGATTCGGAAACGGAAGTTTCTCATGGAGATACGAACTGCAAGGTTTGCGACGGCAGCTTGCTCCATCAATTCCGTTTGACCAGCTACTGTTGGTGAGCTCTATGACGCACCAGGGAGCCAGTCTTTCAGGATGCGATCCCCATAAGTTGGAGGGTACCTCTCGAAGTTACATAAGTGCATGTAAGTGTTCGCAAAGGATTGCCATTTCCACATAATGCCAGAATGCTAAAACGTCAGAGAATTGGTCACAAAAGAGTTTCCGACGACCTCTTCACCAAACTCGGTGATGCCAGGTTTAGCAATGGCGTCTGTGCAAATGCTTCCCATTTCAACCAGCCTAACTCAGGTCATCCAGCTGAGGGAAATTCCCGGTGTCGGCGGCCTAGGCGGCTCGCAATAACGAACGCGCAGCCTATCAGTTTTAGGTACGGCATGATTTTATTGCCATGGAGGCATAAATTGGGTGAGGATGCCCAGGAACCAGACACGCGGATATTCAAGCATCCCGCGTAAAAGCTAGCCGTGGAGGTGCCACTGCTCGAGAATGGTCGTCACAAACGAGTTCTCCGACGCATATGAAAGAAGCCAACCTGGCTGTCGCCAACAGAGATGTCAACCAAACTCCCGGGACAAAGGCAGAGGCTCAAAGGGGAAAGGTGTATGACGGCGTCAAGCTTTGGAAATTGCGCTTGCTTCTGTGACGGAGAGACTCTCAGACCGGGGCGTCGTTAGTGTGCGCTGTTGGTGATTGCTTGTCTGGAGGAGCACTTGAGATGAAACGCCCATGGCGTGGTCGGTGAGAGCTGAAGCCCGAGTTACACAGGGATCATACAATGTAGTACTAACTAGTGAGTGACTGACCGAGTGAGCCGAACTGCAAATACTAGTCTAGGTAGTCTAATTTAGTTATTAGCTAACTAGATTGTAGTAGTTCTTCAGAAGTCCGGCGCGAGAAGTGTCTAGTCCTTGGCTTGGTGAGCTTGCAATGCGGCATGTCCAGAGTCGTCCCGGATCAAATAGAACGATAGCATCTCGCTGGGCGTTGCGCCATGTAAGCTCGCTACAAATCCAGGAACGTGCGGGACGACATGCGGGGAGACGGCGCCCTTCAGCCGTGGACCAGCAGGGATAATACATTTGCATCAACATACTTAGTGTTCGCATATCTAGAACAACTCTCTCTCGCATTGGCTGGACACCGAGGAGTCGGACCAAAGTAGCTGCTGAATTTGTCGTCCATCGTTGCAGCCGGCCATCTATTTCTGCCCTTGGCTGATGCGGGTTGATATTGCCTGGCGGCCGTCGCGATGGCATTGATTGACTTGTTCAACACGCTTCTATCCGTGCTGTTGTCCGTAAGCCGGCCGTCAGTTTCATCGGCCCATGTACCCATTCTGGTTTGCATTGCTTCGACATCATCATGCGCTGTAGAGCAACTGTGGTGGAAGACCTCAGGGCATGAGGTGCACGCTGTGCTGAACCTGATCTCCACTGCATAGCTGCGGCGCTGAAGGATGATAGTCTGAAACAGTAAGCTAACCAAACTTCTTTGGGCTCCTCTCCGCAGCCATCTTCGGAGGAGATGGCCGGAGGTGGGTTTACGATGCTCTGAATCATTCTAAATACTTGCTAACGCAGAGTCGCCGCCGGTGATGGAGTTGACCTAAATAAGGGTCGGAATACCTGCCGGAAGAAGAACGTTGCATTTAGGCGAACAAAGAGAGACCTACCAGACCACCCTAGCTTATCGAAACGTCCATTCTGCTTCCAATCTAACGTACAGATAACATCATTTACCGTCCCATTTATTATATTGACCTGGAGTCTCGGCTAACGCTGGCGAAGCGAGACCGATAGATAGTAGCGAGGTTCATCTCAAGCCACCAAGCAAGTATCTTCCGGCGACATGGGAATTAGCCATAGGACCCGTCGCAGATCGCTGTCGTGCGTCGGAAAGGAAACTGGGCCGGGCACTCCTGACACCTCACTGGCGTAAGGGAAACTTATTTGGAAGTGTTCCATGCAAGGGCGATGCATGACTCCGAACAAGGATCCTCGCCTGATCTCTACATGGGAAGGTCGTTCTCCTTGCATTCTCGGGAAGCTCCCCACTAGCCGAATGTGGGCCGGGGGCCCTACTATGGTACACAGCAAAACCATTTCAGCTGAGTCGCCAGCATTGCTCTAGATTGGCAACAGCGGCTGGTCTCGCGACCGCAATAGCCAGAATACCTCTGACACACGGCCTTCTCCCCCTCCTGAGGTACGTACCTCGATGGCTTGGCAAACACGCTATGTAGCCGCAGGCCGAGGAGCCACTACGGGTGCAGGGTCTAATCGGCATGGCCCGAGGTGTAACTGACGGCATGCCTGCGCAGCCATAATATGGGAGCCCAGCCCTTTCATGGTGGCCGGAAGGCTGTCGAACAGGTTTGGTCATTCGTAAATGGTTGTTGTTCGCCGCATTGTCATGTGTGGATTGTAGGCACAAAACAACTGCGAACGCAACTCCTGTCGTATCGATTCGGAAGCGCCTCTGGCAGGACTGGTTTCTTCCATGGCGGCCCAAGATCCTAATGTGTCCACAGAGAGCAAGGGCGGCGCCCTTGTCGGCACAGCTGCCGCCTTCCTCGCCCTCAGCTGGCTCTCTGTTTTCTTGCGAACATACGTGCGAGCCGTAATGTTGAAGGGATTCCGGGCGGATGATTGGCTTATGTTGGTCGCTCAGGTGAGCCACCTATATTTTACTATATCGTCGTTTGTATTAACATTACCAGATTAACTATACGGTCAGCTGCGCTTTTATATTGCAGGGTGTCTATTATGGCCTCGGAAGGCATAATAAATCCCTGGACCAATTCCACGAGATCGAAGCACTCAAGTATCAAGCCTTGGCGACCGCGACTTATATCGCGGACATGATGTTCATCAAGCTTTCTATTGGGATATTCCTCTTGCGACTTGCGACCCAGAAACGATACATATATACGATATACGGCAGTGTATTTGTCGTCAGTGTCTGGAGTATTGTTCTCTTCTTTTGGAATCTGTTTCAGTGTAACCCAGTCGCAGCGCAATGGGACTACACGATTCTCGTTAACGACAAGACGGCAAGCTGTGTCGACGCTAACCAAGTCGTCAATGCCGCTTACTCCTTGAGCATTTTGACGGTCTTGACAGACTGGTTTTACGCGTTGATACCGATTCCGATGGTATGGAAAGTCAAGATGACGAAGCAAGCCAAGGCAACGGTCATGGTCGTATTGGGTTTGGGGGTCTTCGCTAGCATTGCGACCCTGATCCGACTAAAGTTCTTGGCCGACCTGACAGATCTTGAAGATCTTCTATGTAAGTTGCTACCATGCACATATCCTCGTAGACGAACTAATTAGTTGCCAGTTGCTACCACGGATGCCATGGTCTGGACTCTAATAGAGCCGGGTGTAGCCATTGTCGCCTCCAGTCTTGTTACGATCCGGCCATTATTACGTGCTTGGAGGATTACTGGCTTCCAATCCACCGAGAACAGTAGGCCAACTGGCCCCTTGTCGCATGGACAAGGGGTCTCACGTGGGACCTGTCCTAATGGCATGCCAGGATTTGGCTCCAAGGACATGTCGTGTATTGATGTCGAAGCGGCCCATGCAAAGCAGGCCGACCTGGGCGCATCCATAGACCAGAGCAAAAGATCGAATACGTTTCAGATGTCGCGCATTACTGAGCGAACCTCGGAAGACCGGGATATCACGGACGATTCCGCAAAGCGTATGGGAAGCAGGCATCGGCACCCAGAAAGACATAGCGAGATGTATGGTAACGACGGCGCCCGATCGCCGCACCTACCCGGACACACGGTGCATAGGGATACTTGGCCGTTATCGCTCTCTGCGAGTTCTTCGGAGGTCGAGCTCGCGACAATGCAGCCGGTGCACATGCCGTCAGACAGCAGAATCGGCTTTTGACCTCGACGGCAAGACGTCAGGGAGCGTCAGGTGTGGTGGTGTATATTCAGGACTTTACGCCTATATGTAACTGGTCGGTTCGTCTTCACACGGGGTCTTAAAACGGACGGGAGTAAAGGGCGGTCGGCGTATCGGAAAGGTATTGATACCCTTGGGCTGGGAGGAGATTTGCCATTGAAACTAATGAATAGAGACTATGAATACAATCAAAGGGCATGTATGGTATGCCTCCATACAACCAGTGGCCACTTGATTCCTCTTTCTCCTTTCCCTTTCATATAAGGTTCGCTCTGTCGATACAGTTTTGAAGTATCTCAGTCATGGGAAATGTTGAAATTCCCCACGCCTCGAAATATAGGACATGGCCGAACGATGACTGGTGCAATGCCGTCTTCTCCCCCGAATCCCAGCTACGTCAACCCAATCCACACTCTGAACATCCTGTCAACCCCGAGATTGGACAACCATGACGTCCATAGACTCAGAAATCATCGGATTGGGAATGCACGGATGCTGCCGGCCTTGATTCCACTAGTATTTCACCAAACAAGAATTTTCTCTAGACCGGTGAGCAAGCGGGCCACTCCACGGGGCAATGTCCATAATGGTTTTGGTATAGGTTCCACCCGGCAGCCGGAAGCTCGAGGTCACGATACTCAGGGGTGTGGGTACGGAGCTCACAGGCGTTAGTCCCCCGCGATATCCCCACACACATGCCTATAGGTCAGAATGGAAGTAGACGGCGCCGGAGAAGAATTGTTCACTAAATCATGCTTAAAACTAGCTAGACCACTGTTGTCTTCTAAAGTACCGGAAAAGAGGTCTATCGAGACGTTCTAATTTTTAGAGCCCGAGAATTGTTGAGGACGATGGAATTCCGCGCTTTGGTATCACGGATGGATCATGCCAGTTGGTATTAGTGGGCATAGTTGGGACATCAGATATGGCAACCCCCCGTTGGTGTTTATACATCATACACAGTACCATCTATGTCGCCCAAAATTTCCAGATTGGAGGCCGATTGCCACCACCGTTATCTTGGATAAAAATGGCAGTTGGGCGATCGTTTCATATCGTCGGACGCTTTCGAGCGTCTTGCGAAGTACCTAGGTGCCCCGGAACTCTGAGTAATGTCTGCCATGTGTTGCTAATCGGCACGTAGAACACGTCAAAGGTAAAGTAACAGACATCTCTCAGACCGACAGCCCTAGCGTGTCCAAATCCGGATTCCAATCATCTTCCTCTCGGAAGACCGGAGTCGCCACAAATTTGCCATAGACATTACCCATACCTGTAGCCTTGCCCAGGCTCTCATTTTCCTGCTCGTCCACAATGATTGCCGTGGTCAAGTAATCCGTCTCTGTAGCGATACCAAGGTCGAGTATTCTCCCGCCCCAATCCAGCTCTATCTTGCCGGATTTTCGTACATTCAGCCTTCCAATGTAGCCGCCTTTAGGTGGCAGCGCCGAATTAGTAGAAGTTGGTGCTGCTCCACCATCCTCGAGGTCCACAACTTCGTTGCCATCCGCATCGAGATGCAGCAAAGGTGGCAGGATAGGGGGGAACTGAAACAAGAATAACTGATTGTCCTTGCCCTGGCCGTCTCCATCTTTCAAAGTCAGTGCGTCAAGCATTGTCGCAGCATCGAGAGCTGCTGACTGAACCTCTGGATCCTGTAACACCCTCTCACGTTTTCTCTCCCTTGCTTTAGCTTTGGCATCCATCTCCAAAGCTTGAGCAAGAGGCTTCTTCTGCAATTCTGGTGATGGTGGTGCCTTGGGCTTGACTGGAATATCATCGATATCCATGACATCGTCTCCTTCCGTACCGGGCTCGGGTTTCACCTCGACGTTCCCGTCTTCCGGTTGCTTTGAGCCTTCATTCCAAACTTCGTTGTCGTCGGCCATCTGAATATGCTGCTGCAGAATTCTAGCTTGAGCGCCCACGAAAAGCTCGTCGTCATCGTCGTCTTCTTGTTCCTCTGCCTCCAACTCGGCGCTTGTGGCGACTTTGACCTCTTCTTGCTTGTGCTCGACCCTGATAATGCCCATTGGCAGGACACCAGGTGATTTAGAACCAGTTGCAAGCCCTACCTCGGGGGTGGCACTGTCTCGAAGCGTGTCGACGTTGACCCGCAAATCGTTCACTCGGCGGTCGTGGTATCTGGGCCCGTATTGAGAGTTTCCTTCGGCCTTAACTCCAGATCTTCCATAGCTGGCCCATGACCCTCCCCCTTGTCTGACCATATCTGCATCAATGTTAGGTCTTCAGTCACGCTGTAAGACGAGCGTAGGGCAGTAAATCCACGTACCCTGACCAATGCCGGAGAATACACCACCTCCCGTGACCGTTCTGCGAATAAAGCCGGCATCGCCTCTCCCTCTTCCCCTACCGCCCCTTCGTGCCCTTCGATCAGCGTCTCTCTGTTCTTTTTCTTCGACTTTGATCTTTGCTGCCAAATCTCGATTCCGTTGGTCCTCCAGCTTCTGCCGCTCGGTGGCATCTCTGCGCACAGCTT
This sequence comes from Seiridium unicorne, assembly GCA_039778275.1. Taxonomy (NCBI): domain Eukaryota; kingdom Fungi; phylum Ascomycota; class Sordariomycetes; order Amphisphaeriales; family Sporocadaceae; genus Seiridium; species Seiridium unicorne. Next base: position 148,566 of record JARVKF010000246.1, read on the forward strand.
TCGGCTTGAATCTGCCGCCCCGGGCTGATGGTGCAGGGGTTGCCGCCGGTGAGTTTGTAGCCGAAAGACTCGATTCTATCGTAATGGCCTGGGCTGCTGCTGATGTGGGCGCATTCGTCGGCGCTGCGTCGCCGTCTCCGCCGCCTTCGATCGAGGGCCGAGTAGAGGGGACTGCTGCTGTCGCCGAGGCACCCCGACCACCGCGAGCGGATCGCGCGCCCCTGCCTCCCCTAGTGCTACCGCGGGAAGACATTGTGGATGAACATTGGTGCTGCGAAGCTGTGGTTGAAATTTCGACTGTACGAAACTTCTGACTCCCATCGACGGGCCGAGCTGATCTTGGTGGGGTGTGAGTCGGTGGATGTGGGGTTTGTCCTGCTCAAGAAACTTTATGGTGGGGGACGAGCTGTGCGGCGTAATACCACTTGTCAGTCCCACCAGCAACCGGGCTTGTTTATAAGACGATCTGATTTGACATATATAGCAAATTTTAAGTGTTATAAACCGTGACAATTTCGAGTCGCAATAGGAATTATTCTTATTTTCTCATTATTTTTTAGTTTGTATGTTACCCGCACTGCTTCAACTCAATCACGCTTGCATGTTGTACGTCCACCGCTTAAAGAACGACTAACAAACCAGGTCATTCCTTATATGATAAGATTTGCGGAAAATTTTATATTCCAGGCATTTCCTAATAATTTTTATCCCGTTAAGCTATATATGAGCACATGCACAGGTAGAATTAGATCAACTAAAAAGAAACCAAGAGCCGTTCATTCTGAGTCTGTCTGACTTCATAACTAACAACTTCAATAGTAGATGCCTCCATCATAAATCAACATGCCGCGTAGGCCTGTCGTCCAGAAACTCCACTGCTTTCAAACAATACTTCTCGAATATTATTGTTGAGACAAGTATGATAAAATCGTCCTGTATGGAGGCGCTGTTCCGGTTTATAATGGGGATGAACTATGGTGTCGAACTGACCATTGGACTAAGAGTTGGAAAACAGGTTCCTTAGCTTCATCAACGATGTTGGTGAATCTCCCGATACTGCGTTCAGTGGCACCGTTTTTGAGATCATATGATTGAAGCACCAACGAAAACTACACAGCCTAGCAGTGAAGCTATTTGAATAAACACGCTATAAAAGTCCATTCGGTTAGAGGATGACAAAACACTGTGATGCGCATATATGATTTCCTATTCCAATTGATAACGAACCACATGATTCACTCCGGCTGTGACAAGCCCACGCAATCGGTAGGCTACTTTCGTATGGTACAGCCAGATAGTAATAACCATCGATATCAGGAGTCGGGCTGACATTGACAACTATGCTTCTAAATGTTGGAGTGAACGATTAAGATGTCTATATTTGGCACGATACCTGACTACTTTGATGCCCATAATCTGACCGTTGAGATCCTTTTGAGGTGTTTTCGGTGTGTGCTTCTATCGACCATATCAATAAAACTCTGTTGGTCAACGTATGCACATCAAGGCATCATTGCCGAAATGGTTCGCGACGCTGCCCTCCTGCATGAGCATGGAGCCAATCCAGTCTCTGCCAGCTTCAACAGTCGACGCTCCAAATTTGACAACAACACATCCTCTGACATTGGCAGCCGACCATAACACCTTATCCACAGACTCCCGTAGGAGCCGTGTAGCACGCCACTTCTCGAGTGGGGAGCGTGCGGCTTCTTCCTCTTTCTCCTTCGCGGTACGGAAGTCTCTTGCCCCAAGTCTGGGAAGCGCAACGAATTCTGACAGGAAGAAGTCACCTAGCGACTTTGTCAAAGGGCCGCGCAGGAGCAAAGTGCCGAAGATGGCATGGCGATGCATGGTGTCACGCAATGGCTTCGAGCCAGTCGCCTGTGTGTTTCCATTGAGAATGACAGTGTCTCTTACGAGCAGGCGGTCTTTTGGGGATGTGGCGGGACTCGACGTCCATATCTCATTACGTCCACTCCATCGACTCAGATCCCAGTTCTCTCCGCGCGCTGAGCGACCGTGGGTAACCCAATCTAGCATACACAGAGATGCTGCTCCTTTGAGGGTGAATATCTGAGTTTGCTCATAGTTGCTGCCTTCAAATGGCTGCACCGGATCTGGTAGTAGGCAGAGACCGGCGCCGTCGTGAATATCTATATGCATTGTCTGCCTTGTAACAATGCCGGGAGATGTTGGCTTGAAGATCTTGGTGTGGCCCTGAGTAACAAGAGACAACTTCGTTTGTGGCTGCAGGTCAACTGCGATATTCACCTGGTCACCGCCAACCAGTCCACCGCCGTAAGATAAGAGAAACACCAAAACACTCTTTTGCTCTGCCTTGAACGAAGGCGATATTAGTTTCAGAGGATATTGATATGTAATGCTCTCTAGAGCAGGGACCTGGCTGGGAAGAAGCTTGACGACGATGCGTCCTTCTCCAGCTGCAGACGATGACTTTGGGAAAGGAGAATTCATCTTGCAGATTGCGACTGAGCCGAAGTGTTCTCAGATATCATGTCGCAGTATGAATAGATGGCAAGCCTAGCGAATGACTAAAAATGTAAGAAAGGTCAAAATAAGAACATGGCAACGCCAAGTACAAATAAGAGCAGAATCTTAAAGACGGTTCTTATCATGGGAATTGTAAGATGGGATAGATGTTGGCGAGCTCGGGGTCCAACCGTTCACCCAGAGTGAAGGTTGTTAATACGGGTAGAATGAATCTACATGGGCTTGTAATCGCATTTGACGGTTGCACTGTGTCTGCAGCGGCACAAACATGAGCAGACATGAGAACCTAGAATTGGCGCAGTTGTCCCAAATCTGATTAGCACTGGCCTCTTCAGCTATAGCAAGGACCTCGACCCCGTGCAAGGGATCAATGGGCCTGGTACATAATGATTTGGCACATGGGATAGGCTTGTGAAGCAAGAATGACTTATAGAATTGACTATACCAGCGATTTTCTGCTGTTCGAAGTGAGCATGGACGTGGAGGCGAGATTGGGACACTGCGCACGCCTGCCTTGAATACCTTTAAGCCGGTCGACTGACGCCTAAATTTTGAGGCCCAAAACAAGACGAGTGCCTTAGCGTGCCAGGAAGCTGCGGGCAGGGGGAGGGAGGCGCCATTGGTCGCATCCACCAATTTCCAGGTTGAATTTCCAAACACGCGGTCGTCCCCCATCCCCACCAGATTATCGACCACACCACCAACCCGAACGCGCTCAATCACCGCACTGCACTGCTGCTCCCGGCCCGTCGCCGCCAGAGACATGGTCGCATACTACTGAACATTAATGTAGATGTCAACAGCAAGAGCGCCCCTCATGGAGAGTGAAGATAATAACGCGACTCCATCGCCCTCCGCCGCCGATGCGCGCCGCCGCTCCGGACGCGTCGTGCGAGCCCCCCGGAAGTTCACCGAGGAGATCCAAAACGACACATCGTCCAAGCGCAAGAGAGTACGTGGCAACGACGAGGATGCCGAGAACCAGGATCCCCAAGATTCTTTAGAAGAAGCCAGCGACGAGGAGCCCGCTGAAGACAGCGACGAAGACCCAGCTCCGAAACAGAGGAAGTCAAAAGCCAGAACAAAGAAACCGGCTGCGAAAAAACCAAAAATCAATGGCAGTGCACCGGTTGAAGCTGCCGCATCACAGGCGCCTGCCATTCGATTGCCGAACCGGCCCAAGAAGACAGTGCGCGTTGCCATTGCGCGCAGAGACGGCGATGGCCTCTACGGTAAGATCCCAGCCTGGGAACGGTTGCGCGTTGTCAACACGCATGCTAATGCCGCAGTAGCTGATATCTTCGGGTCCGGCGATTCCTCGGACGATGTCGCCGCGCATTGGTTTCAGCGGTACCAGGAAAACGACGCTGCAGCTCTCACAGATCTGGTCAACTGTGTACTGCTTGCAACTGGGTGCGACCAGTCTTTGACGGAGGATGATATTCGTGATCCCGAGAACTCTGCAAACAAGTTATCGGAGCTGGAAGAAGCTTTCGAACAGGTATATGATGCGCCACTTCGATGAACAAGGACACCATCCGACTAACTCAACCCACAGACGAGCATCTCGGAGTATCCCCTTATTTCCAGAGCGAAGAGCAGCAAAGATTTCCGTCAACAACTGATTGGCTTCTTCGAGTCTCTGATTAGCCTGCTGCATCAAACAGACACCCTTTATCAAGACAGTGAGCTCCTAGAGAATATCCAACGTTGGGTGGGCATCATGTCTTCCTCGTCTCTTCGGCCTTTTAGGCACACTGCTACCACTATTGGACTTGCTCTTCTGACTTCGATGATTGCTGTCACTAGGCAGTTGGACGATAGAATCACAAAGTCGAACCAAGCCCTACAGGCTGAATCGAACAGAAGAGGCAAGAATAAGGGGTTGGTTGCAAATACTCAAAAGGCTCTTGATACGGCCAATCAAAACCGCCAATTGATTGATGAGAAGGTCAAGGAGTTCTTTGACATCATCTTTGTGCACCGTTACCGCGACATCGACGCAAAGATTCGCGCTGAATGTATCGAGGCTCTCGGTAACTGGATTTGCACTTTACCTACTGTCTACATGTCACCTGAATACTTGAGATATCTCGGCTGGCTTCTCTCCGATGTCTCGCCGGCCACACGTCTAGAGGTCCTGAGACAGTTGGGTCGCGTCTTGAAGCGCGACGCCGAGAAGCTAGCTCACTTCATCGACAGATTCAGACCTCGCCTAGTGGAAATGGCAACCAAAGACCATGACCTCTCGGTCCGCGTTGCTGCTGTAGGCGTCGTTGACATTTTGCGCGCATCGGGCATGCTTGAACCTGAAGAGATTGATAGTGTCTGCAAGCTCCTCTTCGAGGCTGAACCTAGGATCCGCAGAGCTGTCGTTCCCTTCTTTGTGGAATTGATACAAGAGGTGATCATCAACAAAATCGATGAAATAGGTGGCAATGATGCTATCGATGAGGTATTCGGCGGCGAGGAGGAAGCTGACTTTGACTCGCTGCACAAGGGCTGGGTTAATATTAAAGCCCTGGCCGAGAATCTGGCAGTTTACAACGCACAACTGGACCAGGAGCAGGACGAGATACGCCATGGTTTGGACGTCGCCGCCGACGTGGTGAATGCCAACATACCAGAGAGCCGGATTGCTTTGGCGACACAGGCTCTTTTTGAGAAGATGACAGAGATTAGCAACTGGCCAAGTCTCGCAGGATATCTTCTTTTCGACCATACTACAAGTTCGAAATCCAGGTCTAAATCAAAAACCAATTCGGTGGAAGCAGCAACTCGTAAGGCGGTTGCACCTACCCCGGAGGAAGAAGCAATCCTGATTGAGGTGCTCTCCACTGCTGTCAAAGAGAGCCTCGCCTTGGGAAGTGAGCATGACCGATCGAGGAGGCGACATGGTCGTCTGGAGATCGATGGACAAGAGGACATTGGCGTGCAGCTGGCAGAGATCATACCGAAGCTTCTGAACAAGTACGGCTCGGACCCTCACGTTGCTAGCGTCGTACTTCGCCTGGAGCACTACCTTGACCTAGATGTATTTCAACAACTACGGCAAAATTCAGCACCTTACGACAAGCTGCTAGATGCGGTCACTGTTCAGTTCAGTCGTCACGTGGACCAGGCTGTCCTCAATGAAGCTGCTGCGGCGTTGCTGCATGCAAGACGCTACGATGAGCTAGAAGAGCTCGCGGATAGCAAACTGTCAACTCTTTGGGACAACAGTCTCAACGCGCTGAGAAATTTCGAGAAGACTTGTGAACTCACGGTCCGGGGCAACCTGGACCGGGCCGCTCTTGCTGAGCTTGCCAACGTTTTGAAGAAAATCAGCAAGTTGGCTGCCATTTCAGATTGCGTCGATATTCTCGAAGCTCCAGGTACCGCCAAGGACTTCAACGACCCCATCATCAAACTCTTGATCGGCATCGTACATCGAGGCTTGCTAACAGAACCCGATGATGCCCTAGACGACCCGGAGGATGAGGTTGTGGCCTTTGCCATCAAATCATGCTTGGTCTACTTCATGTGGAAAGTCGCCAGGTTAAAGGCTTCCATGCAGAATGATGCAGATATCTCAAATGCCGAGGCAGACGAGCTCATTCGGTCGCGCAAGGAGTTTGTAACCAATCTCATCCACACGTTCTCCTCCCGTGGATTTAACGATGATCTTCGTCTCTCGGCCACTGGAACTGCCTGTGACATCGGTGGCCTCTTTGTCTTCCTGCGGCCCTACGTCCAAGGCCCACAAGCAGCCAAATACGGCAAACTGAAGGGCTTGCTAGAAGAGCTACCCTCCGGCTTGATCCCTGCCGAGATCATCCCCATATTCGACGCTGCAGAGCGTGCATACGCTCAGCGAGCTCACAAAAACCTCAACCCGGTAGCAGATGATGAGGATCCGATTGACGACGAAGCTCCTCCAGAGGATGACGAGGACGAAGAGCTTACCGAGCAGGAGAGACACGCGGCAGAACTCAAAGCTGAGAAGATCCTGTGCGACCTGACGGGCAAGCTTGTCCTCGGCATTCTAGCCAAGGTCATCGACGCTACAGGCCCTCACGCTGGTAAATTGCGGAAGCGTATTGTTCGCAACAAAACTAAGCTGGGACCTAATTTCAAGGAAGTGGTCACGTTTCTTGACGAGGACCACCTCAGAGAGCTCCGGGGGGAGAGTAAGAAAAAGGCGGCGCCCAAGAAGAAGGAGGGCACGCAGAAGTCGATGAAGAGCGCAGAGCTAGTGATTGAGGATGATGATGAGGAAGACCCGTTCGCCGAAGACGAGCCCGAAGAAGGCACAGAGCAAGATTTACGGAACAGAGAATTGCTCGATGACCCGATCGAAGATGACGAAGATGATGAAAGGCCTCCAGAGCCGATGGATGAGGATAGTGTCATTGGCGATTGAGTGTTGTCCTTTGCTTAAATCATATTCTGAGAGGCTGTAGAGGATGTTATTGTTACGAACGGAGTATAGGATTCGAGTCGGCTTCCGTGCTTGGTTGGGGAAGCCTGGGTTTCCAAGTATCAGCTCACTGCAGTGGCGGCTTGAGAATGAAGGCTGGCCGTAAGCTGGCGGATAGTGTAGTGGCGTTCATCTCTAGTGGTGGGCATTCCTGTATTAAGGACTGGGGCAACCGGCTAATCGAATGCATTTGGGTTGCAACACGTTGTATCTAGTGTCACGCGCGAGCACATGTTATACTTGCCAGGTGGGATATTTGCCCAGCCACTAACATCCACCATGGCTTCCATGAATCAGGTAGCTACTCTACAGGCCGGCTTGTTTGTTCTATGGATGCCAACGTCTTAAGCTTAACCTTGATAGATGCGCCTAGATAAGGCTGCGACAAGCTCTGGATACCTACCTACCTCGCGACTGGTACGAGGGATGTTTGCCTGGAACGACTCGGCGATTTTCAAGCACGCGACCAATCGTGTCAGAGGTGCCCTGTCAAAACCGATACCTAGCGCGCACATTACACGGTGGGCCAAGCTGAATGAGGCAAAAAGCTAGTCGGCGACAGCGGCTCTGATCCTTGCATATTCAGGGGTCTCGTCGGCTCTAGCCTCTTTGGTTGCCGCAGTCCCTGAGAAACTGCAGAACTGGTCTCCAGGTTCGTCCAACGCTCGAGCAGACCCACCGACGCTCAGGGGGGAACGTCATGCGTCGACGCGTACTATGTAACAACCACTGGTGGGACAAGATGGAGTTCCAACGACGACTAGCAATAGCCGCGCCGGGGGGTTTAAGCTTGAAATGCCTTTTTCTCCTCTCTCGTTATCTGGGTCCGATCGTCACAACCATGTGGAGGATATTTGCTGGCAGATGAATTGATTTGGATGTTCGTTCGTACGCTCTCTTGGCTCTCTCCCACACTCCCCTTTGCCCACTTTTCTTCCTTCGAATAGGCCGCTTCAAACACGGAGGATTTTGGACGCCCTCTGCTCAATTGGTGGTTGGAAAGACCCAAGGGACGATACCATTCATGGCAGAAGCTGTTTATATGATACTGGCCCCGTGACCATCGACTATGATATAGCAATGATCGCGGTGCTCCCCCGTCGTGGGCTATTCGCCCTGCCCTTCAGCAAGAAGAGCTTTCTGATTGCCCTCCTCTTGCTGCCGTCCATTCTCATGTGGCTCTACCACCTTGTCCCAGCAGTTCGTGACGGCCTCTTCCAGCCTGTCAACAGCTCATCACCGCCCTCGAACCCGGCCCACGAAGATCACCAAAACGAGCCACAGTCGATCGACCTGGCATCATACCCCTATGATGTACAAAGCAACCTCTCGGTGAACCTCGTCATCGCGACCACCACCTCAGACGACATATCCTGGGCCTCGCACCTGCGCATCCCTAATCTGAACATAATTCGATACGTCTCCGACGACCCCACGGCACCATACCACCCACCGATAGCAAAAGGTCGCGAAGCTCTCATGTATCATACGTACCTCTACGATTTTTACGATTCGCTGCCCGACATCTCGATTTTGATCCACGCGCACGAGAGCCCCTGGCACACGGACCCCGAGCTGTGGTCGTCAATGATGTTCACACTGTCGAATCTAGACCTCGACGCCGTGGTGGAGAGGGGCTATGCCAACCTGAGAGTCAGCTGGTACCAGGCGTGTCCGGACTGGGTCAACACCACCAAGACACCCGAGGAGTCGGTGAAGCAGGAGGAGCCGTGGATGGCGGCCGCATTCCGCGCCAACTTCGGCGACGATATCGAGGTGCCCGAGATCCTGGCGGGCCCGTGTTGTTCCCAATTCGCCGTCACACGCGAGGCGGTGCACAGGAGGGACAGGGACATGTATGCGCACGCCATGGCCTGGCTCATGGAGACGGACTGGAGCGACTACATCGTCGGCCGGACCTGGGAGCACATGTGGAGCTGGCTGTTCAAGCACGAGCCGACCGACTGCCCGGTCGAGTGGAAGACCTTCTGCCGCATGTACGGCGTGTGCTTCGAGGGCATGGACGACATGACCGAATTCAGGACGCTGTGGAAGGAGAGGAAGAATCTGATCGAGATGAGAGGCTTCTGGCTCGAGCTTTGGGACCCGCAGCGTGCGGCCAAGGAGAGGGTGCGGATCCGGGAACTGGACGTCGAATTGGATAAGAGATTGAGGCGCGCGATGGAGAGAGGCCGCGAGGAGAAGGCTGCCGGCCAGAAGAGGCTGGGCGACCTGTATATTGACGATACCCCATTGTTGTTTAGGTGATCCACGGAAGCGAACCTGGATATAGACGAGATAGGACGATGCGCAGTCGTTGGACACTATGCATGTTTGGTCGAGAAGAAGAAGAAGAAGAATGGACAATTAGAGGCCGCATATTCGCGTACATACAAATAATACACTTAAATAACCATTAGAAAGAAATCCGTGGGTTGAACCTGTCAATGCGCTGAATCGTGTCTCACCTAGCCTTGATTTTGTGGTCATATGCACTTTTACAGTGCAGGAAGAACAGCATGAATTTTGCTGCCTAGAAGAAGGCAAGATAATAAATGTAGTCGGCAAGGAAAGCATATGCGCGGAGGCACATGATCAAGGGGAAGTTGGATTTGAGCTTAGATGATACAAGATCAGCGGTAAAACGGCACAACAGAATGGACGCCTGTCTCAGTTCAATTGAATCGCACCACTGCCGGACAATTGCACACTCCAATCTGCATACATAACCACTCCAACATGGATGTCCATAATCCAGGGGGTTGCAAGAAGAACATCAAGATCTCAGATTACCTGAGCATCTAGGCGTGAAACAGGGGTATCATCAATACAATTTTCCAACAAAATGCAACCAGCATCCCTAACTCCGAAACCCGGCAACAATACGTCGTGCACTGGTGGTTGTCCGGCCTCAATATGTGGCGCTCCATTCCGTATCATCAACTGATTTTCGTCCCAAAAAGGCTGAACATGCGTTGGTACCGCTTCCCCTCGCCAGCATCACATTTCCTCGGGTCGGGCTCGGGCGTTTCAATACCATATTGACGTAGACAGCAGGTGAAAGGTTTGTTTGACACCTCTACCGGAACGTGGTCTGCGGTATCCTTCTGGCGATGAGCTCCATCCTCGTTATCCGAGCTATCAGGAGGCGCTTGATTCGCCGCAAGCCGTCTGCGCGACTGGATATGCGCCTTTGACTCCTGCTCCTTGTACTCCTCGAGATTACCCCACAACTTGAAGAGTTGTTCTTTCAAGTTGGAAACCTCTTCTGGGTTCGCGCGAAGGTCGCAGGCGTCCAAGTCCATTAGTAGTTGCCCCTCGCTGTTGTTCACCAAAGCCCATAGTCGCTCTGGCGGCCCTTTCTTCCCTGCTCGAGGTCCGGCTTCCTCGAGCTGGAGGGCGAAACACCATTCCCAGGTTTTCTGCCCGGCGAAGGCATCCAACGTTCCAGCATCATTATCAGACTCAGAGTCAGAACCACCGTCGTAGTCCGAAAGCATGTCGTATTCGGTGATTTTCCTCCAAACGGCAAAATCTTCGAGCTTCCGGGGACGGTAATCGACGACTCGGACATGAGCGCGGTATTTGGCATTTGTGAAAGGTAGTGTCAGTGAGATTTGTTCTCCATCGATGGTCGTGAGGTAAGTGATTGGCTCCAGGATAGTGGACAGCGGATACACGGGCTCATCTAGACTTTCGCATTTGATGAGATCATTGAGGCCTAGCACCTCTTCTCTCTTGTTTTCTGCTTCGACAAGTTGCTTGTTCTTGGCCGCACGCCGCGCATTTCGGCGTTGCTTGGCATTCATCTTTGTATCGTCAAGGGGATCCTCGGCTTTCCGCTTGACGCCTTCGATAGCTGCGAATGTCTGTTTCTGCTGCTTGGCTGTTTTCTCGTAGTCGCGCTTCCTTCGAATAGCTTCCTTGAGTCGGTCATCAATGTGCGTCGAGCCAGAGGTGTCCAACACCTCGATGGCTACCCTAGAACCGAAACTCGATCTGTCCTCTCGAAGAAAGCCTTCCAGATTACTTCCATTGTGGCCGAATTTGATCTGTACATTCCGCAACTTGATCCAGTCTCCAGCCTTGACCTCTCCCCGTATATAACTAGTATGCGGCTCATAGCAAGTGATCTGCATGGAGCGCTTTCCAAAGGGACCAGGCCAGTTGCGAGATACTGCATCGGAATTGACGGAGACATAGCCATAAGGATCACCATCCCGCCCTCCAGGAATGCCGCTCCCATCCCAGGCGAATCTGAAGAAGGCATCGTTCTCGGTATAGTCGGTTACCCATAAATTGACCTTGTCCATCTGATCATAGGGGTCTTTTACGACCTGAACAACCAGATCACAGAACTGGTGCTCCTGGACACCTTTCAAGGTGCTGAACTTCTCCTTGATGTTTCGAGATCGCTCGACGTTCATTTGGAAATCCACCACCGATGGCAGCATGTCCTTGTCAGTTGCATGGTATAACCAAGAGACGTATTCACATTCCTTTTCGGTCGGGGGTCTCCCTCTGGAGCGAGTCGACTTTGCGGCGTCCATTGCGGAGCCTGGTGGTCTAGGGATCTCAGAAGCCGTGAAGACGGTGATTTCTGTTGACCGATTGCTGATGAGGGCGAGGGCACTGCCTTGCCATCTGTACACCTTGGCTGTGTAGACCAGAACAACGTCGCCGACGCTGGGAAGGGGCATGTCCTTTTCGGGCCTGAATATGTTGAAGACAAGACCGCCATCTTCATATTCTGTGAATTTATCGAATAGGGTTAGAGTAGATTTCCAGTCTTCCAAGTTGTGTCAGCAACTGCTTCTCTGAACGAATGTGGCCTCTTGTGCGACTCACCTGTACCGTTGGTGGGCATGGGGGCTCTCATGTCCTTGACTAGGCCAATGACGCTGGTAAAGCGGCCCACAGGAATCTTCTCATCGAGGATATCCCGTATGCTTACAACACCACTTGGAAGCTCCTTCTCGGCCGGGCGGCTCCGGGTTCGAGCCGCAGAGCCATAAGGCGCATACGGAGGCATTGTCAACCCCGATGCAGATGGCCCGAAGGCTTGACGATGGTACACACAAACCGTCGGCGTGGGGACTATTTTATTGGTGGCTGGGTATAGAGAGTGAAGACGCGTTTTAAGTGAAATGACAGACGCGATTGCTTGGCAGGCGGGCTGGCAGGTGTCACGACGGGGCCGCCAAATCACGTTTTACTGATAGGTCGGCGAGGGGTCTCAGGGGTCTGGGGTCTATGTAAGGCCTAGCGCTAGGGTCTGAGATCTGAGATGAACTAAGCTTGGTCTGTGCGTCTGCCATGGGAACATCGCTTGGTTTGGGGCTGCCCGGGTGCAGGTGCAGGCGCAGGTGGGGGTGGTTCAATGCTGGCTTTTCCCACATGTCAGTCAGTCGCAAGTCATTTGGACTGGCAGAGTTAATTAAGTTGGGTGGTGACTCGTGCAATGTCAGCACAGGTCGGGCGTGCCAATTGCCATAATTGTCAAGATGCATTTATTAGGTTAACTTAGAGCTGCTGTATGCGACTACGGCAAAACTGCGACGCGGCTCTTGAGAGAATCACCAGACATTGCAGAGAGACCAAACAATCATATATGTATTACCACAAAGAGTAGTGAATGATCTAGAAACCGACGCACCCCACTGGCCTGTCTTATACTGTTTCTTGTGATGTGCAGTCTGCCGTGAGCTGGAACCGACTCGTTGACGCCTCAGGTTGCCACCGCCTTTGTCGCATTCCAAGTCTAACTACGCCTCAATGGTACCCACAGACCCCCAAGTCCTTGCCGAAGCCAGCAGAAAAAACGTGGGAGTGCTGTGGAAAGGAGCAACCTACAGCCTCCAGCGCTTGCAGCATCGCAAGGTTCTTCCCCTCACATTCTCCCGAACGGCAGCGGCTTGCAAAGCTTTTTTGATCTTCTCTCCTCACACACCAACCGGTCCCTTCGCCTAGACAGGAGCGACCATTCGAGATTATTCACGGGCAGACTTGATTGTCCCCACTTGTGAAGAATTCTCCCTTCATCATTTCTCTAGACCTTTTCCGTCATCAATCAAAACAAACCACCCCGCCTTTAAGGGGACCCCTGGGAAACCAAACCAAATTCCCCCTCCATCACCCAACCCATCAACACCAGCCTTTGCTCAGGACCGCCTTGTGGTATCAGCATCGCATCCCGCAACCATGGCTGACCGGTACATCCCCGAGCATCGCCGAACCCAGTTCAAGGCCAAGAACACCTTCAAGCCTGACGAGCTGCGACGTCGCCGCGAGGAGCAGCAAGTCGAGATCCGAAAGGCAAAGAGAGAGGAGAACTTGGCCAAGCGACGAGGCATCGGAACAGGCGACCAGCGACCTGGTGCTTCCCTGGGCGCTGCCCCCGACAGTGATGATGACACTGCTCCCACCGAGAGTCAGGTATGTTCCGTCCGATTTTCTATATAAATGCACTTTTCCGTGGAAAGTCCCAAGCTGCGTTGTGCCAGTCTTCTATCCACACATCCTTCTCCCAGTTTTTTCTCTAATTTGATCTGTTCGCGACCGTCGCAGCGCTTTGGAATTCCAACTCACGACGGGATACAACATGGCTGCTATTGACTTTTTCTTCTTTCTACTCATCCACATTAAAGATCATAACCCCCCACATATGCCAGTTCCCACAGCCTCTTCCATGAATCGCGAGACTCGGGGTGATGATGTATGCTAATCAGAGTGGCACTATAGCTCAACGAGGACCTTCCTCAGATGGTCCAGGGTGTCTTCTCGGAACAAATCGACCTCCAGATTCAGGCCACTACCAAGTTCAGAAAGCTCCTCTCGAAAGAGCGAAACCCGCCAATTGAGGAGGTCATCAAGACTGGTGTCGTATCCCGATTCGTCGAGTTCCTGCGATCCCCGCACACTCTAGTCCAGTTCGAGGCCGCCTGGGCTTTGACCAACATCGCCTCCGGATCTGCTACACAGACTCAGGTCGTCATCGAGGCCGGCGCTGTTCCCATCTTCGTCGAGCTTTTGGGCAGCCCCGAACCTGATGTCAGAGAGCAGGCTGTGTGGGCACTCGGCAACATTGCCGGTGACAGCCCCTCGTGCCGAGACTATGTCCTGAGCTGCGGCGCTCTCAAGCCGCTTCTGGCACTCCTGGGCGACAGCCGCAAGCTCAGTATGCTCCGAAATGCTACGTGGACTCTGAGCAACTTCTGCAGGGGCAAGACTCCCCAGCCAGACTGGAACACGGTGAGTCATGTCTCCTGGATCCCTTTGTCCGCATTGATTACTGACTGGTTTGATTGAAGATTGCCCCCGCCCTGCCGGTTCTCGCCAAGCTAGTGTACTCGTTGGATGACGAAGTTTTGATCGATGCCTGCTGGGCTATTTCATACCTGAGCGATGGCTCCAACGACAAGATCCAGGCTGTGATTGAAGCCGGCATCCCCCGCCGCCTCGTGGAGCTGTTGATGCACGCGTCGACGTCGGTCCAGACTCCTGCGCTGCGCTCAGTCGGAAACATTGTTACGGGAGATGACGTCCAGACTCAGGTGATCATCAACTGCGGAGCCCTCCCATGCCTCCTGTCACTTTTGAGCTCTAACAAGGATGGAATTCGGAAGGAGGCGTGCTGGACGATCTCGAATATCACTGCAGGCAACAGCCAGCAGATTCAGGCTGTCATTGATGCCAACATCATCCCACCTCTTATCCATTTGCTCTCCAACGGCGATCTTAAGACAAGAAAAGAGGCTTGCTGGGCCATTAGCAATGCCACCAGCGGCGGCTTACAGAAGCCCGAGCAAATCCGATATCTGGTCTCCCAGAACTGCATTCGTCCACTCTGCGATCTTCTCGGCTGCCCCGACAACAAGATCATCCAGGTAGCTCTGGACGGCCTCGAGAACATTCTCAAGGTCGGTGATCTGGACAAGCAGGCAGCCGGCGACGGTCCTGATTCGATCAACCGCTACGCCCTGTTCATCGAGGAGTGTGGAGGCATGGAGAAGATCCATGACTGCCAGACCAATGCCAACGAAGAGATTTACATGAAATCGTACAACATCATTGAAAAGTACTTCTCCGACGAGGACGAGAACGCCGACGAAGGCATGGCTCCCCAGACACAGGGTGCAAACGGCACGTTTGGTTTCGGTACCAATGGCGCCCAAGGTGGCTTCAACTTTGCCAATGGTGGCGATTCTATGGATATGTAGAGTCTGTCTGCTTTCGCATCGTCTCCTTTGGAAACCGAGGGAACTGTTGAAAGCGAACGAGCCATGATGGCCGTGCTGTACCATTTACCCTGATCTGATGGGCTGACGACTGTCCCATCTTGAATCCTTACCGACTGCGAATTACGTCACAACACCCCCATTTCCCCAGCGACACGCAGCACAGCTAATGCATCAACCACCTGTCCCCCATTATACCACACGGCACATCGCGACACGAGGAGAGGAGAGATATGGCTTTGCAGGAGAAAGCACAGGCCCTTTGGTTGCTTGAAAGCTCCAGCCTGATTGACAAGCACGATTGAGGTGCAGAAGAGAGCATGATGACTTTGCATGGGTGAGGGTCACGAATGGTAGCTTGAAAGCTCCAACCCTCTGGTTTATGTGTCACGAGATATGCTTGTGCCGCTTACCTCGCTGGACATGACGATGGATACTTGGTTGAGATGGCAGCTCAGTATCGGTCGACCGTGCCAAAGACAGTGGACTCCTGGTGGTCGAACACTGTTCTCCCAGTGGTAGAATAGTCGCTCACGACCCCTATTGAAGACGAGGTGGATGTGCCCGACCAAGTGGTCGGCCTTGAAAACATTTGCCTAGCTTCAGATATAATCGGTAGCAGTTGACAATAATGTGAACAGCATGCCTTCCCCCAAACAAAGCTTTCGTATTTCTTGATGTTGAAAGATGTGACTACAGTTATTACGACCTGCACATTGGGTAGTTGAGGCTTTTCTGAGTGCTGCCCTGATTAAGCCGAGTGACCTAGTGTTGTTAATGTCCCAAGATGACAATATATCATGTCCCCAATGAACTTGTATCGCTAGACTACAAGTTGTAGAAGATATAGAGAGTTAGACTAGGCACCCAATCCCCGGGCCTTGAAGGAGCTGGCCATACTCCAAATCTTCACCGGAGTGTAACTAATAGGGGCCAAGTGTACGGCCTTTCCTCAACGTCGAAATAGAAGCTGATTCCAAGTACTTCTCTGGCTCGAACCCCTTGTTTAGTTGGATACAGTGTGCCGAAATGCACGGTGTGGTCGAGGTAATACTGCGATGGCCGATTACTTTATGATGGCCGTCTCTTGGGGCCACGACAGCGAGTTGGGCGACGACTTACCGCCTCCACGCATATGTCGGGAGCTACGATCATTTTATATATGCTGGAGATAATACATCATTGTAGTAGAAACAGCCTGCTATACAAAACTCGGCAGACCAACACTTCAAACATTGATGCAACATGGTACGGGAAAGCACAAGTGTAAAGCAAACGCATGTTGCGCATATTTCCAGAGTGATGTGTATAGTGATGACCCTAGGTAGAACGCATCCCTTGTGAGATGTTCATAACGTGTCGCGAAACAAAATCGCCGACTGACTCAATCATGTCGCTGAAAGGCTATATGGGTAACAGCTCATAAGCACGGTGTTGTTGCCAGCTTGATCGGAATTAGTGAAGTCCGGCCTAGATATCCTGTTGAGCGTCGAAGGTGAAACGTGATCGATTATGAGATCTCTTCAAGCAGTGACTGTCTTCATGGTTGAGGATCTTCCTCGTTGCAAGGAGACAAATCGTCCCTTGAAGGAACTTCCTTTACATGTGCTTTGGCAGGCGCTGTGCTGCATCCCGAGACTTTGCATCCCGACGAAATGAAACTCTTAGCTTTTGGTGGTTTAATCTGCGACATGGTGAGGCATGAAGTGTGTTAGAAGCGCATATATGCTCTTGTACTTGAGGCAAATAAGGACAATACTAAGCCTTGATTTTACCCGGGGCCACGACGATGAAAGCCAGGCCACTTGGATGTCCAGAGCAATGCCTTTCGTGGGCTGCGGGTCTTTGGGTGCATCATACTTGCCCAATGGTTTGATCTACCTTCGCCTGCACCGGTTATGCTGCAGTTCCATGACTTGGAAAGATAAACAACTACCACATGGGATAATGCACTCTCGCGGCGGTACCGAACATATATTCGAGAGTGGCTGAATCGAGCTAAATGGCTGTGTTATGCCCATGCCGAGTCAAGCTTCTAAGCGACAGAGACGCTTACTCCTGCCAAACAGGCTGTCATCTTGCTATGGGCAATAATCCCGACTGCGCCACATTCATTCAAGGGTTCCGGGGATGGCCGAGCCTGCCTCACATCCTAGGCTGGGGAATGCCCTTCGTGAGGGTTAAATTTGCAGTGAAAATCCTCCATCTGCCACTGCATTGCATTGCATACTGTACTGCAGACCTGATTGGCCTCACTCAGCGTAGTGTAACTTGGCATGCGGAGGACTGAGCTTTGCCGAGAGCCATGGGCTGTCATCATTGGCCTGTTGGGATGCGCCATGCATCGATCGATGACAGACCAAGAACTTTTAGACATCCCAGACTTGGGGTCGGCCCCAGAGATAAGATATGATCCCCAGGGAGTTTTGTAGTGGGATGCGAAAAAAAGCAGAGACGACCTAAGTTTCCCTGAGAAGAACATTGTGCAACTCTGGTCTTGAGATGGAAAATGCTAAAATGAATTTCTGGAAATATTCTGCGTCGTTACTTCAATATCCGGCTTGTAGTCATTGTTGGGTTGAGTTATGTCTTATATATCTAACAGACTTATATGATAATCAACGTCATATAGATGCACATCTCTTCCCCTTGGTGGTCCCATTTTCCTTCTCTATCTTCTTCAGGCGACGATCGAAATCTTCAGTTACCCTTTTCAGGAAGATCACTTCATTGATCCACCAGCTTTGCAGTATCGTGAAATTAGGACGAAATCGTGTTCATATCTTTTGCGAACTAGCTCAATACCATGATATAATACAAAATTCTCCGAATTTTGCTGAAGATGTACGCACTCAAATCCCCGCGTTTTGCCCATAACAAGTCGACAGTCTCGGAAAGTCGAAAAGGTTACAGTTGGACGATCGAAAGAGCTTCCCGTTTCCGAAATCGCCCTACTCTGCATGTTGAGTATAGCCCTTTTCTTCGTCCTTCAAGCCCGCGTTAGCCCTCTCAGCAACACTCCGGCGGTTCAAGACAGCCTGAACATCGCTCGGGCGGACCGAGCTATTTCGCCGCACCTCCTCTTTCTCGTGCTCAATGTACTTTTGTGGACGCTTCGAAGACTTGGCATCTGGGTCTCGGAATATGAGGACATCCTGGTTGTCCTGGAAGAACCGGTCGACGTCTTCCAGAGACCGATCGGCAGTCTCGGGATAGAACAGGTACACAATGGGAACAAAGGAGGCATTAAAGACCGTCCAGATGATATAGAAGCGCCACCCAATGGATGCGATACCGACTGGCGTGATCTCTACGACCATGAAGTTGATGATCCAATTTGTAGCTGTTCCCAAGGCGGCACCTTTGGTCCTCATGCTGAGACTGTTGATCTCGGTGGGATAAAGCCAAGGAACACCTAGATATGATATAAGCAAACGGTGAAACAGGAGGAGAGCGATACACCAGCGTACCCTGCCAGCCGATGCCGAAGAAGATATAGTAGAGGAAGAAGAACGCAATGGATCCCTTTGCCCATTGCACATTGGCTGTTCGCCCTATTCCTGGGTCTTCGTTGTATCGAATGCAGATGGTGATGATCATATAACAAAAGCACTGACCCGCGGCCGCATCTATCCCAATTAGCCTTTTTTGTTGCATAGCAACTTGAGGGGCTACTTACACATCATCATCTTTCTCCGACCCCATCTCTCCACATTCGGGATGCCGATGGTACTGAACAGGAGATAGGAGACTGAGTTACAAGCCGCGAGGAGTCGTGCTAGCTTCTCATCCAAACCAACAGACTGGATGAGCACAAGGGGCAGATACTACAACGCCTAGAGTTAGCTATTCCTTCTTCGAGTGTGCTTAGCGAGTTATTGAGAGTTAAAGCTCATATCACAGGAGCAGAAACGCTCGACCAGGAAGTGGTAATTCCTGAAACGCGCTCCAAAGGGCATGGAATAGATCCGGAAGTTTCTTACGTAGCTCGTCACGTTAATTCCGGAGAATTGTTGCATTGCCTGAGCACCCATTCCCAGGATAAGCCGGCGAATCGTGGAGGTACCGCCATTCGGCCCAGTCTTGCCACGCAGGAGCTTCGACCACGGGACCGTATTCTCCTTCTCATAGTTGACGGCCCATTGAATGTCCTTGGACTGGGCGAGGATATAAGGATCGTCTGGTTCCAGAGACTCGAGATCTGCCAGGATGGCGTCGGCTTCCTCGATACGACCCTTGGCAATGAGCCATCTTCGAACAAGTCAGCTAAACGCTGCAGAGCTAGGAACGAAAGAAGAGAAAAAAAAAAAAAAAAAAAAAAAAAAGGAACATACCTTGGGCTCTCTGGGAGCCATGGAACCGTGCCATAGAGAACGAAAATGAAGAGAAACTGGAGGGCCAAAGGTAAGCGCCACGCAATGGACCCCGAAGCATATGACAGCCCGAACGTAACCCAATTGCCTGTATACACGTCAGCTCACCGTGCGGCCATCGCAGATTCGGTATTTATAATTACTCAGCATGAAACCGAAGATATTCATAATCATTTCAATAACGATGAGTTTCCCGCGCCAGCTAGCTTTGGATGTCTCACCCTGCCACACGGGCGCGGTGGAAGTGTTCATGCCGTTGCCGATGCCCGCGATGACGCGGCCGACTATCATCTGCGGGACGCCAAAGGCGGCGATCTGCAGGATGGCGCCGATGGACATGATGGTCGTCCCCAGCAAGACGGTCTTCTTGCGGCCCAGCGGCTCGCCGATCCAGATGACCGAGACGGCACCGAGGAAGCAGCCCACGTCGTAGATGGCCGTGACGGTGCTCTGCATGGTCGCGTCGCTGGCGATGCCCAGCAGGTCTAGGAAGTCCGGCGTGACGATGACGCCTCCGAAGACGCCCTGGTCGTAGCTTTTTGGATCGGTCCTGTCAGTCGGCTCCCCTCCCAATGTCTCACGATGCGGGCTCTTGGGGAGAGGGCTTACCCAAAGAGGGTCATGTCCGTCGCGCATGCAACGGTCACCCAGAAGGTGAGCCAGGCGCCCTTCAGCCCGAAATATGGTTTCTTAGCCATTGCGGTGGTATATCAGCCTCAGCTAAACTGCGAAGACGCTCATGTGGTGTAAGAGAACGCAGTTGTGAGGGTAGCAAGCAAGCGGCTTGGGGAAGCTCTTAAAGGGCTCTTCGAACGCCATGCTTACAGCACTGACGCAGGATCGCATGTCCAATTTCATCTTTCTCCAACGCCTGTCTAGTGCAGTGCTAACTAGGCATTTACTTTTTGCTTCAGTTTCCCGCAGTGACCACGGCCGCAACAGGCCATCATCGTGCATATCATAGCGTTGATTCCGGGTCGGGGCTGTCACGCATATGCACCCCGCATGGTCTGCGCAACGGCCATGTTGCTAGAGAGACTGGGGGCGTCCAGTAGAGCCGGGGTTCAGGTCCAGCGATGACGTTGAGGATTTTGGACAGAGTCAAAGTTTCCCGGGGCCCCGATCGTAGGGCTCGCCCGTCATCTTCCAGACCATGTGGTGGGCGACTTGATGCTGGGACAGCGAGGCGAACGGCCGGGATATTCCATGTTTCTCGGACTGTGTTCCCTGTCGACACAACCTCAACTACCGTACAACACCTGACCAGTGTGGAAATTGATGCTCGCAACGGGCCCTATTTCCGTTACCGCCATCCAGATGTCTATTTTCACCATTGTTGATTCGAAAACGCTGTTTCGTAATGGCACTTGGTCACGACGATGATGTGGTGACCGAGCAGCAGTGGGCGAGTGCCGATTGCTGTCGCTTGGCTTGGCTTCACAACTCGGCGCTCAAATTAAAGTTTCTCATCTACCGGGACTGACCTTGCGCCTTTTTGTCAGCGAAGTGTGAGTGGATCGCCATGCGCGGGAGCGGGCGCTTGCCTCAATTGATTGGGAACTCTGAAACTGAATCTCTGCACGCGGTACGCACTACAATGTATATGGTGGCTACATAGCGACCTCTCATGTTGCTTTTCGTATACTCCTTTGGTACAACTCTAGCGCCGTCTGCACTAGCGACTGGCTGAGGTATCCTATCGTGCCCTACCAGCGCTTGACAGTGTGGGCGGTCTCATGTGGTGCGGCACTCTCTTTCGGGTGCGCACGCTTGGCGAGTTGCTGTAAGGCTGGCTTTCATGTATTCAGAGCAAAGAACTTACAGTCAGAGAGCGGTTTTCATACCTTCTCATACAACGTGTTATGATGGGCATTGTAAGAGGCGGATATTAATGTAGCTCGTGTGTTTCTAGTTGCTTACAGTATTGCCAGTTCACTCGGTCTGCTGCTAATAATGGGGGTTCATTACATATTATTCGTTACTATGTCGTAGAGACTATCTTGATAAAAATGATAAACGTATCTCATAAATCATGTTCCAGTGGACCCGTTCCCGAGTTGTCGTGGCTGATCATACTTCATAGAGGCCGTCTCTTGAAGAACCTCTTCTTCAGAGCTGTGCTCTTGTAAACATTAATTCGTGATGCAGCTCCACACCATTCCGTGCCGTTCCCACTGCATGTCATGGAGCAGTCCGTCTCGTTCGCTTTGACAGCCCCATTGACAAGGCCGTCGTTGTTGCAGTAACATTCCTGTCCGTACTCCACTCCCATGTAGTTGTAACCCTTGCCGACACAGAATGCCGCGCAGCTCTCCACTGTCATCTGAGCGCTCGACGTGCTTGCTCCGTTGGCAAGAGCTCTCCCAGAAGTGCCTTCCTTGTAGCACGCGACGTAGTTGTACGTTGATTTGTTGTTGACCTTGACCATCGCCACGTTGCTTGTCGGCGTGTAGAGGGTGTTGTTGTAGACCGAGACGCGGCTGCTTCCTCCGCATATCTCCGACGTGTTGCCCTTGCATGGCATGTTGCAGCTCGACTCGGCGGCCGCCTGGCTCTTGGGCGGCGGCGTGTTCCCGCAGTAGCACTCGCCGCTGTACTCGAGGCCGATGAAGGCGTAGTTCCCGGCTTGGCAGTACGCTGCGCATTGGTCCACGGTCACGGAGCTGTTGGCGTAGCTGGCCTTGTTCAACAGCCGACCGCTGACCTCGGAATAGCAACCGTTGTAAGTGGCTGTTCCACCAGCGGCGCCCGCTGACGGTTGCGTTGCGGAGAATGAGGTATTGTTCCAGATGTTCAGGAAGCTTGGTGCTCCGCACCATTGGGTCGCATTGCCCGCGCAGATCATCTTGGGTGTCGAAGAGCAGTTTGCGCTAGCCATAAAGGAGGTGCCGCTGGAGAGGGCTGATGCACAGTAGCACTCCCTCGAGTACTCGACACCAGCCAGAGAGTACCCTTTCGTCTTGCAAGTGGCCGTGCAGTAGTCGATGGTCATGTTGTCAGCCGAGAACGAGTAGCTGGCGAGTGTTCTCTGGCCGTTTCCTTCTGCTGCACAGCCAGCATATGCCCACGATGAAGAAGCAGACAGCTTAGTACCAACAGTTGGGTCGAACATGGTCTGACCCAAGCTCTGAGGTGCCGAGTTCATGGAGGGCTGAGTCGGGCACGTGCTAGGGATCGCACGAGCAGGTCCGCTTGTGACGTTGTTGCAGCCAGGAAGTTTGTCGAGGAAGCCATGGACTGCTTCGTTGACCAAAGGCGGTCTCTCTGGGCAGTTGGTGCTCGCGTATGGCGTTTGCGACTTCGCCAGAGGAGGGCACAGGCTGATCTGGCCGTTGATGTTGTCATTATTGACACATTGCGTGACGGCACTGGCAAGGGTTGCCGCATTCCATCCATTCATGAAGTCTCCATGGAACCCAAAACCAGTCGTGTCGCCATTCGCGAACACAAACCTGCCCCCTGCAGTCTTGTTGATATTGTTGACGCCATAGAGGACTTCGAAGAACAGATGGGGCAAGATTCGAGGATGAGTTGGTGGGCAGACGCCATTGTCAATCTGAGACATGTACGCCACGTGGCTGTTGTCCGACTGGTAGTCGCGTCCATCCCAGCAGGACTGGAACTGGATCTGGGCCCTCAGCCCTTGGTTGCAATCTGTTCGGAACATGTAGTTCTGTTCTGCCATCGCCCCCGAGCTGTCTAGGCATGCAAAGCTGACCCGGTCGGATTGAAGTCGACCCCGGACGGTGGTGCTGTTGTAGGTCATCGTTGTGGTGTCATTGGATCGAGCGGTGGTATCTCCCGATATCATCTTGAAGCCAGACGGGAATGGCTCGATGGCACTCCGATTGTCTCCTCGCCCGAGGTAGTAGACGACATGACCACCGTTTGGTACTTCCTGGAATGTGCCGTTGCTATGCTGATAGTATAGCTGTGGTGTCCAGTAGGCAGACTTGTCGTCCTGGATCTCACAGGAGGTGCAGCTGGAAGCCGACAGGTCAGCAAAGGTGTTGTTGAAATAGAAATTGCTGGCACCCGAGACTTTGTGGACGTGACCAGCAACGTTGCCCGGGCTGATGATGGGATCGATACGGCCAGTCTGGATAGTGCCGCAAGTCATCCGCCAGAACCCATGGACTGGAGAAATGGAAGCTGCTGCGAGCAGACCCAGCAGGGCTTTGCTGTAATATGTCATGACGAAGGCTGATGGTTGAAGTTCAAGCTCAGATGCAGATCTGTCTCATTCCAGGAGGGTTTTGGGAAGGGATCACCGAGTGGTTATATAGCAAGACAGAGCTCAATGCTGCACATACCATGCATCACCAGGGCAGCCAGTGGTGCATGAGATGATGGCCTCGCAACCAGGCTCGCAATGGAATTGCTCTCCGAGATTGGCGTATTTTCCTACCATTGCTGAGCAGCGGCCGTAAAGACATAGTCTCCCGCGGACATAACAGCAAGTCGAGTTGGCTGAGACAGAGCATTCCGATAGTGAGTCCTATTTGACCACGTTTTGAGGTAGGGTCCAGTATAGAGCGTTCAATAGTTGTCAACCCGGAGACGAAATATCATTGGATGGAAAAGCGAGAAAAAGAAATCAGAGACCCAGTGGGGAGTTTACAGAGAAAGCAAGCAGCCACTTTACGACTATGCTGAGGCGCAAGCCTTTGGTCTAAGTCGGGATTAGCAAAAGTCAAAACGTTGATCTCGGCTAGATGCGAACCTTGTTCACTCGCCTCGCAATTCGTGGCATACCCTTGACAGCCTACCAATTAGATTTAAACTGTGTTCCTGCGTCGACTATTGACATGGATGGGCCCGGGAGGCTGTCTTTGGCTCCAGTCAGTCACCTACTTGGACACTTATAGTGGCCCAGAGGCGCACTCCATGTCCACAACGCACCTTTATCAGCAGTTTGACTAGTCAGCCACCAGTCAATGCGCAATGGCTTGAGGCGATGGACATGAAAACTTAAAATATATCCGTCTTGATTCTGAGACGGAAAAGTGAGACGCCGGCTGTATTCCCCGGTCCCTGAGGCTCTGAGTGAAGCCTCCCCCATCGAAGGCACCAATCAGAACTTTTGAGCATCAGACGCAAATTACAAGACCGCTTGACCAATCGTTCCGTGACGGAAAGCGGCCATTCGAGCCAATCCAAGTCGAATGGCACTTCTAAGATAGTGAAGGAAAGCATTATCTTCTTCATGAGCTCGACTGGCCTGGGTAAGGTGGCCATGTGTCCAGACAGCCCCATCCCGTAAGGCCGCCAAATTCACAGTTCTCATCCGAGCCAAACGAGAAACGATCTCCAGGAATCGAACTAGAGGTTGGATCGCAACGTGGCAGACATTGCAAAGTGATCTGCCTTCCGGGGAAGTTTCCCAAATAAGAAGTAGTCTTTGACTTTGTCTTTCCACTCCCATGTGCCCGGTAACAAAAGAGTTTATGGGTGAGACACTCTTCAAATTCCGCTTGCATTGACCCGTCACGGGGCATCGCTGCCCGCAAGTCCTCCGAACACCTCTGTGGGATAGCCTTGCCATCCAAAGCAGGAGATTAGTAGCCTTGAGGCGCTCGGCTGGAACGACCTGGACCACAGCATCCGAGGACGTAAGACTATTGGTAAAGTGAAAGGGTCGATAACAGAGCGGGGACCGTGCCGCTGTCAACAGTGTGAGACCATATTTGACCGTACGCGTCGATCGTATGATCATCATGATCCTCACTCTTCCATGGCCCTTACATGTCTGCGTGCTGTCAGAGAGAAACAATTGCATTTGGCCAGTCATGATTCGAGCACCTCGGGCTCATTGTAGGTCAATAGTTCTTCCGCTATTCCGGCAAGATCCCTTTCACCTCACCCGAACTGCTGGTTGACTAGCCACGTTATACTATGTCCATTTCGAGGATCATGGCAAAACTCATTGTTCTCTGGAGACACTGACCTAGCTTGTAGTCGTCCGTCTCCCTTGCTACTTGGAGAAACGTGCCATGAGTTAATAACAAAAGCACATATTGGCGCTTGCCCTATAATGTAACACGATGAATTTGGACCAGGCGTATTGCCATGGGTGCTTGTCAAGGTGCGTTCGCGGGGTGCCCAATAGAAATCCTATTCTCGAATGCTTGTACGCCTCTGCTCTATTCACAGCACATTTATTTGGGTATCGCCGCCACAGCCAATCCATGTACACCTTCCATACACCCGTAAACGTTGACTCATATCTCTTTTCTCATATCATTGCATATCGTCCACTTTCCTACCAAGAAACCACATGAGTGGACCGTCTAACCCTACTCGGCTACCCAGCATGCCGTACTGCTCATGCACTCAAATCGTAGTATATGCACTTTGTCGTCCTGAAGTTATACACAAATGCATGCCTGCTCCCGCTCTTCGTCTGCCAGACATTCCGCCATGTCAGCAGCATGTCATGAATCTCACGCATGTACTTGCGCTCAGCCATGTTGACTGCTTGCTCCGCTTTGCGCCAGCTCTCGCCATCTGATAAAACAGTCTCCTGAATGAGGTCCAGTACTACATCGGACGCCTCGACCGCGGCGATGGGTCCATCGAGGAAGTTCTGCACCAGGGTTGCTGCGTTCGCTTGTGCCTGCTCCACGACGATTCGGCGGTTGAACTTCTTGGACTTTGTTCCCGCAACTAAAACGTGCACCTTCTGTTCTGTATTTGCCATACCTCCTGCTTTATCAAAGGCCGTAGAGCTGCTGGCAGCGTCTGCTGTTCGCGAAGCAAGATGGCGGTCACGCTCCCTCAGCTCTGCCCTCAACCAGTTCAGAAGTTGTGTGGTCGGCACTTCGGCGTCAGGGACATCTTTCCGCCCCATGGTCTTGATCTTCAGCACGGCGTCTTGCTTGATGATGATAATCCAAGAATAGCTCTCATCCCGATGCTTAGTCAACAATTCTTCCGGCGATCGAGCATCACGTGCCAACTCGGCGCTGATGTCGTGACCCCACAGGGTCTGGAGAAGTTCGATGCCTTCTGTGCGCAAGATGCCTGTATCAAAACTTGCGACAAGGACATCACACTATACGTGGTTAGTAACCAAGTTTGTTGATAGGAGTAGGACAGGAGCGCTTACCCTTTTGGTGTTGAACATGCCGTGTGGCTCGGCTTCCGCCTTCCTGAGAAACGCTTTTCCTGCAGCCCGCGGGATCATGGCTAGTTTCTCCCATGCGAGACTAAAACCGACAGCATGCCGTTGGTGGGACTGATTACCCATTCGAGGTTGATGCTCCTTGATCAGGCTGTCATATCTTCCACCAACCGCAAACACATCTTTGAACTTTTTGTCGTACACACACTGAAACAGCATGCCCCCTACAAAGAAGTCCTCCCTGAAGCTGCTGAGTGGATTGATATAAACCTTGCTGTGAACCCCCAGACGTTTGGCAAAGCCTATGACTTCTCTGAGATGGGTTATTGCCAATTGAGCTCGTTGAAACACGTCGCTACCTTCGAGCATGTTCTTCAACTTGGAGAAGGCTTTAGTTGGTGTGTCTGTATAGCAAGGTTAGAGGTATAAAACAGCCAGGTCCTCGCTATCTTACCTCGAAAATCGAAACGTTGCAACTCATCAATGCTCGTGACCGACAAGCCCGCCACGCGTAACTCAGCGCGGATCTTCTGCCACGTCCAGATGTGAATGTTGAGCTTGCTCAAAACCTCGGCCGCAGCCTTTCGGCAGCTATGGTCCACATCGCAGAAGTCGAAAATCAGCTGCAACAGGTCCGAATGCCCTACGTGAAAGCACATTTGATTCAACGAGGGAAATGCGTCGATGATTTCATCAAGTACCTTCAATACCTCTGCTTCCTTCAGGGCAAGATCCAGAGTATCCGTGGATACAATGTCGAACCCAACTTCACCGAACATGGAAGGTTGGCCTCCGTTGTGTCTATCGCGGTATATGTTTCCAAACGTGAACGATTTTGGCACAACAGAAGAACCAGTGTGCTTCGCAAGTACTCTTGCATTACCTAGCATCAGATCGTAGGGCATCTGAAGTACACTGCCTCCCCGGTCGAGGAGCTCAACCACATTTTGGGTGTAATGTGATGATCGCGGGTAGAGGGGGTTCGTGTTGGACTCGACGGCGCCGTGGCGACGAAAGATTGAAATAAGCTCGTCTTTGACGATGCCTTGATACAGTAATTCTGTCGATGACGCATTAGGTACCGACATATCCCATGTGTAGTCTTTCGTCTTATCAGCCGACTTTGAGAACATGGCCGTCACCAACTTTTGGTGGTGGGTGGAAAGGGGATCCGAGATCTCGGCAAGCGCCCTCTGGAGAGTTTCGCTTTCCATAGGTAACGGAACCTTGCCACTCCGAAGCAGCTCTGAGCTTCCAGGACGTTGGTTCGCATTATGCGTCACGAGAGAAAGCACGATCTCGGTTTGCACTTTCTCAGAAGGCTGAAAATCACCTGGAAGACTTGGGCGTTTGGCCCTCAAGTTATTTAGCACAATGATTCGCTCGTGTCCGCCCATCGGCTTGTACAGCATTTCAAAGAATATGATTCCAAGTGCGTACATCTAACAACGAAGGTTAGCTTCAGACAACTCCAAAGGAATCATGAATCTTACGTCGAGTTTTCGCGAGTCATCGATTTTGAGTGGCGCGTCTTCCTGTCCATTGCCTCGTTCAAGTTCGGGGGCTGCGTATAATGCTGTGCCGACATTGCTCATTCCGCTTGAGTCAAGTAGACCTGCTGCGCGGTTCTCAGCAACAACTTGGCCACCTGTAGCCAAACCAAAGTCGCCAATCTTTACATGTGCAACGCCATCTGTGCCACGACTAATGAAGACATTCTCGGGCTTTAGATCACGGTGCACGATGTTGTGGAAGGTGTGCATGTAGTTGAGGCCATCCAAAATCTCGCGGAACAAGCGCCAGACCTCTTCGTTGTTCTCATACAGGTTCTGTGATATGAGGTCACGCAAAGTCTGGATTGAATGTCAAGTTAGCAGGAGAGACATGTTGATTTTCCAGGCTGTGAAAACTACCTTCTTCTCGCAATACTCCATGAGAATGTAGAGCACTTTCCATCCAGACTGTGTGTGGCTGCGCGTCCGCCGCGGCGTGGCTGGTAGTTGATTCTTGAGGGATGAATCGTCGTTGGCAGTAGAAGCCTCGAACAAGATGCCATTATCGTCCTCGTTATCCTCTTCTTCGTCTTGATCTTCACTTTCTAGGTCGTTCTCATCCTCATCCGAATCATCCTCATCGTCATGATAATACCCATCTCCAATATTTGCCGAGGACATGAAATCTAAGCCACCAGTGCTGGTGGCGAACTGAATTTCCATCTCGTTCGAACCAGTCACCATCGATCGCTGCGTGCTGAACCCCTCGGTAGAGGTTTCTCCTTCAGTATCTGCAGACTCGGGCAATTGCTCTGTCCATGCGTCGTAGTATCGCACGATCGAAGGGTGGCTTAGTGCAGACAGTGTTGAGACTTCTTTTAAGAGGGATGTCAAGCTCTTTGTAGCCTTCGTAACAACTTTCTTAATGGCATAGGTCTGGCCGTCAATCTTCTTACGAACCTTGATAACTTCACCAAAGCCACCTTTGCCGAGGCGCCCTTCCTCGTGAAATTCATTCTTGAATCTAGAAAACGACGGCGCAAGGGTAGTGGAGTCTAGCCGTCGTCTAAACCCATCGGCCTTGGGAAGGGAGGTGAAAGAGTGAGAAGGCGATAAGTTCGTATGAGCATCATCAGCATATACGGGGGCATCCGTCGCAAGAAATTCGCTTGAGCGTAGATCCAGAGCTCTCGGCCTCCGTCCCGGATCCTGCTTGAAAAACTTGGATACAAGTTCATGTAAGGATGGCGAAAGCCTGGACATCAGGACTGTGGGTTTCTCATATTTCTCAAATATGTCTAGCCCGAATACCATCTGTAAGAAGACCACACCAAAATCCCAAATGTCGGTCTTCTGGTTGATAGGCCCTGTATTACTGTCCAGTTCAGGCGGGAGCCAGTAGGTGGATCTCGCAGAATTAAGCAACGATACCGTACGAGACTTGCGGCAAATTGTATGAAGCTCTCGCTGGTATGATGCATCAGCAAGCTTAGGCACCACGTGTCCAGAACTTTCTCTGAATAGAAGGATGTTCCCAGGGTGAATGTCTTCGTGAACTAGTCCTTGAGTATGGAGATATCCGAGGGCAGCAAGCAGATCTGTAGTCCAAGACCGCACTTTGCTAATGGCTATATGACCCGTGAGCTCGAGAAGCTCGTCCAGCGATCCCTTATCGGCTAGTGGAGTCAGCACTCGTACTATACGGATCTGCGAGGCCTCAGCCTCTCGAGCGTCACGATCAATGCGGAAGTCAATCAGATCGAGAAGATTCGGGTGGATCAGTTGCTTGACTGATTTCAGCTTGTTCTCTAAACTCAGGAGATGCTTCTTGAACTGAGATGAATCTTTAGGGTTCGGTTTCAACTCGACCTCCTTCAGTGCAAGCGATGGGAAGTTCCGACTGTCCAATAAAACCGCGCGGACAGCGTAGGTTGGTCCGATCAAACCTTGACGATACTCCGATCTTCCTGTCACAGCAGTAAAATAAGCATCATTCCCGGCTAAATCTGTGATTTTGCAAGGCTCATCAAAATTGACGTTCCCAACCTCGTATTCGTGTGAGTCTTCAGAGTATGCCATTGCCAAGGAGGGCGGTTTGCCCCTTTTCTTGGATTCCCGTTCCTTGGCTCGCTGTCGTCTGATTTCTTCCTGGATCATGTTCTGCATCACCCTCTCCTCTTCTGCATTTGCTTCTTTTCTCTTGCGGGCCTCTTCTGACTGTTGCTCCTGAGCGATTCGAGCCAACTCGGCTTCATGAGCAGCTCGCTCCTCCTCTAGAGATGGAAGTTCCAGGCCTTGTGCTTTTGCTTGCACCGCATCCTCAAGAATTTCCTGGATCCCAGCAACAATTTCATGTATCATGGGCTCACTTTGTCCGGATCCAGCCAATGCTTTTGGCTTGGACTCGATGAACTTCTGAACCTTGAATAGAGTAGATTCGCCCAGTGCGCTGTCATCTTTCAGACTGAGCAGTGGGACTGATTTGGGATACGTTGCGGTCAGCACAACCCCGAGCGTGACGGTCATGTCTTCGTCGGTCAGGGCTTTGACCCGGACATCGAAAGCCGGTTCTGACCGCTGCCAAGCAGTATTTGCAGCTTTATGCTCAATAAAGTCATCACCATAGATCGCCTCCAAGACCATGATCTCGTCTCGCTGCGTCGCAGCGTAGTCGGTTTTGGCCGTTGGGCCGGGCTCTGGGCTCGCGGGCGTGAGCCCGGCATACCTTGAGTCATCATTGCTTCTGGTTGTTTGCAGAGGGTGCTTTCGTTGCCCTGTACTTTTCCACGCTGGAGGCATCTTAGCTTGCTGACGTCGTTCGGAAATGGTTTGGGCGAACGAGGGAGATCACAGCCTAAGCTGTGACTCTCTACCGGGAGGAAGACATGCTGCAGTACCGATATTCAAAATTTCTTTGTTGGGAGGGGAGTAGCGAAAACAGAGATCATCTGAACTTCAGCTGGATAAGACAGCTTGGGCACTAGTGGGGCACTTCATGTGCTAAGGCTCCCTGGAGAAGTGGCGGTAGAGCGGCAAAACATGTCGCCGAAAACCCGTCTACTGTTCTGACGCTAAGGGACAGCTCAAGCTGCACTTGCTTATAATAGTGGGACAAAGAGGCTCAAACCCAAAGAGGCAAGAAGTAAACAGCAACCTCGCTCGCTAATCCTGTATATCGCCATTTCACGCGCACCAGTGCACAGTTGCTGCTACATCTTTGGTTATGCACTGATCATTGACCATCCTGATACATAATATTCGTGTCATTGGATAGGATGCTGGGCTGGGCTCTCAAGAAAGGCATTCAAGGCGCGACTGGCGCCAGAGACGCGCCGCTCGAGGAAGGTATGTCGTGTTACTGCTGGGAAATCTCTCGATTAATGCTGACATTGAGCAGGGGACACAACTCAGATTGAAGTTCCCGATACCCCCGCGCCGGTGTTTGCTGCTCGCGCAATCAAACATGCCATATTTGGAACGCCTGCACCCTCCAAGGAAACATTGCCGCGCCCACAAGGCGAATCAACAGAAAACAAGAGCGATGACGCGTTTCAAGGAGATTCGAGATCACCAACGAAACCTACGGGCATCTTGCTCACGCCAGGCACTGCAACCGCGAGACGGAAGCGCGTTTCATTCGATCATGATGTGAAGGCTGGCACTAATGGTGAGCCCGGTGCCTTCGTTACGAAAACCACCGGCGCGGGCACTCGAAAGAAATCGGTCCAACAAAGGCTGGAAGAATCCCGATCGAACAAGTCCAAGAAGAATGACGAAGAATTCAGAAATGAAGACAAGCTAGACAGCACTGCTACTGCTCAGACGGGGACCGCGGAGGAGGAAACCGACGAAGAATGGGAGGACGACGTATGCAGCCATGATGTGACAGTGGATCTTAATGAGCCTCACTCCAGGTCTGGCAAGTATTGGAAGTCTGAGTTCAACAAATACAGTGGAGATGCTAGAGCTGAGATGGAGAAGCTCGTTAAATATAAGCATCTAGCCAAGTGCTATGCACAAAAGAAAGACGCCGAGGCTGTGGACCTTAATCAACAGCTCAAAGAAGAACGCGAGAAGGTGGCTGAGGTGGAGAAGAAAATCGCAAAACTGGCATCCGGAATGACTAAATCTCAAAGAGCCGCCTCAGACATCGAAGACGCCGCGATGGCCACACAGTACAAAAATCGCATCAAGGAACTGGAGGCCCTGATACACGATCAGGAGGACTTGGGTGGCAAATCGCAGCATCATCGCATCGATGCATCACCACGCACAGAAAAGACGTTGCTCGAAACCAGCCGTGAGCTTCGACGCGCGCGCCATGAGCTAAAGGAAATGAAAAGGCTCCAAAAGGAGAACGAACGACTGAAGTCTGACCTAGTACTGGCAGAGCAAAAGGCGACTAAACTGGAAGGAGAGGAAAAGCATATGTCTGCAGATCTATCACAGCCATCGTGGATACAGAAGCTGGAGAAACAGTTACGAGATTCCAAGGAAGAAGGAGAACGCAAAGATGGCGAACTTAAAGCACTCAGGCAGGAGTTTGACAGTCTTAAGGAGAACGCAAAATCATCACGAAGTCAAGCCTTGCAAGTCTTGAAGGAGAAGAATGACAGGATTGCAGAACTCGAAAAAGAAGTCAAAGCCATGAAGGAGAGCGACCGACCGCAAAACATTGATGCCGCTCTTGCCCGACATAGCAGAATCGCACGGGACCTTAAATCGGAGATCGCATCCATGAGCAAACCTTCCATACACGAGAAGGCACAGCTCGGACGCCCAAAGCGGTCGATGTCTGCCGAAGACCTCACACTGGATCTCACTCAGAACTCTCTGCTGGGAAATTCGGGCTATGGCGTGGGTACTCATGGATTCTCAGCAGACCTGACAGACAGCTTGCGGAATATTGAGGAAACACTCAGAAGGGAGAGACAAGAACGCATGGAAGCGAGAAAGCGTGACCGAGGTCTGGCCACGGTTGACCTTGACGCGCGAGTCTCTAAGAATTTAGGGAAGGACAATAAAGCGATGTCATCGCAACCTTCATTCCATTCACGAAGAGTGATGTCTGACAGAGTCAACGAAGCCTCAGCCAAGAACACCAAGAACCAGCTCGGTTCCCATGCAACACGGGGACCAAACGAAGGGGCTCTCATGCGTGGCGCCCTGGACAACCTCACAAAATCCCGGCACACTACCAAGTCTCGCGCAGTCCGTCCACCATCCCCTGCCTTCGACATGCCCGGTTTTGACCTTCTGCAAAACCGATTCGCTAAGCTTGGTGGCCCTAATCCTAACGACACGGTTCTCACGGCCAACGCCTCACGATGCACACTGCCAGCGGACCGTCAAGCTGCAGCAAGAGCAAGAATAGAACAGAAACGACGGGAGAGACAGATGGGAGCCGACAAGGAAAATGTAAGACCGTGAAGGATGCTGGCTTGAGTTGGGAAAGGAATCGATGAGAATGACTTGGACGAAGAATCACGTTGTGTGAGTTTGTTTGAGTTCTGAAATATCCATGATGTTGGTTTAATCGTCCGCTTGCAAGAGCATAGGGTGGAGTCTATAAGAGATTATGAAATTAAACGATTAGTCGCTGCCAAGCAACCCCAAATCTTGTCCTCTCAGATATCTGACCAATTACGAAATAACCAAGCTCAATGAATGCCGCAACATGAAATTTGCTGTTGGCGATGAGTCTCGTGGATCCATCGAGAGTGAGATTGCCGAGTTAGAAGCTCGCCTGCTGGAGGCAAAGCAGCGCCTTGCCACGCAACCTGAGCTCACGCTCGCTCATCGCATTAGCCCATCTACGACTCTTGCTCGCACCGTGAACACAGACTCGAGCTCAGCCCACCACTATCTCCTATTGCTCTCGGACTCGGCACTCCCTCTGGGGTCCTTTGCTTTCTCCTCCGGCCTGGAATCATATAAGACCCACACGGGCCCAACCGCCTCATTCAACACCTTCCTCCCGCTCTCCCTATCCTCTTACGCGTCCACAACTCTGCCCTTCGTGCTCGCCGCGCACCGCGACCCGTCCATAGTCGCCGAGCTGGACGACGCCTACGATGCGGCCGTGATATGCACCGTCGGCCGGCGGGCCTCGGTCGCGCAGGGCCGCGCGCTGCTCGGCGTGTGGGAGAAGAGCTTCGCCCCGGCGGTTCCTGGCTCATCGCGCGAGGTCATCTCAAGCCTCAAGAGTATGATGTCGCCATCGTCGTCGAGCACCTCGGATCTCCCGCCTTACAGTGCACATCTAGCACCGCTCTTTGGGGCGATCTGTAACCTTCTGGGTCTGACGTTGCATCAGGCGGCTTACGTCTTCATGTTATCGCATGTCAAGGCTCTGGTGTCTGCCGGCGTGCGGGCGGCGATGATGGGGCCGTATGTGGCACAACGGATCCTAGCAAGCGGCGAGGTGCAAGACTTGATCAGGGCTATGATTGATAGGGAGTGGGAAACAAAATTCGAGGAGGCAGGTCAAAGTGTACCCGTCATGGACTTGTGGATCGGACGGCACGAGATGCTGTACTCTAGGATCTTCAATAGCTAAGGAAAGAAACGGGGTAAGAAAATATTAGCATGGGAGTTACCTAGGCACGCTGGAGGATACATTCACAATGACTTGGTGTACATGAGGATGTGATTCATTTTTTTCCAATGCGAAGGTTTTGCATGGAGTGAGAGTTTGTTGATATTTGGGACTATTTCTTACTCGTCGTCATCATCGTCGCTACCGTATGCTACCAATGGTCCTGACGATTGCTTTGGTGCAGCTTTCGGTACAGCTGCAACTTGCGCTCCCTTTAATGCAGCTAGAGTTCTGCCGGAGAAGATGCCTCCTTTCTCTTCCGCTCTCTCGTCAGGCACAGATACTGCTGCCATTTCAGCGCGTCCATCCGCCTCACCGTTCTCGATCATCAGTCGTTGCTCGTGTTCCAGCTCGTGACCTTCCCTTCCGACCGGGTTCACTGCCTGCGCTCCCCGTGCAAAGTAGACATTATCTGGGGCCTCGTACCCGTCCAATCCAAAACTGCTCTCTATCCTCCTCCGCTTTTTCGACTCTGGATCCCGGCCCTCGATTTCAGCAATGAACGCTTCTGGTAGCGCCCTCCGGATCGCTTCGGCAGCCTGTTCCTCTATGCGCCTGGCCTCCCTCGCCTGAGCCATTGGGTTAGGATCCGCTGTCGCCCATCTTACATTGAGAACTTCGCTATGGTCGAGTGCCTGATGTGCCATGGCCTCCTTCGCGAATTGCGCATTTGCTTCGTTGGTGTATGTGACGAACGCGACGCCTCTGGTGTTCAGCACTCGAATTCTCTCTATATTTCCCCATTCGGCGAAATGTCTGGCTACGATCTCTGTGCTCGAGTTAGTGGGTTATGGGAGACGGCGGGGAGAGCATACATACCCTCGATGTCGTCAGTAACATGTATCCGCCCGATGTAGATGGTACGGTTTTGTCGCATAAAAGAGCCTGTGCCTCCCATGTCGTCGCGGTAATCCGAGAATTTCTCTCGTCCGAATATATCCACGTGAGGGCTTTGCAATCCGTCGTGGATACCAGGCAGCCTATGGAGATATTGACAGTCACTTCCTTTGGGGCATAGCCCTCGTGCAAACCAGAGGCAAAAATGGGATCCAGGTATTTTATCAGCAGTGGTGAAGCCTGCATCTTTCGCAATATTGCACCGTCCCTTTGCCGCAGTCTGAGACTGATCCTCGCGGTCGCCACCGCTCCATTTATTGTACCAGATATTGAAAATGGTGCCAGTCTGTGGCGGTGGCTCGTTGACAAAAGTTGAATCAGCTTGTGGACGCGCCGGACGCTTCTTTCGGATGATCTTCTTGACTTTCTTCGGAGCTGGCGCTACGAGTTCTGTCGACTCTGCGACTACCGCTTGATCTTCTGCCATTTCCGCGGATGATCGTGACAAGTGCGACGTGAGATTCAAGTTTGCCGTTCTAGAAACGTAGTGAGGATAGTGACAAGACTGTAACGTGACGTTCAACTTTGAAGATCTTGGAAGGTCGGTGAGGGTTGTGAGGTTCCAGTTTCGTGAGGCTAAAGTTGAGGAGATTGTGGAAAAGTGGTGAGGATTGTTGAGGTTCCAGTTGAGGAAATCGCGAAACAGTTATAAGGATTATGAGGTTCAAGTTTGCGAGGCTGAGGCTCTCCCGAGATGCATGGGTAGAGCTTAGCCAAAAGTCTGAAGCGAGGCCGATAAGCAAAAAGATATGTAACTAAGAAGAAAATTGTTTTAGTGCATGATGCTTGCCCCGTAACAGCTAAATCCCCTTTTGTGACAATCATTTTCTCAGGCCCAATGTTGTTCAAGCTCCTGAACTACTGCTATGTAGCACCAATTGACTCTTGTCTTAAACTTCAAACCCATTCCATATACGCATCTTGCATTTTACTTGCAACTAAGTATTCTCTCCGATGTAGTGGTGGGTAGGGGCTATTCCTCGTACGATATCTGCTGTTACCGTACCCCGACACATCGGTGCTCCCAGCGAGAAGGTGCCTGGACGGTCCTTCTACCCCAGCTTTTTAGCCCTGCTAGCGCTGCTGCGATCGCGCCGTACCCCGCTGAGTGCGGATCGTACCTCGGCCTACTTTAAGCTATTACCGGTCGCGCCGCCACTGCAGACGTCCGAGGCAAGCTCTCTTCTACGTCTACATAGGTCCACGGTTCGTCCGTCCTTCTAAAACCCAGAAGCTGTTTGTCTCCTTTTTACGTGCAAGTGTGATTCCAGAAGTCCTTGTTGCCACCATGTCTGCCCAGATTCCAGCCCTTGTGAGTAGCAACAGTCGCACAATAGTTTCCCATGAAACTTGAAGCTTACACAAAGGCCAGGTCGTTAATCGCGTCAGCGACAAGGCGAAGAAGACGTTAGATACTGTTGCCAAGTTCGTCGAGGAAGAATGCATACCAGCCGACCCCGTACTCGAGGCCCAGATTGGAGAAGGATCGCAGCGATGGGATCATCACCCAGCTATTGTGGATGACCTCAAGACAAAGGCCAAGAAGCTTGGCCTTTGGAATATGTTCTTCCCCAAGGGACACTACAAAGAGTCCCCTGGATACACGAACTTGGAATATGGCCTCATGGCAGAGTGGCTCGGGAAGTCGCGAGTAGCTTCAGAAGCTTGCAATTGTGCCGCTCCTGATACTGGCAACATGGAGGTGTTGGCTAAGTACGGCAATGAAGAGCAAAAGGCGCAATGGCTAAAGCCGCTAATGGATGGAGAGATTCGGTCTGCCTTCCTCATGACAGAGCCAGAAGTTGCGTCGTCAGATGCTACAAACATACAGCTCAACATTAGGAAAGAAGGCAACGAATATGTGTTGAATGGCTCTGTAAGTGGAATGGCATTCCAGCAAATGATCACAAACTAACGCGGTCTTAGAAATGGTGGTCAAGTGGAGCTGGTGACCCACGATGCAAGATCTATATCGTCATGGGAAAGACCGACCCTGACAACAAAGATGTTTACAAGCAGCAGTCAGTCGTTCTGGTTCCGGCTAACACCAAAGGCATTACTATCCATCGCATGTTGTCTGTATACGGCTACGATGATGCCCCCCATGGACACGGTCACATTTCCTTCAAGAATGTCCGAGTACCAGTGAGCAACATGGTCTTGGGCGAAGGCCGTGGTTTCGAAATTATCCAGGGCCGTTTGGGGCCCGGACGTATCCATCACGCCATGCGAAGTATTGGTGCCGCAGAACGCGCTCTTGAGTGGATGTTGATGAGAATCAATGATCCTCAGAAGACACCTTTCAAGAAACAACTCAAGGAGCATGGTGTTATTCTTGAGTGGGTTGCAAAGTCTCGACTTGAAATTGATGCTGCTCGGCTGATCGTCCTCAACGCTGCCGTCAAGATGGATGACTTTGGCCCAAAGGCAACGCTCAAGGAAATCGCCGAGGCAAAGGTGCTAGTCCCACAGACAGCCTTGACAGTCATCGACAGAGCTGTACAAGCATTTGGCGGAGCTGGTGTCAGCCAGGACACCCCTCTAGCAAACATGTGGGCGCAAATTAGGACACTGCGACTTGCAGATGGACCGGATGAGGTTCACTTGAACCAGATGGGCCGGAACGAGAACAAGAGGGGCAAGGCTGTGACACAGAAGATTCTTGGTCAGAAGCAAAAGACGGATCAACTGTTGAAGCAATATGGCGTGCAGAGGTACGAGCCAGGCTCACATATCAAATCTCGTTTGTAAAGCATTTAGCACAGGTTGTAGCGCTGAAAGAAATCTTGTATGTTCACTTCATTGTACCTCTGAACAAGTCCCAGCAGGTTGGTTAAAGCTACCATGTTGCCGTCTCAACAGGTCTCCTTGGACTCATGCAAGATGAGTTGTCTGGTACCAAGTCTGAGAATGAGTCACGACAAGCATTGACAGAAATGATCCGGGGTTTCGCTCCCAGGACATGCATCGCCGTTGGTAGGGCGACATTGTCCTCAACGAGCATTTTGGTGGGTCGCAGGGGTGCCTTGGTTACAGTGGGGAAGCCATAACACAAAGCGCCGTTGCCCCGTCAACTCGTCCTCTATTGACATTGATAATCCACTTTAGCAACGGAAAGAACATTTTCTGCACGCAAGCTGAAGAAACTACCGGCGACTCCACTGGTCTGACCTCATGCAAGTCTGTGCATGACTCGATTGATAAAAGATTAAGCTGCGTCGACTCCTTCGAGGTGCCACTCCAACCAGTCTCATCAACCGCGCTCTCACTGTCACAACTACGATCGCTGCGTCAACTTCAAAATCCACTGCCCTCCCTATCAAAAATTTGCATCGCATCGCATCGCAACACAACACCGACGACAATCAGCTTGTTACCAAGAGACTCCTCCAATCGCAATGGCCGGCAACGTTCTCGCAGAGAAAGATATCAACACGCACGGCGTGCAGATGGGTTCAGCCAGCGCCGACAACAAAGGCGACGTTAAGAGCATGGAGTACCACCGACAAGTCCTGCAGTCCAAGATGGAGAAAGAGAAGTATGCAGACACCATATCTCGCTGATACTGTGAAGAACAAATGGCTAACGTCTTTGCACCTCATAGGGACCAACAGACCTACGTCTCCCCCTCAGACGGCATCATGAGCCCATGCACAGCAAAGCTCAACGCTCTGCGCAACAAGCAGGTTGGCAAGTAAGTCGCACCTCTCGCCTCGGGCACTGCTCTCTGTTGTCTAGTAGATCCTAACAAGTGTTTACCATTAGAACGAAGCCCAAGTCTCTCTTCGCACAGGCATCAGCCAAAAAGTTCGAGGGTGAGAATGTTCTGGGTGCCAAGAGCGCCTCGCGGCCTTTCGGTGTTTGAGATGGCAACCACACGGCAAGAGGGAATCCATTACCTCTCTTGCCCCACTACTTACGACCGCTCTACGAACAAACAACATATGTATTCTGCTTTCACATGGGATGTACGAGTTTAATAGGAGGAGTTTCCTTTTCCTCGTTGTGACATTGGGAGTTTAGGAAGGCGTTCTTTCACAGAGGGATGACCTATGATACAGGCTGGACACTACGGTACCCGGCCATCTACCAGGATAAAGAGGTAGTCATGATTTGACACGATGAATAAATATCGAGCACATTCACCGCACAATCTCCTGTTCAATGTCGTGATACTTGCTTGTTATCTCTTTCTTTTTGTGATACGGCTATGCCTTGAAGGAGCTGACGATGTAAACCACATCTTCATCTGCCACCGTGTGTCCCAGTCCAACCCGTTGGGGGACATGCCTCGCAGACGCGCCCCAGACCAGGGCATACTTGTACGTATCCTTCAAGGTCCTGTGGATGCGATCGCATACATCCTCGATAGTGGCATCTCTCTTGACGATCAGCGCCTCACTGAAGTCAGGATCGATACCTTTCCGCTTGGTGTAAATGCGGACTAATTGCAACTCCTTCCAGCACCGGTCGATGACATCCTGAATGCCCAGATCTAATTCACAGCTCATGACGACGGTATGAGGTTCTCGCGCCAGCCTGTCTAGGAAGTCCAGAGAGACACTGTCGATCTTGTTGTAGACATACAGACACTTGATGTACTTGCGGTGGTCTTTCATGATCACATCGATCAGATCGTCCACCGTGGCCTCATCGTCACGCACCAGAACCTCGCAGTTCAGCATCTTATAGTCTCGCAGAATATTGTACACCATCTTTTCGTCCAAGTTCTTTGGCGGGTTTTGGAAGTTGATCTTCATACCACCCGCTTTCTTGGGCTTGAGATAGATGTTCGGAGGCTCCCTGTTCAACCGAATGCCCACGGCTTCCAATTCGGCCTCAAGCAGCCGCCTTTGCTCGGCTTTCTTCGTCGCATCCAGAACCATGAGGATGAGGTCACTGGTCTTGGCGGCCGAGATGACCTGCCGCCCTCTGCCCTTGCCCTCTGAGGCTCCCTCGATGATACCTGGCAGATCGAGCAGTTGGATTTCTGCTCCGCCGTATTCCAATACACCCGGAATTGCTGTAAGAGTTGTGAAAGCGTACGATGCAACTTCTGATCTTGTTTTGGTGACTTTTGACAAAAACGTCGATTTACCAACAGACGGGAAACCGACCAGCGCTATTCTGGCATCACCACTTTTGCTGACATCGAAGCCGGCTCCGGGTCCACCTCCTGATCCCGGGCCGGGTTCGAGGAGTTGCGCGCGAAGTCGTGCAAGCTTTCTGGTGGGAATTTAGCTGTGATACCAACCATAAGAGAGATTATCAGGTCCGTACCCTTTTAGGAGACCGAGATGATATTCTAAGCGAAATTAGCGATCATGTCTTATAGCGCAAGCAGAACCGTGGGCATACCTGTCGCCTTGTTCTCTGTTCGGGTAGAGTTATTAGCCAAACAAGCCCTCGAAATATTTCATGCTGGAATTCCTCGTACTCTGCGTCCTCCTCATCTCATCCTCGATCCTAGAAATATTTGAGCATGACGGCCCAGACTCGTCAAGGTGGGGCACTCTCACTCTTTGATTTTTTCCGTGATGTTCACCATCTTGGCGGCTTTGGCGCCAACGGCGCTGAGTATCAGAAGGGCACAAGAAAATTTGGTATACAGAAAATCAGAAAATCTCGGGCTCTGGTAGTTACCGGCCACAGATATCTCGGACTTAGAGGGAATGGATGACTGGGAGGCGGGACATAGAGGAAACTGGCAGAATTGGAACGTGGGGCAACGTCGGGGCTTCACCGCTTTCTGTATTGGACAGGCGCAGTCAGCGAAGCTGAAAACGAAGCTAAGAAATGTACATATTCACGATTCGCAGTGCTGAGAACAATTTGCTAGGCACCTGCTCATTTAAATGTAGCAATGGGAGTGCACCAAGACTACAATGATTGTTGTGCACCTGCACATTAAGAGCGTAATGATCGCCGACCAAAGGTATCAGAGCAAAATCGATATTCGCCCACTGACTACCAAGCCAATTGTCCAGCTCTGGAATCATCATTGACACTAGGACGACAATGATTTTAGTACAAATCCCGCCCTATCACCTGCAGCTTCGACAGTTGCAATCGATAATTCATGGCTATTTAATTACATTCTAGGATCTTGAAGTACTTGGTAGGACAGCACTGGCTTGGCCATACTTAGACTTTGTCTGATATACCACCTCCTTTACCCCAACTTTACAGGCGCTACACCTCGGCAGTTGCTGCGCTGGCTCTCTCGCACTTGCACCAGCAGCCAGCAGCGTATTCAATACAGCATATGCTGTGAGATTGCTTGGTAAGTGGAAGCAACCTTCATTGCAATAGAGCAATCATACGTTTCTCCACGTTTGCTGCAATGCCATGATGTCATAACGACGAAGCCTTTGCGTCAAACGCCGTTGCAGATGGGCCCATCCAGTCAACTGGACTACAATGTTCTTTTGACTAATGTAATGGTTGGACACCACTAACACCACTTCAAACCGCCACATTCTCGCGAAGCACGATCCTGTTCATT
Organism: Seiridium unicorne; assembly: GCA_039778275.1. Taxonomy (NCBI): domain Eukaryota; kingdom Fungi; phylum Ascomycota; class Sordariomycetes; order Amphisphaeriales; family Sporocadaceae; genus Seiridium; species Seiridium unicorne. Next base: position 190,762 of record JARVKF010000246.1, read on the forward strand.
CCAGCACAACAAAAATTACATGATACCATGATTTCTCACACAGTTCAGAAAAATAACACCAGCACAGCCAAGGACCACTCATCGGTCCTGCGCAGTCGCGCTCATGCTTTCTGCCAAGCTCTGATCTCTCCTCCACCACCAGCCGAGCTCCTAACGGAATTCTTCATTCCGGAAGCCAACGGCAAGAACCCCACAATAAGAGAGCATGGACCGTCATGGGCGACTGTACACCTGCCATTTCTCGGTCGCGACTTTGTTGGCTTTGATTCCTCAAATGAGTATTTCGAGCTTCTCTCAAAGACCTTGAAAATGCACTTGAACCAGGATAGCTTTCCCGGCGAGGAGAGCTTTGTGGTGGACGTCGAGGCGAACAAGGTGTCGGTGGTCGGCAAGGGCAAATTCGAGAGTGTTGGAACCGGAAGAAGCTGGGATGAGAAGTTCTCGTACGTTCTCAGTGGTTGGGATGAGGCGGGCAAGATAGGCAGATGGGAAATTTGGGCCGATCCTCTCAGCGCATGGGCTGCTGTCTCTGAGGATGACATCAATGGTTGGAAGAAAGGCGAGCATCGTTCGTTAATATCTGTAGTACAGCACATGCGGGAATGATTACATCTTCGACAGCTGTAGAATTGGCCAGCCCGTTCCAAATCACCTGGAAATCACCGCCGATCTCAACAGGCTCATCATCATCCATCACCACTATTTCTCAATGCTGTTACCCACCATTGGTTTGAACACAACCGCCAGAAGACAGAATCTACGTGATTTTGAATAATGATGCTACAGCAGACATCACGTATGTGTCTTCCGGTTTCAAGTCGTATTATTGGGCTTGTTTCCAGGCTCTTTAGATCCCAAAATCTCGTTCGAAACCATGCCATTACTCAACTTTCAAGAGATATTAGCACTAGATATACTCGTGTTTCTACCGGCAACGCGAGTCGTCAGCAAAAGTAGTAGCGGGTGGAAACTATCCGTCTTTTTAAAAGTTCGATCGATTATTAAATATCTATAATATGAACTGCTAGGGGGGTCAAAAGAAATAATATAAGGTATAGACTCTCCAACTCTCCCAGGGTGGTAGGGGAGCTATCTCATTCTATCTATCAGTGGCTGGCTGCCCTAGGGGTAGAAGCAAGTGGCCTAAACGTCCTCTATATGCACATGGCCAGGTCCACTAGGCCCCCCTTCCTCGTCGTATCAAAAGCTAACGCGGAGCGTTAACGCTATTTTATCTTATTTGCCAAGACATTTGAATGGCTGGCTGATGCCTCCGGTAATAGTCAGCCATATTTCTTAATATATCTTTTCAAACACACACCTTTACGTGTTATCATCTTTACGTCGCAAGCTGTATGTTCAAAAGGTCTTGAGTCCTGGAATTTCTATACATTCGCTTCTCCTGAACCCCCTCCTTTGACTACTAAAAGCCAGCTAGTCGGATATGTTGGTCAGGCTTATTGGCAAAAACCACACGCACGTTTTTAGACCGTCGCTCCATGTCAATGATTGTAAAGTTGGATAAAGACACCAAAGTCGTGGAAGAATCACGCCATGGCATAATCCATGCGAGAGGTGAGAGCTTCCAGACGGGTATCTGCTGTGTAGTGGCGCTTATGGCCACTATAACGAAGAAAGCCAGACTTATAGTATTAAGGTTACCAGAAACGTTTTATATACCCATCTTACTCTTATACAAGTCGCGTAATGTATAAAGTCGCTAATAAAAGGATAAAAACACGTGTCCAATCCGTTTCTAATTGCGGTATGTTAGCAAAAGTCGCTTTGACTAAATCGATATCCATAGTGGCATTTCAGTATAGGAGTCGAAGTATCGGTGGTCCTATGAATTTAATGAAGTCAGGCACTTCCGTGGCTCGACCCACCAACCATTTGTTAACCTGGACTGTGCCATTGAATCCGTTTTGGGGCCAGCTTGATAAGAAGTCAGCCCTGCCAGCTTCAATGATGTACACGCACCCATGCTGAAGTAAGGATGAGGCTAAAGTATCGTAATCGATCAGCCAACTATTATGTTGAGTCGTGATGTTGTACCGAAGCTAACGTGATGAATCGATGGAGAGTAATACGTAGTAATGCCGGACTGCCACTATAACAAGATTCTCATCGAAATTAGAAAATTATCATTGTATTATATTTAAAACGATAATATCTTGTTACCGCTGCTGCTAAAAAGAAAATCCATCATTTTTGTAATTAGTCAAAATCATTCATCCTGTAAATCCTCTTGTATCATTCCAGAGTGCCTCAGCCTCGGGTCTTTGTTCTAGGAATATCACGTTGGGCTTGACCTTGAGGTAGAGAAACTAGTATTCTTACTCGTGTATGTCGTATAATAGTCCTTATTAACACTACTCAACGACCTATGTGACCTTGATCAGATTAGCATGCTGAGAAGGGCTGGCTATCAAATACTGATCATTCAGGAACTGCCACCGATCTCAACGCACAGGACTAATATCAATCTTCAATGTCTTGTGAGGACCTGAGTCTGAAGTCGGTCGAGCCATCGGCTTGTTACGCCGCTTTATAGTGATCGACGCAAAGCACATCCGTGGCAGGGCTATTGTATAATCGTGGAATGGCACATCCAGCCCGCTGTTTGTGACCAGTGAGTCGATGATGAACTCGCTTATTTCGATGGCGCTTTCGATCGATATTATTCCTATCCCGTACAGTTGCCTCATCATCATCATCATCGCTGCAGCCCAGTACGGGCTGCCTGGGCGCGTGTTCTTGTCGATTGCATCGAGCTGAGATGACATTATGACGAAAGCTGCTTTTCGTGCTTCCAAGATTCTCATCTGCTGCATATTTGAGAACAGGCTTATTAGCAGATGGGGCTTCCCCAGCAAAGTCGCGCTGGCATTCATTCGATTTGCGTGTGGGGTGAGTGCTATGTCGTTTCCAATCTCAGACAATACTATGAGAGTCAGATATGAGGACTGAATCAGTGACGGGTCTTCCTTTTGCATAATGTCGCTGAACTAATCAAAACACTGATTCAAATGTCGAAAGGCTACGGCTGAGTTGCGTTGTTCCTTGAGCATCTCAGCAGCACCAATGATTTCGAACCACCATCTGATTGTCATATCCTCCCCAGCGTCCGATTCGGAATGATGCCATGTCCCACTATCAATGCATCCATGAGTACACCAGAACAGCATGCACAGCCGCCTCGATGTTGATGATATCGTCCGGAGACCTTAAGTGAAATGGGAGCGGTGATGGAGCACATATAGTCATCTGAAGTTGCACCGCTTGCCTCGCATTTGGCTCCTGTACCGTGCAGCTCCTTCGTTCGACAAAGCATCTGAACCTTTTGGAGCCCAGCCGACGTCCTTGAGTGATTGGCAGTTGAACGTTTCTCCCTAAGCAAGCATTGTGCTACACACTCTTGGCCTCATTGACCTTGGGGTATTTTCTAACACCCCAGTTTCTGGGACGCCATTTATACATCTCTCTACTCGCGACGATTAACTCTAAATTCGAAATGAGGACGGATTCCAACCCTTCACTTTTAAGACAGCCATTTGACGCTAAGATATTATGTTGCAAGTTGGAAACCCATCCTGGGCCCTACCTTTTGGTAATGTCCTTCCCAAGTTGAACTCCACGAACTAGGCAAGACAGGTATAACCCGGCTGGAGCCATACAAACGGCAAAACTACGCATACATTATTTTGCCTTCTTTGCGGTTGCGACCTTGCCCCTAGCCTCGAAAGCATCGTTGATGTCCTTGACGGCAACCCAAACCGCCCAAATGGGAATGAAAACCCAAAGCATATTGAAGAAGACCAAATAGACCCATTTGTACACTATAAGACTTGAGGTTAGCAATTGTTCCCTCAGATACCCTCCGTGGGATAACAGGACTTGTAGCTCCCGTCTTGGAGGAAGCGGATCCCCAAATTATGAGGTTTTCACTGCAGAGACAGGCTCCAGATGAGAGGAATCGACCCTGGAACTCGCTTACTGAAGTTGCTTGTGTCAAGATTGTAATTATGAGTCAGCCATTCCGGGCAAAACGTTATGAACCCGCCATAGAGTTCCATTGTAGCGACAACGATTATGAGAATGTTGGTTCGAGGATCCTTCTTGGCGATGCCATAGCAAATGAGGCAGGCTAGCGGACCAGCGACGAAAACGGTGAGAAGTTCAAGACTGATGACTGTCTGTAGAATTGGTCAATATGCTGTTTGCCAATACCAGAGTCAAATTGCGAAGCCTGGAAAATGCGGCTCAACGGGACCGTCCGAGACAAGCGACTCTTGTTCCATGCGAACCCTGCTGCGACCGTGTTTAAAAGACTTTTGACTTACTAGATCGGCGCCCGCCCACCTCTTATCCGCCTTCGCATATACCATCCATAGTTGCGCAAAGGGATTGTCACCCCCAGCCTGCGATCCGTAAGCCCGGTTGGTGTAGCCCAAGTAATTATGCGCCGTCGGGGCCAACGCTAGCGGGTTTTTGATGGACGAAAGCGGCAGCCATGAAAAGAAGCAGTGGTACAGGAAACTGCCTTCGAGAAAGAAGTGGATCAGTGCATCGAAGGCGTGCCAAATGAAGAGCCCGCGGTAGCTGGCCGATGTCGAGGACGGTAGCGCGGCGAGGGATCCGACGTAAGCGGTCGCGAGGATGGCAAGCGTGGACGCGAGGGAGATCAGGGTCGTCTGGTCGAATACGTCGGGAGGAAGCGAGTCAATGAAGGAATCCATGATGCCAATTGTAAAGATCTGCTTGCTTTTCTGTTTAGTCGTCTTGTGTGGTAAAGCAAAAACACCTTGCGGCGAAGGAAAGGAAATCGCAAAGTCCCCTTTTCCCGGCCGTTTCGGCGTGAGACGGGAAGAGTTCCAGGGTCCAAGTTAAGCAATGGTCTGTGCAGAAGCTCTAGTTAAGCGTCAAGTGGCGTGTTGTACCCTACCGATAAGTATAGTACTGCGATGCTTGCATGCAGGCACGCGGGGTATATACTCACTATGCGACACTTTTGCATGTAGTTTGTGTCCAAAAGAGACATGTTGCATCTATTATAACCAACGGTATAGTACAGATTCCATACGATTTTCACTTGGCCCGGAATGCTCAAATCAGCTTCCAAACACCATCCTTCGACTCGATCTTTACCTCCCGATCCTCGTCAATGGCGATGCGCCCGGCGTGGAGGATGGCCGTGGTCGCTATCGTATTCGTGAGGGTGGGCAGACCGCGTGCGTCAAGCTCGTCCAAGGATACGGTGCCAGCGTTAAGACTATTGACAGCGTCGACGAACTTCTCGAATGAGATGTAACCGTAGCCCGTCTGACCGTTGAAATTGCCCTCTTCGTCGGGAGCGTACTTCATATAAAATGGATTGAACCACTGAAGTTGGCCTGCGCTGTCGTCGGCAACATCGTAACCACGCTTTGCCTGGTTAATCCTGACTTCACCATTGGAAGCCATGTAATGGAAGTACTGGTTACTGTGGACGCCAGCCTTCTGTGGTGCCGTCCAGGATGCCGTGTAGACACCGGTGGCAATCTTGGATGGGTCGTCTTTCTTCTGCCATGTCACGAGGACAGTGATAGTATCCTCGGTAATTGGGTCACAGCCGAGGCTCGTTGCAATACCTTTTGCACCGGAGCCAGACACCTTGATAGGAACGTAACCAAGCTGGGTCACCATGGAGTCGCAGATATCAATGTGGTGGCTGTTCAAGTAGTACGAGATATCCGAGTCGATTCCAGCCCATGCTTTGAAAGTCTCGAGCTGTGACTTTGGTTGCGACATGTACGAGTAGAAATAGTTGAAGTCGCCCAGCTTCTTGGCCTTGAATCTGGCGTCAGCATAGGCGGGGTCGAATCGCTTGTGATGCTCGATGAAGACGAAGACGTTCTTCTTTTTGGCTGCATCGATGAGCTCTTTGTGGTGCTCCAGCGTCTTTACCGCGGGTTTTGTGATGAGAACGTGGATACCGCGTTCAATGGCATATAATGCGATGGGGTAGTGAGTAGTGTCAGGAGTGAAGATTGTGATGGCATCGCCGGGGCTGAGAGCATCAATGGCCGCCTTGTAGGCATCTGGATCTTTGGCATCATTGGCCGGGAAAGAGTCGAAAGAAGTGTCTAGGCTATTATAAACCTTGGAGATGTTGGTGTCGAGATGTTGTCCTAATAATATATCAGAACACTTGCTCACCGCGCATCTCGGGCGAGGTAGACTCACTGATGGCAGGGAATTTGGTGCCATTGGTTCCAACCATGCTCAATTTCCCAACCTTCCCTCTGCGGCGAAGGTCGAATAGGGTCAGACCAACGACTCCAACCTTCTTGTCCGAGCCAGAAGCGCCGCCTCCCACAAATCCTGTGGTGTACTCTCCTGTCCCAACCTGATCAGTGTATTAGTTGACAGAACTTGGCGAGTCCGGTTCGAGGCGAGACTAACCATCAACACATTCACAAGCTTCTTTTCTGACGCCATGGTCAAGTATGCTTATGTACAGCAACCTGAATGTTTGGGGGTCTGTATAACGAGGACACAATCGGTGGGCTGATAGGAACAAACAACCTCAGCAAGTCGAGAGGATCACGAATTTGGTGTAGAGGTGGTAGCAATGTTCTTATAAAACGTCCGTAGTAAACAGAGCTCTGAGAGCTCCAAGCTATCGGCGGATCATTGTTTGGTCGGAAAAATTATGAGGGGTACCTATTGTCAGGTATCGATTCGTGCAGCCCGGAGTAGTCCCAGATTCAAGGGTCCAGCAGCCAACTACTGCAGCCTCCTAGTCGTCGATCCGATTTCCATGGACCATCGCTGGACGGATAATTGCGATAGTGAAACGCTGCTGGGCTTGTGGCTCTCTAGAACGCAAGAGGCAATTTACATAATCTTAGAACGAAAATAAATAGCTATCTAACCCAACGTGGTATACAGCTATCCTGGATTTGGTCAAAAGACGAAGCCTAGCCCTACCTCATCCAATGGGTGCTTTGGCAATTGGATGTTCACGTTCACTCTCAATCTTACATTTGCCTCGTAATGCCATGCACACACCCTCCGATACCGCCGACTGCCTTAACAAGACAAGCAAAACAGGTCGCGTGTGGGCATTCACATTGGAAGTTTTCCCCGTCGATAGACTTAAGCAGAAAGGCCGGATCGCCGAGATCGACTACAGCGGGTTCAAATGGTTATCTATCAATGCCCCTCCTTCCTGCCACTGAAGAATAAATCACCCCACCAAATCCGCCCCCACGTCGCGTTTTGTGGAGTGCGCAACTAGGCCGGAGCATTGACCGGAAATTACCCCGCATTTCTCAAAAGCCAAGACGTTCTCTGACAATTCGTGCTCTTAACAGCGAGATGTGTTGTGTATCTGCTTGCAGAGAACACAGCCTTGAAGCAGCCACAGGACTGACTCTCTACCCGGACAGCATGTGCAAATGGGTTGGCCCGTGAGTACCTCGTTTACTCTGCGAGCACCACTAGCGACTGCTAGGCTAAATTGGCAAGATCGTGACCAGTTTACAGAGGCTGGAAGCTAGCTCCAAACAGCCTAGCCAAGAAAACTCTCCAGCTATCTCATTGGTGGGAAAACCATGAAAGTTCTTCCACCATTCACTAGGCCAATCTCATATATGCATGACATTTGCAACACCTGAACGTCAACCGTCAGCTCCGTCTTGAGTACGTGTGGACGTGCATTACCTCTGACATCTCTGGCACTTATTCGCAGCGAATGTCGGCATACATTTGTGCCCTCACAACGCGATATCACTTGGCGACGCAGCAGACGGATTGCAGCCTTCCACCCAAAGGGCCACTGTCCGGCGTCCCGGCACCCGTCAGCTGGTTCCTCGACTTCCTAACGGGCGGTTCAGTGTATCCACATTTAGATCGTGCCGATGACCGGGCCCCACGATGAAATCCATACATGGAGGCTCTTTTCAGAAGCAGGTGCATGCTCCCTGATTGCTGAGGGTCCATCAGACGAAACGAACGATCATGCGGTGGCCCCGCTACTTTCGTCCAGGCACTTCTACCTCGCCTTCCGCCGTCGAGTTATTTCCGATGTTCATGAGCAACACTCACTCGTCCGCACTGGACCATCACCTTCACTCCCTGCTGATCGTGCGTTCACTCAGCTTGGAGGGGAGTGGTGTTGCACCATGGTAACTGCCTGATTGGTGCCGGCCATTCGATTTGACATGTTCCGTTCCGGCACATTGGGTACGCCTCAGGGTCCATTCCTCGTATATTGGGACTGATTGTCTTGTGACGCTTGTGGCGGCCACGTCTGCTGTGTTACAACCCCTAGAGCAAATTATCCCTGTGCCCGGTGCGCGCAATTGTGGTATATGCAGGGCAGTGCGTGATTTCCTTCCTGTTGTTTATGCTATATTGCTTTGTGCGGGCTAGAGCGACCACTATCCTGCTACCGAGCAAGATTGAGGCCAAGGTTCGCAGCCACATGACAGGTTTGTTTCAAATACTCCTACACTTTCCCATTCCAACACGACATGAACTACCCCTACAAGGCCGACTTCCTTCTTAGCTCGCCATCCTGGTTGACTAGTCGTCAGAACAAGGAGCAAGTGGCCGGCTCATTCGGACCATTATTGAAGCGAGCCACAAGGCATGTATAACTAAGAAATATCTCATTTTCGTACTAGTCTTTCCCCACGCTCCCTGATACATGGGAATGCCGGGCGCGAACGCATTAGGTGATGAAAAGGAAGCTTTTCCTACCCGGAGGCAACCTCGGGCCTCATCCCATAAATAATCTCTACACTCCTTCCTCCAGAGCGGCTTCTTCTATTTCTAATCGATCACTTTACCATCTTCATCCAAGTCCTCCAAGAGCCACCATCCCACTCAGGCGTCCACGAAACCTGCCTCAAACTTCCCTTAGTTTTACACGTCATTTTTACATTCCCAGCACCATCATGACTGCCGCCAATGGCACTGCCGCCAGTAGTAATGGCAGCTCAACGCGCCGGCCGTTGCCCGTCGGCATCTATGCTCCTACCATGACATTCTTTGACCCGGACACGGAAGAGATCGATGTCCCAGTCATTAAGAAGCATGCTGAAAGGCTAGCCAAAGCCGGCCTTGCTGGTCTCGTGACCATGGGCTCCAACGGAGAGGCTGCACATTGTACTCGTGAAGAGAAGCTCGCTGTGACGAAAGCCACCAGAGAAGCTCTGGACGCTGCTGGCTTCACACAAACCCCCATCATTGTGGGTGCAACCGAGGGTAGTGTAAAGGGCACGATCGAGCTGTGCAAGGAGGCCGAGAAGGCGGGCGGTGACTACGTACTGCTGCTACCCCCAAGTTATTTCCGAGCCCACGTGGATGAGGCGGTTGTTGAGAGCTACTTCAAGGCCGTGGCTGACGCGAGTCCCCTCCCCTTGATTCTATACAACTACCCTGGTGCCGTAGCTGGCATTGACATGGACTCAGATCTGCTCATCCGGCTGGCTGAGCACCCCAATATCATTGGAACCAAATTCACCTGCGGTAACACCGGAAAGCTGACGAGAGTGGCCTTGGCTACAAACGCCAAGACGCCGTTCCAAGAAGGCAGTGGCTACATGGCATTCGGCGGAATGTGTGACTTCACGGTACAAACGCTCGTTTCTGGTGGCAGCGGCATCATCGCTGGTGGTGCCAATGTCATGCCCAAGGTCTGCGTCAAGGTCTGGAACTTGTACTCCGAGGGAAAGATCCAAGAGGCTATTGAGCTCCAGAAGGTGCTCTCCAAGGGCGACTGGCCTTTGACCAAGGCCGCTATCGCCGGCACCAAGCAAGCAATTCAAAGCTACTACGGTTATGGTGGACACCCCCGCCAGCCTCTTAAGCGTCTCGAGAAGGAAAAGGTCTCAACTCTTGCTGATGCTATTGCGGAGGTTATGGAGGTGGAGAAGTCGCTATAGAGACCACGGGAGGCTGCATACCCTATTGAGGCTTTTGAACACGACGGTTAGAACAAGCCTGCATCGTACGAAGAGGTGTCAGAAAGACGGACTGACGCTGAGGTGATATGTGCTTAGAAGGTTGGGCCATGGTAGCATTCAGGCTTTGCATGTACTTTATAGCCGATATATGTCTCTGTGAGCACATGCGTTGTCGAACAATATGACGTCGTGATGACAAAAAGAAGAACCCGATTTCGATGGACTACAAGCATACCGTCCCAAATATCATGCGTATATGTGACAGTTTTCGTTTGTTTCATTCCAGCTATCTATCTCAAGTAACAATCAATATTTGATAACTACCTAGTTGAGGTGAAAAGAAGCGAGCAGTATAGGTCCTATACTAGACATCACTCCTCCGGGATGGTGCCGTTGTTCTATACAGGCATCACTTTTCTTTTCCTCCAAAAAAAAGCTATAAGATTATGGCATATAATTTCAAAAACACCTATTGCATTATCCGCAATCGTATACTGCAGATATGTGGTTTTACGTTCACAATGTTTTTTTTAGATATTTATGTTTCTAATGAATGTTCTTATGAATTCTCAAGGATGCGATGTGAGTAGAAGAGTATATATACCGGCGCGATGTACTTCCATACAAGCTAATGAGGTACAGGAATACTGGGTTCGCGGTTTTGGGCATTGAGATGGTGTTCGAGGAAAATGCTGCCCCTCCGCTTCGTGCCCCTTCATAACAGGTCTAAAAACAAAAGGCAAAGACTCATGTAAAAGGTCGAGTATTTGTTATTAAGATGGTATGTTCTAAGATCACAGTATCCTGCGTCATATGCCTCGCGTCCTCCAATAGCGTGCACAGTGTTATCTAGTTACGATGGTGACGCTTGCGAATTGTAACACGGGAATTGATTTTGAAATTACCTAGTAAAGACTACTACTACAAGTGACAAAGTAGTGGTGTCTTTTGGCGCGTGTAGCCTTCAGAGAATGTCTCGGCATTACTAGCACGTTCTACTAATGCATCAAGTTTGCTTGTTTAGTACATCATTAGGCCAAAATCCCTCCTGGTCTAGGTATTTAAAGTCCGATAGCGTCCTTATCTCGGGCTGTTCCACGCATATGCATGGCTCATAATACACATCGGTATAGTGATAATTGGGACAAGTGAAGAAGGTCCTGTGACTGTTCCTGGTTCAGGCTTTTGCAGTGCGTAACTTTATGAGCACTATTTCTTCCCGCCTATGATGAAATCTTTTGAAGTAGAATAGGCATTAGAAGAACGTTCTGGTCTCTCCCGTCGATCTTCCTTCGGCCACTATGCCCCAACCTGGTACATCCTTGGGTCCAGTTCACTGATATCAGCACTCTTTGCTTCTCCCTCGAAAATGAACTCACTCATCAGTTTCCCAGTGGCTGGTCCGTTCTGAATACCCCAGCATGTATGACCACATGCCATCCACAGTCCTGCTACGGATGTTTTGCCAACCAGCGGACTCACCTCCTCACCCGACCTCATGTGTCGGGGCAGATAGCATGCCTGCTTTATCGATACCTGTGCTGAGTTTAACACTGGGCTCACTGTGCCCATGTACGCGATTAGATCGTCGCACTGCGCCTCGTCGCACTCCACCAAGTCGGCCGTTTCTGGCAGTGGTGCAGATGGGTCCGGCTCACCGCAAGCATAAGCTTCACCCCCAGGCCGGGCGTAGACTTCAGGATCTACATTGCCTTTGTGCTGCCTCTTTTGCCCCTTTGCTACTCGGTGTGGAGGAGTCCAATCTTTTGGCAACGAGATGTCGGTGAAAACAGCATACGGTGTTACGTCTGCTTTGAACACGACGCTGTGAGCCCGAAGTCCCGTGACAGATGCGCTTGGTACTAGTCGTCCCGTCCATGGCCCGGCCGCGACCACGATATCGGTTACTCCTAATAACAACTTTGTTTCATTTGTCGATCTGTCAAGGTACTCGACACCCTCGACCTGTGATTTTATCGCGTTCATCTTGATTGTGGTGACCTTGGCGTTTAGGCGAATATGCACGCCCTTTTCCCTGGCCAGATCCGCGATGGCTGTAGTGAACTGATAGGGATGTACCTGTGCCGTTTCCGAGAAACCAAACCTGCCCATTTCGGCGTACTTTTTGACCAAGCTTCCATCTATCCAGTCCAGATCAGACGGCAACTTTGAGTTGTGGAGGAGGCTGGTGGCAGCTGCATCCTGCTTTGGTAACTTCTCCCAGTCTTTGGCTTGTCCATCCTCCTGTTTGACAGTTACAGAGCCGTTGCTTTGCCGTCTCGGTGCAGGACTACTACCGTTCAAGTCACGAGCCGTGACCGTGGCTGTAATCTGGCCGCATCCTACTTTACGATAGCCCCAACGGTCCACGCCACCATGCTCAGCTGCCAACTCTGCGTGGAGCCTGTAAGACAACGGCACAAGACATTGGGGATATGCCCAAAGTCCCAGCAGTCCACCGGCCTTCCCTGATGCACCGGCGGCTATGGAGGCAGCCTCAAGAATGGTGATATGATGGATCGATGGGTTGAAGGAGGGATGGCGACTCAGGTAATAAGCAGTGGTTGAGCCGATGATCCCTCCCCCTGGGGATCGTCAGCTAAAGTACAGTTCAGACGGAGGGGTAATAAGTGCCATCAAGGTGGCAGTCCTGCCCTGGCTGCCGTAGAAAAGGCACGGGAGGCAAGGTACGGCTTCTTCTTTGGGCGGGAGAAAATGAAGCCTACTCACCAATGATGACTATATTCTTCGGTCGAGGCTCCATGTCATCCTATACTCTTGCACGAGAGCTGGAGTTCAGTGCTAGACGCAGCGCTAGTTTCCATTTGCAAGCGTGTTCATGGTCGGCAAGTTGGTTGGACGGGACAGCGATACACCTGCAGGCAAGCGTCAATTGTCAGCTGTCATCATCAGATTGCTCTACAGGTGCAGCCCATCAGCGACTGTGGGACGTTCTTGCACAGGCGCTCTCCCTAGTTAGTGTCATGTAGGTACATCGTAGTCTAGGTTAATGCAGTGAGGGGCAGGCCGGCACGCGCCCTACAGCATGTCTAATGGTTGGCATGATGCCAATCCGAATCCGCATACGCCAGTCAACAGCCCACAGTTCCTTTCAAAATGGCGGGCTCAGTCATGGCTTATCTTATTATCTTATCGGTGATTTGCTCTCCTCTGCCTTGCGTTGCCTTGACCTTGCTTTGCTCACCCGATCCTTCCCAGCGCCACGGAAAAAGCTGCGACATTCCCGCGACAATGCGGACACTTGCACGAGCGGGCTCGAGTCCGCACGAACTGTCACTTGGAACAGCGTCGAGTCCACTTGTCGGATTGCCGGAAGAACAGCGACACCCGAAACCCCAGGATGTGTCTTCCATGAGGCTCTCTTGATGGCTATCGATTGGCCCTAGCCGCTTCTCAATTGCTGTTCAGGGAAAGTTTGCGCAAACTTTATTGTAGGGGTCCATAACGTCAGCGACCGGCGCGGGCCAGCCCCGACCACGTTGCTTAGTTCTGTCGCAATCCATGAGCTACCGAGGTCTAATTGCTATTTCTGAGGGTCCAAACTGATGTTGTTTCGCCTGCGACGGTGTACGGCCAAGCTGTCGAACCCACCAGAACAAGCCGTGACACTGACAGAGTCAGGAATCGCTCGTTCCCATGTGTCCATCCATGCAACGGAAACACCGGATTTGCTGGCGACTTCCGAGCTGCCTTGGTAATCCACATCTGATCGCAGTGAAGGCCACGCCGCACAGTTGACTCTTAAGAGGCGCTGGCACCCACCGCCGCGCCCAGCTCGAGCTCGCCCGCTTCTATCATCATCATTGTCACCGCCCTCAACACCCCACATCGTCACCTACCCCGGTCAGATCTGCTTCTGCATCCCCGACGGACTCTGTAAATACCTATCGCAAAGGACTGCATACCCGCAGCCACCACACATTCGCAACAGTCGCGAGCGCCAGAACAGCCCGACAGATACACACAAGTAACAAGATGGCTTCAGCGACGAGTTTCTACGATTTTAAGCCCCTCGACAGTATGTAATCCCAGCTCCGACTTGCCTTAGTTGTACCCCGCAGTCGCGATGCTAGTCCAACTACCGACCCTCCTTCCAAGTTGAGCAGGTGGCTAACCGTGCATTTCCGCCCTGACAGAGAAGGGCGCCGAGAAGGATCTTAGTGATTACAAGGGCAAGGTCGTGCTAGTCGTGAACACGGCCTCCAAGTGTGGCTTCACGCCTCAGTACACTGGCCTCGAGAAGCTGTACAAGGACGTCACCGCCAAGCACCCCGATGACTTTGTCATCCTGGGTTTCCCCTGCAACCAGTTCGGCAGTCAGGAGCCCGGCACCGACGACGATATCCAGAGCTTCTGCCAGGTCAACTATGGAGTCAGCTTTCCCATCATGGGCAAGACCGATGTCAACGGCGACAATGCTGCCCCTCTGTTCAAGTGGCTGAAGACCGAGAAGCCCGGCCTGATGGGTATTAAGAGCGTCAAGTGGAACTTTGAGAAGTTCCTCATTGGCAAGGACGGCAAGGTCAAGGGCCGATGGGCCAGCGTTACCAAGCCCGAGTCCCTGGAAGGGCCCATTACCGAAGAGTTGAACAAGGCGTAGGTCTAGATCTCTCGCTGGCTCTCGCCGCGTCTCTTGCTTTCTGCGGATGAATTATTCAGCGATCGGCCCGGCCGTGGCAAGAAATAATGGTTGACGTCTGCCAATAGCACCGCACAGCTTTGATTAAGGGACGAATTGCGGCTACGCGTCGGTGCAATAGTAGCTTAATTAATGAATATCAAGTGTTTTCTCCACGTGGACTGTTGATCAACTTGGCTAACATGACGGACCCTTAAGCCTGATCGGGTAGCTGAAATGCCATGCAGACGCCAAGTGCGACCTCGACCTTATATCGAACCCCAAAAACTTGGCAACCGGGTGCAATCATCCCATATCTTGTATTCCGTCTCCAGCAAGCTCCTTTGTCCTTTTGACAACGCCCTTGGTTGTGGGGTCGTGATAAGGTACGAACCACGTTTGACTGTTGTATCGCGGTTGCAGTCTTGATATCGGAACCCGTCGCGATACTACTCCCCAGAAGCTATATTCAGGTTCGGTGTCCAGCGGAAGCGGGCCTGGAACGTCATAAGAGATATCACTGGAGGACTGCCCCACGAGCCCTTGCTGTTCGCCTCACTGACAGCAGGCGTTACGCTAGCCCTAGACTCAGATCAGCTGTAAGGCCCGACACATCTTGCCGCAATGTGAGAGATGAGGCCGAGATCAGCTCGCTTGGCGAATATGAGACCCCGCTCAAGATCGCTCGAGATGTGAGTCTCACTCAAGTGAGTGTTCATGCACCGCGTGTCTAGACTTCCCCCTCCCCCCTCCCTTTGGGTGCCTGGCGAAGACAGTCAGTCGACCTGCAGGACCAACCTCATGACATCTATTCTTTCCTCTGCTGGTCGACGTACATGGAGCGCCGTCTCTCCTTTCTACGACCTTGCATGCTTGGACGGCGTTCTGCATGCAGAAGCGCTAGAACTGCATACACGTCTCCTTCTACTCCTTCTAGAACGATCATAGACGTTTTTATCAGAGTGCTTTCATTGGTCAGCCGTCGGCCGTGCATAACGCATATCGTCGTCGCGGCGGTCACTGGTGCCTGCTTGATGGTGCATAGTATGCACACCACTGCACCAGGCGGCGTGATATCTGTGAGCGCTTGCTCGTCTCTGCTAGCCTCGTCCTGGGCGTGCAGGTCTTAGTCTCCGACAGCTACGATATAGGACTGGGATAGTCATAGAAGGGCGACTGGGCTGTGGATCACTTGCATGACCATGATGCAGAGTGTGCCTTACTACTGCACGCAGAGTGCACATCATGAATGCTGCGAAAGCAACCCTCACCCCCAAAGATTGCCAGGGACCGCTTCCGGTAAGCGGCTCGGAGGTATATCAGGACCCCACCTGATCGCTAGCTATCAAGGGACGAGGCGCCGGATTAGGAAAGTAGAGGGCCGGTAGCGAAGTGAGAAGGGAGCTCTGCAGGCACTTCGCTTCTGCCTCTCGTCCTCGTCCACTATGGCTGCATGTAAGAGTGCTCAACCGAAGCGCCAGCGCGTGAGGACCTGCAGATGGGACCACTTTGCGAGGAGAGTGCCGTCGTCATGCTATTCCGAGTGATACACGATTATCGGTTTCCGTGAGTCATGGCGTGGTGATGGATATGGGGAGATATCAGTCGTCTTTCAAGATCGATGCCCCCCAACGTATCTCACCACCACTCCCATCCCTCCTCCAGATGACAGCCTGTACCTGAACTAATTCTGGATATTCGTCCGATTTCTTCCAGGATTCATCCCAGGTTGGGCCACATCTCCCCACACAAGATGCACACCACCCACCCCCATTGCTCAAGTGTCACGGTAGATCACGGTTGACAGCCCGGAGCTATCCTTCAATATCACTCGGCATTGAGATGATCATCGCATGGTTTGTCAACCCCCATGCCACCCAGCCTGAAGGGCCCCCAGCAGAAGGGCCTCATCTGCATCCCAGACCCGCAGATCGTGATAGCCAGTGTTAATGGACCCCTACTCGGCCCATCTTTGCTCGACCTGGGGACCTCGAGATCGGGACTAGACTGAGGGAACTTGGAGATACCTCAACTCGGGGCGTCGTCAGGATCCGGCTACCATCTCGGACTACTTGGCTGTGTACTTTCCACGTGGATAGACATAGTCGAGGAAACACGTTGTTCGGAGCGAGGACGAACGGTGGAGAAAGGCAATATAATAGCCGAATACTACTTTGGAGTTGGACTGAGCGGACAGTGACGGAGTGACTTGAGAAGGATGTATCTCTTCGCAAATATTTGTATTCGTATCTCGAGAGAAGCCGATAGAAGTCATGGTCCTCAGACTTGGCGAGCGAGAAGCAAGGGGCGAATTTCAGACCCTGATATCACCACTTTAGAGTGTGACACCTGTCAATTTGTTGATGAGATCTATAAACAGGAATTAGACGAGATTAGCTATAAACGATTAGACAATCAAGGACCCGTGCTGTAGCTGGTTACAGGTGATTAGGTAGTTAAGAAACAGCCACACCATTGTTTTGAAACTATTGCCGATTGATTAGATAATTATTGATAGACAAGAGCATAAGAGATATCGAGAAGACAACAAACAGAGCTTTCGGACCAGAGCAGTGAGAAGGGGCAATAACTAGTGGAGTATGTTGATATGCCTGAATTAGTCCCAGTTAGACTTGATTCACACTGGGCCGATTGATGATGACTGTTGGCCATTTGATACAGACTCTACCTAGACACACCTCGAGAGAGTCATCCCTACAAGCTGCGCTACCATGATCCCCGGGGGCTCTTTAGCTCCGGACGGGACTTGTTGAAGCCCACGAACCACCCAGGTAGCATTGAATCGACCCTAGGTTCTTTTCGATCAATGTAAAAGGCAGGACCTTGCTCTCTCCAACGCGTCCTGTGGAACTGCGTATCATCAGTGACACTGGCCTCCCATCCAACATTCACTACTGCTAAACAGGTATGTCGCCTTTGCGACAAATGATCGAGGCTACAGTGTTCTACGATAAGGAATACTACTACGACCTAGTCCTGCCCGTCGTGTGGCCAGGTGTGTCTTCCCACTCAGTGTGATGAGAGGCGTCCAAGTTGGCTACACAGATCTCGGTCAAAGTGTGATTTGTCTTTTTTATATGTCATGTCCAAATTCAACTTGGCGAGTTGGCTATCACCGTCGTGCACCTAAACACCCTGGCGTCTGACACTCCCGGGTCGTCCGAGATCTGCAGCGGATACGAGAGCTGTCATTGTCTCAGCTCTCGATATTAGGCCGTTACTACCCTTCAGAATAGTATGAACTATGTATTGAGCCGCATGGAGGATCGACGGCTAATACTGTGCACCCCCACGTCATACACGGTTATCCGCAGTGGGATGCTGTGCTCCCATGCTTGCTGCCACATCAAAATGCGAAGAATTACCAATTGTGAAGTATGATTCAATGGCACCGAGAGAGTCACGAGTGGCTGACAATCATAGACAATAATTGCCCCGAGTCCCGAGGATGTGCGGTTCAGGTGTTGCTAAACCTTTGAGGTTGAGAGCGGTTCTCATCATATCATGGCATTGTACGTGCAATCTGCCACGACTTGTGCCGTTCTGCATACAAAAACGAAGAGAATAATAAAGGTCCATAAATCATATACCAATTAAATACTTCCAAGAATGAGACTGGAGTTGTGATAATACGCATAAAATAGATCAACGTCATTCGCTAGCAGATCCGATCCTACTACTGCACCGCAGCTCAAAAAGCGAGTCCAACGCTCACCTTAGCCATGGGGTTTGGCTCCGAGTTATGCTCAACCCTAGAGACATTCATGTTCCGACGAACAAGCAGAGCAGGCGGCCAGTGCTCGCTTGAGCACCCTGCCCTGTCTCAACCAAGATAGGTCGTAGACAATGTGCGCAATCGACTTCAAAGTAACGGTGAAGGTGGTGCGCAAACCACTATCCGCTACTTCCAAATTATTGGAATGGGAGTGCGCGCTAGCGAGCCAGCTAACATCTGGACGCCTCTAGTCCACAACGCCCAAGGTAGCTTTTTATACCATCACTCCACTTCGTCGGCCGCACAAAGGCTTCTCATTGGCGGCGACTCCCAAGAAGAAAGACCAAGGTTGCAACGTTGCAACCCATGGTTCGGGATGTTGGCCCGGCCAATCAGGACCGAGGCATTCTTCCCAGTCGATAGAGTCTGGAGAGAAAGCAGCCAGTTGCGACGTAATGGCAACTGATAGACAGAGATGACGGAAGACAACGTTTACCTGTCGAATCGCACTAGTGCTAGTGGAACTTTTCGCACCACCATAGTGAGGAACTGCGGGTTCAAGATCGCGGTCGGTAATTACGCACAAAGCTCGAAGAGACGCTATGCGGCGTCTCCATGCCGGGGCAATAGAGCTCACATGCCCGTGCCCGGCTCTTTGACGGGCCTATTGATGCTCTGTATGTCCGAAATAATTCGGCCGGGTGAAGTCAAGGAAAAGCGCCGGGCAGGGCTGAGCTGCGTCCGATCCTGGATGCCCTTGCAACTGTGAAGTTGGGCACGCTGCAAAAGGAGGATATGAGATTGCCCGAGCGTCTGGCGTGTGTCGTTTCCTCCAGAACAAGCACGCGCAGAACAAGGCCTTGGACCGGGGGTCCCCCCTCTTCTCCAAGGCACATCCCCCACCCGGAACACCAGGTTGCTGTCGATAACATTAGCCAGGCGCGATGCTACACCAGACCTCGCGTACCCATTGGGCGAAACCCCAACGGGCGAGAAATGGCGATGTTCCTGTTCGACGTTTGCGCTGGCCAGTGAGGTCCGAAGACAGGCCAAAAAGCAGATGCTGATGTTTGACACTAGCAGCATGCAAGACATCCGTCTATCTGCTATCTATCGCGCTCCCCAGCGTGCCGACTCAAGGGCAAGTCGAAACGTGTAGCCGTCTGGCGCTTGAATGATCGCCGCCGGCTGCCCATGACCTGCATTGGGATTCGGTGATGAAAGGATCCGAGGCGACGGGCGCACCTCAGCCAATGGGCAGGGTTCAGCGAGAGAGCTGGCTAGGGGCGCCGAGCGGACGGGGGGCTTTTGTGGCTGAAAGCATCCTGAGATCGACGACCTCGGCTTGGCGGCCTGGAACGAATGAGACGTTGGATGTGAGCGACACGAGCGCAACGGCACATGGAATAAGCTCGCGGGCATCATGGACGCTAGACGCTAGCCGCTCTCTGGGCTTCATCCAAGTGCTTCTTCCGCGCTTCTAGCGTCACCTTGCTCGAGCGTGCTTCCCAGTCAGAAGGACTGCGCTCTAGTTTCATTTTAGACTACCCTACAGATGTGTCTAGGCGACTACCGCTTAGCTCGAGATGGAGCGAGGCTGGGCATGAGCTCCCACGCCATGCCGAGGTAGTGCTTGGGAAAACAAAGACATAGCCGGTGGTGTTGGAAAACGAGCCGTGACCTGATTGAAAAGGTAATGGTATAGAATAATGGCTGGTTGATAAGCCAATCTGAAGTTTTGCCAGTGCCGGCTTCAAGCTACATGCCGTGACTGCACAGGAGAGGCACAGAAAAGGCCGACTAGCATGGGCAAACTCCATTGGCCTGAGGATCTGGCTAGCCTGGTAGCATACTAGGTATTCCAACTACTGGCAGGCAGTCACTGGAGAATTAGCTGGTCTTGCATACTGTCTATTCCGTGGTTAAGGTTAAATGACGCGCTGCAGCCAGTGCCGCTGACGTTCTGAGTGGCACAGCGCAAGTAAGCATGAGTATTGAGTTGGGCGGGGTGGGACAAGCTGTCAGTGGGCGCCACAAATCAGTGTCATGATCAATGTGATCTGTCTGGTTTCGCAAAGCGCGATGTCAGCCGTGACTTGGCATTGCTTGTCTGGAAGCGAGAGCCTAGGTGCTCATCTGGAGGTGCATCTGCAGGCTTGCTCGGCGTCCGCAGGCGGTCGTTCTTTAGCGGCTTGTCGCAAACTGCAGCGCAGGTAACGCCAGAGACGGTGTCCAAGAGCCGCCAGAAGAATGGGATCAAGGCAGCCGTTCCAAGCTGCGCATAAACCTCAAGTTTCGCCCAAACATTATCAAACGAAACCGCATAGCTAGAAACTTGAACCGTAGACTAGGTATGAGATGAGGCTCCATTAATCTGCTGGGATGGGTGTAAAGCCCAGGTTGCGGACCGTTCTGTGTGAGTCTCCCCCGTAGTGCAGATGCTGGTTGAAGATCAGGGCAGGTACCGACAGTCGCGTGTCAAAAGTCTCTCCCCCGCTGGCGGTTGGTGGATGCAAGACGGAAATCAGAAACAAGCAGACATGCGCATCGGTGAAGCCATCTCGAATTGCACTTCCTGCCAGCCCTGTCGAGGCTGAGGGTTTGATGTGCGCCTGGCTGGACGTGGTTGGGCCCAGAAGACGAAGGAATTGAGGATCCTCGGATCATCACCATGGGAGTGAGTGAACTGACCACTCTGTGGCACGCTCTACCTTGAGATCAAGACATCTTTTAAGCTCAGATTGACAGCGCTAGTAACCGACAGCCTGGGTACATACTGTGGGACGGAAGTGAGATGGGATTGGAATTTGACAGGTCTGACCACATGCTATTCATCCATTTCACATTACATACAACATCAAACGAGAGACTTTGGACCGTCATCTACAAGAGACAGATGCAAGACCGGATGGGAGCAGCAGCGAGCACAGCCTCAATCAGCATCTGCAATGCTGAATCTCGCTTCTACACGTCTTCCATGGAGGCTTCTCCTGCGTGCGCACTGACGTTTGGTTGGAACAGGGGTCGTTGAATCACAGGTCGAACTTAGGTTCGCAAACCCCAACCGTGTGTTCGTGCGCCCCGTTTGCCGGTCTTTGCGTCCAAAAATCGTGGATTGACCCGATGATCTCTTGTCAAGTGCGATGGGAGATGGAAAACATCTACCCATGCCTCTCCGAACGACTTCATGAAACCAGCAATATGACTTCTGTTATGCCTGTGGGCATCCTGTGTCAGCGACGCCCCGCGCTGTCTCAACGAACAGATTGGCCCACGGGCTCGGTCACGTTCCAAAAAGAGGAGCTGCAGAGAAGGCCAGGAGAAGCAGGGCGCTGAGGCCGCAGATAACGGATAGAAGGTCGATGGAAGGATCGTGGAAACATTGTGCGCATTCTGTGCCCCCATCGTGAACCTGCTGCATATGCGCCAACCGTCGGGCATCGAATGCACCACCGACGCTGACCTGCAGTAAAGCTGCGCCAAGCTTCACCTATGTCACACTCCTAAGACAGCACCATGTAATAGCCAGCTGCAATCACCAGGGGATACCTCACCGCGAACCTCGTGAACGCAGTACGGAAAGTGGGAAGTGCGACTATTCGCAGGGGAGAGAGGGGACGACCCCATGACGATGCAGTATACGCACTACACTAGTTGAGTACCGTATGTGCTATCGCACATGCAAGCCTGCTGTAGTTCGTTGCTCGAATGCCTTCCGCTTGAATTATGATAGAATTGCCAGGCAGGGGTTCACTCGTATCTCCATCGCTGTCTGTTCTGTTTCTCCACTCCACAAGGGCTGCTCGTATTCCCGGCCTCACATCATCTACACTCTGTTCCATGAGCCTGCTACGGTACTTGGTACAATGCAGACTTCGAGGGCTCCTCTGAGCGCAATCGTCTTTGCCGCCATCAGTTCGAGCTAATGCGAGGTTATCGCACTCCTTTCAAGCCGCCGAAATGCCGCTATTGTCATTGTCCTGCCTCGTCGCCAGGTTCATCTTTCATAGGTGCCCTATTTCAGAGAATGACATTAATCGGTTGAACTAGGGTCTAGCTCCAAGTCTATTCCAACCACTCATCGTGCACCGCCGGCATACGATGGACTTGTCAATGCGGGCACAACCCTCTCCCTACTCTTGACCAGTTCATGCCAGGAACCGTTTTCTCCAGAAACTCGCATTGAGGTCAATCACCGCCTGGCCCTCTAAACATCGTTCGCTCGGTGGCCCGATTTGCATTACCGCCGGCGAAAGATGGGGGAGAGCGAGTGACCCCCCTAATGCCTACTTTAAATGCGCTTCACACCAATTGCAGCGTCCCAATCCTGGGCATAACCTGAATCCAGACCTCGCTGTTCCTGAAGGTGGCGCGCCATTGGACGATATGTTATGCAACCTGTAATATGAGCTCATTCGCCATCATGCCGCCAGTTCACAAATCATTGTTGACAACGGCTGAGCAGACTATTACTGCGGAGTGTGGACACTTAGTAGTGACCGTCATGCCATGGTAGGTTCGCTCGAATACAGTATAAGCGTAACTAGTGAGTTAGTTACTCAGGTATTTGGTTTTGGCAAGGTTGCTATGCGCATAGAAATATGGTCGACGGCATGGGAAAGGAATGCTAGTCAACCTTACGTACAACTCTAAAATGTGGCGTTAGACCTTTCGAAAATTGCAAGTTCAAACGATTCCAAGCAAACGTCAACAACCTGATTGCGCAACAGTCATGATTACCCTGATAGAGAGGAAGGCCCTGATCGCCTATGCCAAGAAAGTCGCTAACAGAACGGTCTCACTCATGGGAACAATTCGGGTACACAATTCGGGTACACGGCAGGGCCGAGTCTCTCAGTCTATCCGGAGATTTGCTCCAGATGCGATTGAAATCGCTTCATGAGAACAGCAGCCCACACGTATCGCAGACAGCTCTACTATAGTTCACACAACCATCTGATGTAAACACTATGCAGCGTGATAATATCACCGGTGTCTTAAGAGTCGAGACGGTACGATGGGAGATACAAGGCTCGTGAGTATCGCTCTTCCGTGGGACTCGGACAAGCGTGTATGCCAGAGCGGGAGAGTTGCTCGAGATGGATGACGGTCCTGGGCTGCAGCTTTAGCGGTCATCTCAGTGGATCGGAGCGAAGAGACCTCCGTATGGGTACTAGCCCCAGGCCTGACCCTGGACGTGGTGGACGGGCGCTTTGCACCCCCCGCTGGCCCCCTGCAAAGCCGCCGCGCAGGTGCAAAAAATGCTTGTTGCTACGAGAGCCCGTCCGTCCTGGGCGACAGGGCGTTGTTTCTCCTCGATACTTTCGAAGAATACTCCGCGTCGCTTGAGACCTGAGCGCCGCTTGACTGGAGAGCTGCGCGCCCACTCTCTCACGTGTTTCGCAGGCACACATGTGATGGTGTTGTCATAGCCTCAAACCAGGAGTACTGCAAGATGAACCTCGATCTTGGCAGGATCACTGCTGGCCTCAGGCTCGACCTCTCAGACAGTCAAGCCACCTTCTCCGCCCATCTTCTCGAATGATGATATTCTTCTTCAACCCCCCATCCCACACACGCCGTGGCGGCAGGCGGCCAACGGTGTCATTGCATGCCCCTAGGCCTTCGCTGGACTCGAAGTGCACCCCTGACCCTCGCTCAACTTAAACAGCAGCGCTAGACATGGGTATATAGTTCCTGCTGGGGGCCCCCTGGTCGTTATTCAACGCCCTTGTCTGCGAGGTTATACCCGCAGATCTAGCTAAGCTCGCGTCCCACTGGTTGGTCGAATTGCCCCGGCCGTCTATGCTCTCCCATCTTTGTACCACCCTCGTAGTTCCTGCCAACGCTCGCGCCCACCACCCCAGTATGCTATCGCCTCCCTGACAATAACGGCAGAGGGACCCATCGCCGAGGAGGGTCCTGCATGTACTCGGGGGGTACTACAACCTAAAGAGTGTGGGATGTCCTGCGCGAGCAAGCAATGTAGCTCCATGTTTCGTCTCTCGTTAACATCTACAGACGTATATCTCCCCATCGTCCCATTCGGTCTACATAACTACCTCGTGAATGCCGATGACCTCTCACCTCGACAAACCCCCATCTCCCTTTTTTTTTTCCATATTAACTCCATTTACCCACGCCAGTCAAAGACCTTACCGTTGATGGACAGAAGTTGCAGACGGCGCCGAGCTTAGATCACTCTACCATCCGAACTCTTCTTGCAACCGCATCATAGTACCAGTCTGTCTTACACCAGGCACTCGGCATAGTGCATATATTTCCAAAATGACAGTCGCACTTCCTTCACAACAACCTGCTGCGTCGAAAGAGACGCAGGCTGCCCGCAAGCGCAGAAGACGGGCCCCCGCCGGAGGAGCTGCGGACGACTGCTTCGCCTGCGTCAAGAGGGGAGCCAAGTGCGATCGCCGGAGACCCTACTGCTCGCAATGCCTGGAAGTAGGAAATGAGTGCTCCGGCTACAAGACGCAGTTGACCTGGGGTGTCGGCGTGGCAAGTCGTGGCAAGCTTCGAGGTCTCTCATTACCCATCGCAAAGGCACCTCCAGTCGCCCCAGTCAACAAGAAGCCCACTCCACGATCCAGAGCCAACACGACATCCAGCCAATGGAGCGATCATGGCGCCAGCTCTCCCACGAGCTCGCATCGCGATGACATCAACCTCCACGGCGGACATGCGGCCTCTCTCCCTGCAACACCATTCGCCACATACCATGACTTTACACGATTCACGCAAGGCGAGCCGATACCACCAACAACACCCACGAGTTGGGCCGGTATCCCCTATTCAGCAAATCTTGGTGGTCATGAGCACCCGAAGATGCACAGACTCAACACTTCACTGGGGCATTTCCCTCTCATCACTGACGGGCTTTCGCCTGCGGTAGATGGCCTCAGTGATGTTGACTATACATTATCTCCATTGAGCCAATTTTCGCGGGACGAGCTGCCCTATATGCACAGTCCTACTCTCATGTATGACAGCTATAGCGGCCATGGTTCGCCAGTCCCACAGAGTCCAGTCTCGGCCATCATGATCGACCACCAGCGCGCTCCTACCTCATGCCCCAGTCTGGTCTACGCACCGTCTGAGCCCAGCTCTAGCCTTGGATCCCACCATGACGGGTTTGAGCACCAGATGAACCACGCAAGACTTCTTAGTGATGCTGATACTCTCAGTGAGTACTTTTTCTTCGACGACTCACTGAGCAGCGCTAACTTCGAAAAGGCGTACACGAAGTTGAGTCCTACGGCACCAGTCCCGCAGCCGCTACTTTTTGGGCCGCTTCAATTCTAAAGGAAGAGGATCCCACGCAGCACATGTTCGACCACACCACTGCAGCTGCCACAGCAGCAGCAATCGCAGCAATTGCCCCGTATGATACCCCAACAATGCAGATCAGCCCCGACTTGATCACAAAGATGCCCTTCTTCATGGACTACTACGAAAACATCATGTGCCCCTCCATGGTCCTTATCGACGGTCCTACAAATCCTTTCCGGGACCACATCCTTCGCCTCGCTGCCAGCAGCAGAAGCTTACAACATGCCATCTGCGCCCTTTCTGCATGCAACCTGAGGATGAAGAGGAAGCTGAGTCTAGGTCAGCATGGCAAAGATTCTCCAGATAGATTTCTGTCGGAGCAATCCGAGTCTTCCTCTGAGGACCTGCCCTTGACGGAGGAGTATCAGCACCGCAACCTAGCCGTTCACCTTCTCAATCAACAACTCAACGATCCCAGCAAGTCATGCCACGACTCCGTCCTGGGAACCATCCTCCTGCTCTGCCATTACCGCATGGTCGAGTCTGGAATTGCCAAGTTTGCTACACAGTTTGCTGGTGTGAAGAAGATCTTAAGCATGCGCAACTCTGCTCCCTACCAAGCTTCAAATGACTCTGCATGGATGGAAGCCATTTTCACCTACTTTGATGCCATCTCTGCTAGCGTCAATGACCGAGAAGCCCAGCTCAACCACGCTTTTTACGGCGTCTCGTCTGACGTCAACCTGCTTCCAGCTGGTGCTGAGAACTGGGTTGGTTGTGACAGGGAGCTGTTCAAGACCGTCTCCAAACTCGGCCGCCTGAACCTCCTCTCACAGCACCGATCCGTATCCAGCGCCATTGCTTCACCCACTGGACGCATGAGTGTTCCAAGAGTCGCTTCTCCACTTGGCTCTCCCCTGGGCAATACGTTCAAGAACTCTTCTCAACTGAGCGACTTCTTTAGCATGGGTGTTCAAGCTCCTCGTTTTGACGGCAGCGGCTTTGGTGGCCAACTGGATGACGACGATACCTTCGGAACTGGGCTTTGCTCCTCTCCCAGTTACGATGACCAACGGTCCACTTTCTGGCGTGAATGGAAAGATGCGCGCAATGCTCTGCAAAGCTGGGAATTCGACTCGGCGAGAATCGCTGCTTCCCTGCCCAGCAGCCTTACTGCGACTCAGGTCAGGGATCTTAGCTCTCTTTCCGAAGCTTTCCGCTACGCTGCTCTCCTCTACACTGAGCGCCTGGCTTCTCCCAATGTGCCTTCAAGTCACAACAATTTCCGCAATCTGGTCAGCCAGGTTGTCTACTACGCCACCTCTCTCGAGTCCGGTGGCAGTGCCGAGAAGTTCCTTCTCTGGCCTTTATTCGTTGCCGGCAGCGAATGTGTCAACGAGCTCCAGCAGAACATCGTGCGCAACAAATGCCGCGACATTATGTCCCGCAGCGGTTACATGAACAACTTGTCTGCCATCGAGGTCCTCGAGCGCCTATGGGCCGGTGACCTACGCGACAACGCCTCCAGTCCTAGCAAGCTGGGCCTACAGACACGCGGCCCCTTTAATTGGACAAAATGCATCGGCGGACCAGGCGTTGATGTAGAGTGGATCATGTTTTAGTTCTCTGGTTTTGTTACTCTATCCATTTCATTACCTTTACAGCACGGGAAGAACTTTGCTTTGATTTGGTTTACATGCTCGTGTTTTTCTTTCTCTTACGTCTTAACTACAAAGGCTGCAGATGTCTTTTGTTTGGTTTTCACGTTATTGTATACCTAGCAGCATGTTGTTGATGGCTTATGGTTTTACGGTTTACGGACATGATACTGGCTTTTTTGGTCTGATACAGGAAAAGAGGCCTTCGTGCCTTTGGGCGGTCGGCGGGAAAGAAAGGGGTCGGGTATTGGGAGGCGGGCATCATGGTCAGAAACGCTGGGGTTTGGTATACTACGAGCGTCTGACGGCGAAAATACCCTTCATGAGCGCACTTACGCACTGCGCATTGCTACTGCTTGCGATAACTGTTTTGATGTAATTCGAATATACCCATCTTCAATGCTACGCATCTTCAAATCCCCATGAGTCACAGATATCAAATGCCTCCAGTCGATCGTGGAACGCGAGAAAGATCTACAGCCAAGTGTTCGTGTAAGACG
The DNA here is from genome assembly GCA_039778275.1 of Seiridium unicorne. NCBI lineage: Eukaryota > Fungi > Ascomycota > Sordariomycetes > Amphisphaeriales > Sporocadaceae > Seiridium > Seiridium unicorne. The sequence goes on from JARVKF010000246.1 coordinate 218,535, forward strand.
TCACGTTCGGCCGCTTAACTCGCTCTGGTGCGTAGCCGAGACGCTGCTCAACACGACGTGCATACTTGACAGAGCAAAGGATGAACACGCCGTATCGCTTAACAGGCCCACTCCAGTAAGCGAACACTACGTCCAGATAACGACAATGACTATGTACAGTATCAGAGCGAGAAGACCCTGATCTTCAGCACTGACCTCATTCAACCCGCTCGCAAGCCTAAACGTTCGAAGGGGGAGCTTGATCGCCGGCTTAAAAAGGTGGAGTTTATCGACATGTACAGAAATATGGAGGCAGGTATTCTTTCTGGACCAGGGGTGCCGGATTGATGCAATAGGCTGCCTAGGCAAGGTCGATCATAGTCGCAGTCACATCTCGATTGACGCGCAGGTAAGGGCCTGTCCCACTTGCACCACCACCACCACCCACCTCGGCCGCGAACCCCCCAAGGGAAACCTCCAGATTTCATTGGCGGATGTTTGATCTGTAGCACAAGTGGAAAATGAAAAGAATGCTGCACGAAGGCTTCGCTGTGCGGTAGCCTCACCATGGTCAGCAGCCACATAGCAGCTTCGACTCTCTATCTAATCGTGCTAGGTATGGCTGGTGTGTGGACCGCCAGATACTGCGGTGACTTCGCGCGAGCCACAACTGTTACCCGAACACACCCACGCGCAAGACTGATGACCTTTCGACTTGTGTACGCTATCTATGCGCCTTAGCCTCAAGACCTCATGATATCTTTCCAGGCATTGAGATCTCAATACGTCGATTGCTGTTTTTAGAGGACCTCTATCCTGGCTTGCCGCGATAAATAATAAGAGAGCTTGTTATGATTTTCTAAAATGTCACCTGGTAATTACAGCAGTTCTTGTGGACACGGCCGAAGATCACGGACCGTGGAACTGCCATTGCAGCGTCGAACCAGCCGTCACATCAACTCCAGAGCTAGCATCTGATCATACCGTACAATGTAGCGTCCGTGATAGTGCTGGCCTGGGACGTATCACGAACCCTCAGCCGGTAGCATGCTACATACACATGCAATCACCTCGAGGCTATCGACTGCTGCTGCAGGCACTAGGCGCCTCCCCTGCCAAAGGAACCGCCTAAGATAGTGCCCATCCAGCAGCTAGGTGCATAGGGGAGCAGACAGTAAAGCTTGGCCTGCTCTGGGTCCGCATGCTATGTAGGCGCTCCGGCCGCTACCGAGCAGCCTACCATTCATGTGGGGATTTCCTGTTAAGCAGAATGAGCTTGGCCTCTGGAGCCCCCGGTTGCTCCATACTGAAGTGCCCTCCCCTGTCCCGGCACTACTTACCATAGCGCAGAGCGCAGCGAGTTTTGGCGCATCTGTGGGGAGGTCCTTTTTACAGGGGTACTTTTAGCGTCGATGGCAAGGGTGAGGGTGGTCCAGGGTCGTAAACTTGTCCGCTTCCCGTCCTGTCCTTGTCGGCCCAGTCAGGCCCCATGTCTTGCAGGTTGCAGGGTTCGAGAACCGGACTCTGCCGCTGCCGCAGGACATCGGCGGTTCAGATAGGAAACTAACCCGATGTCCCAACGGGCTTGGCACCACAGCAACCACGGCGGGAGTATAGTCTAGCACGTGACGTGCGTCCGAGCACCAGAAACACATGCTAGCAGGTTTGTTCCTGAGACTATGGACAAAGTTTCGCGGAGATTACACATGTTTGAGAGATCGGGCGTGGCTGAGAAAATATGGGCAAAGAAGTTGTGGTATGTACCTCTGTCGGCAATTCCGGGCGACAATGAGGGATCGAGCAGAAGGAGGAGCGCATGTCAGCAGATCTGTCAGATCATCGAAGCGAGGAGTGGATGAGTAAGCGTTGCTGGGGAGCTAGACAAGGTACTCGCGCCACAGCAAGCACAGCCATGAATGGGCGCCACGTTTCTTATCAGTGGTCTTATCAAACCGTTATCAGATTCAGATAACAAAAATTTGGGAAGGCGGGACGGGCAAGTCGAAGCAATCGTTGAAGCGGCTTGAAGAGACTACTTTCACCAAGATCACGATTGCGAAGCGGATTCAAAGCGCAACCCCAGCTACCGGCTTCTTCTCTCCTCGTCGAATTACTCATCCCTTCATCACCCACCCAAAATGGGTCGTGACCTCCAGAAGCGCAAGAATCGCTCTTCGCGCTCCAAAGTCCGCCAGCCCTCGTCCCGCCGTAGTCCCAAGCTGCGCAACCCGCTCGGGAACGACATCGTCGCGAGGAACTGGGACAAGAAGGAGACGACGACGCAAAACTACCGCCGTCTCGGTCTCGTGTCCCGCCTGAAGGCCCCCACAGGTGGTGCGGAGCCGGACCTGGTCTCCAAGAACAAGAAAATCAGCACCAAGCCAGTCGACCCCTTCGCCATCCAGAGCACGGGCTCGGACACCGTGTTCAGCGAGGTGCGAGTCGAGCGCGACGAGAATGGCAAGATTGTGCGCATCCTGGGCAGCACGAGCAAGGGCCGGGAGAACCCGCTCAACGATCCGCTGAATGAGTTTGACACGGACTCGGAGGCCGAGGAGGAGTTCCCAGATGATGGCGAGACATGGGGCGGCATCGAGGACACGCGGACGGACGTGGTGAAGCAGCTGGAGGAGGAGGCGAACCGGCCGAGGGAGAAGAAACCTCGCACACAGAGTCAGAGGGAGCGCCAGTGGCTGGAGAGCATGGTGGCGAAGTACGGGGACAACACGAGGGCCATGGCGAGAGACCGCAAGCTGAATCCCATGCAGCAGACGGAAGCAGATATCTCAAAGAGGCTGAGGAAGCTCATGGGCGAGTTGTGAGGACTTTGACTTTGGAGTGCATTGTTATGGCGTTTGGAGTTGGAAAGGGAAAAAGGGGGCACTCGACCGTCCAGATTTTTGGCCAGCATCAGCATTAGCACCCCCAAGTCCAATCGACGAATACTGAGATATTAATCGACATGGACAAAACTGTATTGCGCCCGCCATCTTTTCATACGTCCTATCGTACCTTGAAGCACGCATTACCCGTCCTCAGCCTTACAACCCCTGGGCCCTGGTCCAACGGGCATTATACTCTTGCCTCACCACCCGACGCGTATACCCATGCACCCATCCCTCTGCTCTGAGGCAGGTCGCCGCTGTCAATAGTCTTTTTTAAACTCGCAGACGGACAATTTTTTTTTAAGTGTGCAGAAAATCTTCCGTCTGCAGCCTTACGCTTAGCCCTGTGTTCTGTGGTCCCTGGCACGACAGCTCGCCGAAAGAGGCAGGTGCCACGCAACACCTCGACACCACGTTAGCATGACCTATTCTGGCCGATTCTCGCCTTCAATGAAGTGAAAATAAGGTTTTTGCCCTAGTACACGCCAATGAAGCCAATTGAGCCTCAATTCCCTGTGGCGGGTTTCATGAAACGTTGCTTTCCCTACTGCCATTGCCTTGGTCCCACAAGCAATATATACGTAGCTGGGGATGTACTGACACTAGAAACCACCTAGTGGCCACATTACCTAGTATAGCAGTATTGTCACGGATTCTGTGCGGTCGAAAAGTTGTAGAATTGGGTGCTGAAGTAGTTACTTAAGCTACCCACACAGTCCTGCCTGCTTACTCAAAACAGTCCCCAACCAAGATATACCGAAACGCCTATAACCACCCAGAAAGCAAATATATATGCATATATGTCTGCGCTGGCCAAAACTACCAGGTCATAGCAGGGAACTCTTGCATGCCTCCTTCCTAGCAATAAACCAAATGCAAAGTCTATGTCATGTTCCATGGTCGTCCCGCCTCATCATACTCGCGGCCAACGACCTAGTGCAAAGTGCGGTCGTAATTTGCGGTAGGGAATTGCGCTGGCCTGCCATCATCGTACTCCTCAGCAGAAGGGGGTGCGTAGATTCGTGGTCCACCTGCCTCGGGCTGCGAGCCGTACCCGGAGCTGTATGGATCATTAGCTGGTGATACGCTGTGCGCCCGGTAGCCACTGTCACCGAAGGGGTTATCGTGAGATGGCGTCGTGCTATGAGGCCGGTAACCGTGGTCACCGAATGGGTTGTCGTGAGACGGCGTTGTGCTATGGGGCCGATAGTCGGTCTCGCTATCAAACATGGGGCGGGAGGTGTACGAGTCCGCATTATAGGGGGTACTGCTGTGGTCATCGTGATCATCTGCATTGACGGGTGCATACGCCTCCTCGTCGTGGGGCGCCATGGAGAAAGCGGCCTTGTCCGGATCAATATTCTGGTGGCCCCCTTTACGTGCGATATTATCGTAGCCTGGCAAGTTGCCATGGAACTGGTAGTATTTCAACGTGTATGCGCTCAGGAAGGTCGAGGCGGCCCAGAAGAGAATCTCGAAGAAGGCTATGCCCACGATGGCCTTGCTGACCTTGCAGCCGTCGCCACAGGAATTCGCTGTGTTGTAGGCAGCCTGACTAGCAAAGGCCGAGAGCCACAGGATGGCGAATATACAGTCGATCATCAGCATGGCATGCGGTTGCGCAATTTTTTGCGTTCGTTTCCATCGGGGCGCCATCATCAGGTAGACGCAAGCGGGCAGCGAAAGGAAGCACTATTAAGGAGAGATCCATCAGCGAATGCATTTCTAGATTGGGGACTTGCGCCCCGTGGTCCAACTTACAAGACCGAATGGCCAACCGTTATTGCCATTTATCGTAGCATTATCTGACCGGAAGAGAACAATTTCGAGGATGAATATTACGAAGCCGAGGAGAATCTGCGCGCAGTGTAGGCCCAGCTTAACGCCGGGCACGTAGTCGGCATCCCATTCCACCATGCTTTCAAGTGTGGTCTTATAAACAAGCTTCAATTATTCGCTTCAAAGGACTCGGTGGAAATCAATTGCGAATGTCGTGAACTCTGATGGCAGTGGTTGAGGATAGGTTGCTTGTTGTGGCTTAGGGGATCGGACGTCGAAACGCTGGACGGTTTTCAAAGCTATCCTTGGTACGGTTGGCAGCGCAACGCCCAGAACCTAAAGTTGGGCAGCTAGAGTTCGAGTGTCCCGACGGAAGAGAGAACGGACTCAGGCGCGAGGGTCGCTAATGGGAGAGAAAAAAAAAAGCAGTGATTGACGATGGTGTTAATTGATAAGTTAAAAGGCAGAGACAAAAGATTTCTCCTCACAACAGAGGAAATCAAGGCTGACTTGCTGATGAAATGCCCTTCCTCGTTCTCATATGACGCGCGTTTTGGCTCAGAGAGCCCCGAGTTGCCCTCAGTCTCCAGTGTTCTTTTTAAAGCTCAGCCCTGCTGAGAAGCTCTGTGATTCGCTACTGAGCCCATCTGCCACGCGGGGGACCCAATTCTTTCCAGGACGGAGCGCTGCGAAGCCACTGAACAAGCATGGAAAAGCATCTGCCGCAAGCGCTGCGCCACGGTCTTCAGCTGTGCTCACTACGACGCCTTCGAGGGTCAATTGTCAAGCAGCTGAGGCGGCAAAAATAAAACATGATTTGACCTGCAGCGAGCCGCTCTCATTCACACCTCGTGGCCACGAATCTAATTATTGCTGCGCTCCATGCGTGATCTGACGCCTCTCGCATGCCGCCCCTCAACAATCAATATCTTGTTACGACTCACTAAGGCGGTCCACCTTTCTGTCAATTGGCGACGAGCCAATCTGGAGCCAATTGATTCCGAAACGACCAAGACACGAACCTATTGACGAAGCGTTTAAAACACCTCAAACCACAATACTCTGTTTGCAGATGCTGTCTCTATACGACTGCCCAATGGCAAACTTATGTAGATCGCATCACCCAATGCAATTTGTGAATTAGACTCTGTGATGGAATTGCGTTGCATTCTGACGTCGGCCATTATCAAATGCTGCAGCCTGACGTATGTGTGATGGGAATCACCTCGACTTACTGCCTACAATCTAATGGCGTTACATATTGCCAATCAGCTCTCTGTTACTCGTCCTACGGCTCCGGCCTGAATGAGCCGGAGAGTCTGAATGTTCAGCCGTCGTGGCCGTGTTTGAATCATTTCCAACATTCCGCGGCGTCGCATTGCCGTTGCGGACAGCCCCGGGCCTGCGCGCCACTCGGTGCTTCGGATGCACCACAGCTCATTGCCGATCGTCGGCTTCTCAACCGCCAAGGATCCACATGGCCGTTATGCTTTTCTGAACGTCATCTAATCATGACCCTGAGAAAACCTTTGTAATCAAGGAGCAGGTTCAAATTGACTTCTGGAGGCCGTGATTGTCGAAGCAGGGAGCGTCCGTTGCTGGAGACCAAATCAGCCAGTGTTGTACATCTCATTCGTGGACTGTTCAATCCGTTACAGACTTGATACGGGAACCCCGGATTTCAGGGGCCACTTCATCGTCCCGTCGTGTTATTTGAGTTGATCTTCTCGTCCCCTGGGTCTAGTATCGTTCTCATCATGCCTACCGATGATTTGGGTAATGGCAGAGAGCCGCCTAGCATAACAATTACTGCAAGCGACGAGACGACGCCGCTGTTGCCAGATGCGAACAGGAACGTTATTCCCGCAGAACGACCGCAGACAGCGAATGAGAACGACGAGCAGGCCGTCATCGTCGAGGAGGTCACAGGCTTCAAGCTTTGGTTGATCCTATGCAGCGGCTGGGTAGGCGTCTTTCTAGGCGCTGTTGACGCTTCTATCATTGCGACGCTTTCAGCCCCCATTTCGAGCGAGTTCAAGTCACTGAGCCTGCTATCATGGCTGGCCACCGCTTACCTCATCGCCAATGCGGCCTGTCAACCGATTAGCGGTCGTCTAACTGATATTTTCGGACGCGGTCCTGGTCTGATTTTCAGTAATATCTTTTTCGCGGCTGGAAACCTCATTTGCGGCCTTGCGCAGAACGAACATGTCATGATACTAGGTCGTGTCGTTGCTGGCATCGGAGGAGGCGGTTTGATGTCTATCGCTACTTTCTTGGCTACCGATCTGGTTCCTCTCCGGAAGCGAGGTATCATTCAGGGCATCGGGAATATTGCCTACGGCTCAGGAGCCATGTGCGGCGGTGTCTTCGGAGGACTGCTAAACGACCACTCAAGCTGGGGGTGGCGCCTTGCGTTCCTCATTCAGGTACCGCCAGTACTAATCTCGGCATGTCTCGTTGCATACCTGGTGCGAATCCCCCCAAAGGTCTCCAACAAGTCTTACCTCAGCCGGATTGACTTCGTTGGGGCGTTCCTCATCATTGTCTTTTTGGTGCTCCTTCTCCTCGGCCTCAACGCTGGTGGCAACTTGGTTCCATGGCTACATCCACTACCTCTCACGACGATCCCACTTGCCTTTGTTGCCGCTGTGGGCTTTATCCTATGGGAGGCAAGAGCCGCGCAACCGATCATACCTGTTAGGCTTCTACTCCGTAGGACAGTCTTTACGGCTTGCATGACCAACCTCGTTACCACCATGGCTAACATGATGGCCTTGTTCTACAGCCCACTCTATCTGCAGGTACGTGGTGACTCGGCTACCGAAGCGGGCTTGGTCATACTCTTTGCTCCTATCGGTATATGCATCTGCTCTGTCGGTAGTGGGTACCTGATGAAAAGGACCGGACGATATGTCGCCCTCGGTGCTCTTTCGGTCAGCCTGCAGCTGGCCCACGTCATTATCCTAACTACTTTAAGTGAATCGACACCGAAATGGCATCTCATGCTTTCGTTCTTCCTGCTGGGTTCCGGCTATGGCGCTATGCTGACTATTACGCTGCTGGCGTGTCTGGCCGCGGTAGACCACGCAGACCAGGCGCCGATCACTTCCGCAACCTATGCTTTCAGATCGGTCGGAGGAACTGTGGGCATCACTATAGCATCGACAGTGTACCAGAACATTCTGAAGACGCAGCTCTGGGATCGATTCGGTAGTCTGCCCGACGCGGGCATGGAGATCCCCAGAATCAGGGACGATCTTGACGAGCTCAAGCACTTGCCAGAGGGGTGGCACAAGTCAGAGGTCATTGCCGTTTTCATGGAAGCTTTCCGTGGGGTGTGGTTCACGGCTCTTGCCATGGTTGTCCTTGGCCTTATCGCCGTGAGCCTCATGAAACAACACACTCTCCACTCGACGCTTTCCCGCAGCGAGCGATCTTGACGTTCTTTCCCAGGATGCCCTCGCGGCCCTTGGAGGCGCTTGGATGGGAGGAAGTCTCGAGGTATTCAATAAGTACCTATATCTGTGGGGGACCAGCTATAACATACTGACAGGTTTAAGCGAACTGGCTTGGATTGCACAGGGAACATTGCATCATTAGACCTGCGGTCCGCTGTCAGATAGACCAGTAGATAGCCCAGAAAACTCTCAGACCTCAATATAAATCCGACGCAGGTGGGCCTTTCCTTCGACTTGACAGCTTTTCTAGAAAGCTTCCATGTCGGCAGATTAGCACAGACCATTATAGTTCTCTCCACCCCTCCTTCTTGGGTTGCTTTGTTTACTTCATGCAAGGGCCAGGAAACTCAACCACCCCTGCTCGTGCATGAAAGAAGGTTAACTTCCCGAGAATGTCACCCAAGTACTTTTTCCTGAGAGTCTTGGTTGAAGGCTGCAGTAGAGGCCGGCCGGGTGGGTCGACACGCCTCCACCACCCCGGACGGAGAACCCAAAACGGTCCCCAACTGCCGCACCGGGCATGTGAAGCGCTGTGACTGGTTGAAACCGGCCCCGGTCTGCCTCGAGCTGTCAGTTGTTTTGGCAATGTGGAGCATACTCCCCCTTGCACAAAGGACAAGGCTGCGCAAGAAACTCTGCATGCAACCTGGTCTCGGGTATATCTGTCATCGGAAACGCGTCTAGCGAGAACTGCCAAGCCGTCGGCACATACTATCACACCATCACGAGCCACGGGTTCCTACCATAGTATGGTTTCGCTGGCCGACCCACTCTGTCCATGGGGAGCAAGGAGAGCGAGTACCTATATAACATGTGATTATACACTTGACAGGGGGTGTTGGAATCTGAACTCAATGGGCCCCCCCTGGTCGAACTATAGCCTCCGGTGCGACATGTGATACGCTCACTGGCTGACATCAACGAGAACAAGGATAGGTTACACCACTCCACGAAAACTGGGCTTTGGGGGCCGATCAGTCGTCGAGAAGGGCTCGCAGCTCGTTAGCACATGTTGCTATAGCTTGCCAGGGGACATCCCCCAACAGCTCAACAGACTGATAGCATGAACCTCCAGATGGTCTGGCCTGGCCTGGCCTAATGCTAACCCGGTGTACGAAGACTACGGAGGACTTGTGAGGTGGGGAGCAGACATAGCTCGTAGGACTTCGATCGATGCGTGGCGCTACTTTTGGACGTGCTTGCGACGACGATTAATCAACCTGGGGGCAAATACTGTGGTTCTGAGTCACGGGATGATATGCTTCCTACACGAACGTGATGCCACATCACCAGATCGTCTGTCGTGTGCGGCCTCTGCTGCCTGATGATGATCTCTGCCCGTTCGTTTCTCTCACCGCCCCGAGCCGCGTCGGGAAAGGGAGATAGTTCTGCCGCGGTGACCGTGATGTCCGTGTTGGTCATGTAGACAATGCCAGCGGGAATGGCGGGAATGGCGGGACGTCACTCCGTGCTGTGGCAGGTCTTGATGTCTGTCAGCTGGTGATATTAACGCATGAGCTCTGCTGATGTGTGTGTACTTGGGATGAAACGGTTCATAATAATATCTAATATGTTTGAACCATAATGTCTTAGTTTATGCACTGGTAGCTGATCTAGAATGTTGATGAGATTTTCTGCTGCTTTTTCGTGTCTCGCCCTTGCCGATGATTACTGGTGTATTGCGTGTACATTCAGGCAGTTCGTTATACACATTTGCTTGGTCTCTATTCTGTTGTCTGATAGATTGTATGAGCCTATATCTAACCGGTCTATTCTTTTAATCATCACTTTCAGGAGAGAACCAATATCAGGTATGAAGAACTACTGAAACATTTGAGTCAGACAGTGGTACATGAAAACAATGACTTGTACTCTTTGTGCTATATATGTACTTGTAGATATGACCTGTTTGAAATTCCTAAAATCTCTTTAACAATCGAAGCAGAAATTGGATCTTATTGCCTCACCACAATTTAAGCAAGATGTGGCTCAACCCCCTGGAAATATGAATACTCACGCTCGATCACTTCCCTTTCCACCTCGTTGTAGCACTCGGCCAACTGTTCTGCGAATTGCGGAAACCTTGCCACGAAGCGCTCCATACTGAGCTTCATTACCTCAACATCATGCTCACCAGTGGCAAGCTGAGTGCGGTACTCTTGGCCTTTGGTCTGATGCTGACGAATCAGGGCCAAGTGACAATCAGTCGGTGGGTGTGGACAGGAGCACATCCAGGTGTCTGCGTCTTGGTCATACTTGCGCTTGCGGTAGTAGTAGTGATCTTGAGAGGCGGCACGGTTAACCCCTCCGGAATTGTTGCGGCCCCCACCTCGACCGCCTCTGTCTTTTGAGCGACTATGAGGGCCTGTCGACAGGATGGAGTTGTTTTGATTCCGAGGCGGGAATGACTGACCAGCGCTGTTACCACTGAAGGGGCCTTGCTGGCTGGAGCGGAGGTGGTAATTGGGGTCGTAGTTCCTGCCTTTGTATGTACTTTGACGGCCATTATTCTCGTTAGTCTGACCCTGGAGTTGAGATGGGAACAAGTTGTTGGGGGCTGCCTGCCCTTGGTTCCCTTGCTGACTGAAATGGCTATGATAGTTTGAATCAAAACTCTTTCCCTTGTAACCACCGCGACCCTGGGGCTGGCTTTTGTTATTCGCAAGACGAGAGAACCAGTCATTCTCGTTATTGCTACCGCCCTGGGATCCCCCACGACCGCCCCTGTTGTTTTGATAGTTCCTGCCTGCCATCTTACTCTATCAAATTTACTTTTTGCTGGGGCTGTGCAGTAACCCAGGGGTAGTGTTTTTCGGCTTCTCGCTATATTCTAGAGTACCGTGATTATTCTCCGTGTGTGTCAATTATAGAAAAATGGGTGCTTAAATGGCTCTTCTTATATTATAACACAAGTCCATTATCCACCTATCATCCATTATACTAGTTGAGAACTTGAAGACCGGAAAAATGGGTTCAATGGCAGTATTGTCTAGGAAATGCATTGTTCTGCGCCGTTGACAACAAGGATTCCTTGTTCCTTGGGGTATAATACCAGTAAAATGTGTGTCTTAGCAGAATCGCATGGCTTTTATCATCGCAGTACGTCTTGTATGGCCATTGAGAGAATCGTTTTCTTGCATAATGTCGTAATGAGTCGCCAAGGTCACTTGTAAATAAGATCTCAATGTGATTCGAGTGTCGTTGATCGGTATGAGTTTGCATCGATAGCAGCAAGCCTGCCACCATCTATACGGACGAAACCTAGACTTTGAAACGCTTGGATGTCTGAGATTATGTTCTTTCATCCAACTACCATTCTAGTCAAACCTCAGATAATGGAGGTTGGTGCGAAACAATGCGGCATGTGACGCATCGAAACTGTTCAGAAAGCGTGGGCATTGTATGCTTAGGATTGCTTTTAGAATTCTCTCGATCTTTCTAGGACTGGAGTATAGCAAAGCTAGCTTCTGGAAGTCTCGATAGTCATCGCGTTGTCATCAGTGGGCTTGATTTAATAATTGACTGTCACCTGTGAAGACTTCAACATCGAATTCAAACTCAGAAAAGCTCGGAGTCATCCAGCAAAGTTGAACTCGTTTTACGATATGTAGCATTTCAATGACCTCTTCGGGAATTGGATAGATTAGGGAGGGAATTCTTGTATAAACACATTTTGCAACGGAACTGTTTTGCTTTTTACTGTCGTAAGATATAATGGACGAAGGCGCTGCGTCAGTAGCAATCATGTATCAGCCGATAAAATGAAAAGCTGTTCTACAACGTCAACATGCCGCAGAACAGTGTCAATTCTTCATATGTTGTCCCAGGGAGATGTCTTCGCACATATGCATCAAATCATCCTGTGCAACCACTTACACGGTGAGTCGAAGGGCAGCCGAGGTTTAGTACTGCTTTCTCTCTTCAATGCTCATATATGTTATTACAACAGCTTCACCCTAAACAAAACATGTATCGAAGTAATCAACCCAGTTGTCAGCAAGATGAAGAGAGCCTATCTCATAACTAAATAAGGCAAGCTTAAACTCGGGGACTTCGGATATCCGTGGTGTAGTTTAAGAACCATATGTGGACTAATCTAGGCCTACCAAGATGGACCAGGTGTGGTGAAAGTAAGGAGTTCTGATCTCTTCTCTTCTAAAGATGAGAATTCCCTGATCTTGGACAACAGAAGTTGACTGGCAGTTCCTACTGGAGCCCCTAGAAGTTGCATATTCAATCGACATTAATCATGACAACAAGCAACGGGAGTGCGGCATTTTCATGTTGTAGATATAAGTCCTGCGGGACATGGCATGGCATAAGTCTGGGTTCATGCCTGGGAAACGAGGTTCTAAGCTCATCCATAGGGTAACCGAAAGGTTTCCAGTTGTGAGGTCCATCTGTCAATTCCATCTGACCTGCAACTACGATTATGGTAGACTCATAATGGGACAGTATGATACATGTATGGCCGACTTGTATTTACTATCAGGCCGTGCATAGACTCGGACAATGATAAAAATTGCGGCCTAAGAGTTCTCTTTTGGCGGCCACTGAAATTAATTTCCTATTGCCAGAGCCTTCAATTCGATGCCACAGTCAGTATCAACGCTTGCAGAGAAGTCATGATTTGTATGTGATTGTGTCAGCCTTTATGTCTGCCAATGACTGACCTAAAGCTGATCTATAGCATACTAAATACTGCTGTCGCTTGTGATTCTTTGATACAATCTTCACCAGATTATAGCATAAGCACTTCATACATGCGGGTAGAATAGATGATAGGGCTTACAAGTAGAAACATGAAGGAGCAGTATCAGATGTATGAGTGAAACGTAGATTCTGGAAGTAAGTGTAATAGCTGTGGTTGCCTTTGTAAATTTTGAAAAGCGTTGAGTGATCACTAGTCGCCTCTTGATCTGCAAAGGGTCCTCTACAACAGTTTTCGTGCAACAGGATCCAGCTGCGTCTATCTCAACAATAAATTGCGGCTTGCTAATTAAAGACGAGGGCGGATCATTGACCCAGGGTTCAACTCAGTTCCATCAGAAGTCACATCTTCGCCAACGAGTGAGCCTATACCTGGGCTTACAGCCCAAATTGCGTCAGAGTCAAAGACTGCTACGCTTTTGTCGGCATTGCCCGAGTGCTCGCAGCTTCTGAGGTTTCGGCAGCAACTTTTGGAACAAGCTCATAACAAACCAAAAGAAACATGCCTGAACTGATCAAGATGTTTGAGAAGATATTAACACTAAATTTCGCCAAAAATGAATCGGCTTTATGCAGTATTTCTTGTCTCATGTAGGCTTTCAGGAAGTACCAACTCCGCTGGCCCTCTGGATGCATGTGCCAGACGCTAAAATGTGCATTTTGGTGAAGTTCTATGGTATCCTATTATTTACAGTTCCTGGTTGGACCATTGGCAAAGAGGCAACCATCACGCAAGAGACAACGTGGCATGACAGGAATTGACTACGCCCGTTATAGTGGAAGCTGAAGCTAGATCGAACACGTGGATAGGTGAAACTGGAAGATTGGCCAATTCACTCCATGTCCTGCAGCCAGTCGGCCTGGATTCTGGGGCAGTGCTTCAGCTTTGGGCTCGGAGAAAAGGAACAGCATTTGCTTCCTAGACAATCAAGATCACAGTGTATATATGTTCAAGATGGGCAGTCGCTTGGCGCATGTCATGCTGTGCATGCCTACACATTATCAAGTGCCCGGCGACATGCAACTTTCTTGTCTTCTATTGGATAACTGCAAGTCTCGATATTGCCATGGATGCCTACAAGTATTCCCCTCTACCAACAGAAGGATTCATCAGGCTTCTCAGCCTCGAGCCAGGCGTGTTCGATGATGACATCATCCTTAGTCTCAGTATGGTTCCTCTTCAAGATTTATCTCCGCCCCACTATGAAGCCTTGTCGTACGTATGGGGCACATCAGAGAATCCAGGACTTATTCACCTGAGACATGAGGGTTGTGCACATGGTGCTCATCTCATAACAAAGAACTTGGATACAGCTTTGCGCCATCTTCGCTTCTGCGACAAAACCCGGGTCATATGGATAGACGCCCTCTGTATTAATCAAGAAGACAATGCCGAGAAAGGCGTATGTGTCGCCATGATGGGCCGAATCTATCGTCTTGCAGCGCAGGTGATCGTGTGGCTTGGCCCAAACGATCAATCAGAGAACAGTGATATAGCGATGTCACTTATGAACTATATCGGCTCTCAAATCACGATGAACTTTTCAACATACGCTATGAAGCCTGTTTTAGATGCAGTTGATATAAGCCTTGGTGATCGAAGTAAGCAACTCGCAATACCGAAGAACGATATGTTGTCTATCTATCTACTTCTTTGCAGGCCTTACTTTGATAGGTTATGGATCAGGCAGGAAATATTTCTTGCTCTTTCCGAAAGGGTTATTGTTATGTGCGGATATCATGAGATTCCGTGGGTGTCATTTCGCACTGCAATGACGGCGATTTTCATGAAACCCTTGCAGCCAGAACTACCACTAGATTTCCGTCGTGACTTCAGGTCACGCCTTGGAGTCATTGGCGGGATGATATTCCAGCGGGCACACGTGTCTTTGATCAATCTGCGCCGCTATTTCAACGAGGCTTCCTGCAGCGACCCTCGGGATCGAATATTTGCGGTGCTAGATCTATTGGTTGACAGAGAAAAGAACTTGGATATCAGACCAGATTATATTCATCCAAAGGCGCAGGTGTATAAGAACGTAGTTTTGCAACATATGCGCTACTTTGGTGGCTGCGACATCATCCGTGAATGTCAATATGACGACAAGGTTCACGAGCCGTCCTGGGTTCCGGACTGGTCGAGGAAGTCCGACGTGCTGGATCTGATCAGATCGACTCTGGCATCATCTCAAATTTTTGCTACTTCGCGGATTATTGGCGATCAGATATTACAGGTTGCTGGTGTCGAAGTGGCAAAGCTGGAACGGACGAGTGCCCAGCTCCCAGGCGCGCTAATGAATTGGGATAACCCTGAAGTCCTGATCAACACGCTTCGAGATATCATCAACAATGACATGAATTTGCAAGACCAGTACCGATGTGGAGGGACCTTGGGCGAAGCGTGGGCTGCAGCTTTGATTGCCAACGGATACGACACGATAGAGTCACCGAAAAATCTGGGCAGGCCTACTAGGCAACAAGGGGAGCTATTCATCGCGAATCTGGCATCGAAGCAGTTTTCTGTTGATCATAAGCTGATTGATGACCTGTACGTAAGAACGGTGATCGAATATACCAGTAGCCGACGTGTCTTTTGTGGAACGGGCGGCTTGGTCGGTATTTGCCCCGGTGTCGCTGAACTTGGCGACTGGGTTTGCATTTTAATTGGATGCCGGTCACCAATGATTCTGCGGCCCGCTATTGGCAAAGGCTTAACATTCAAAGTCATTGGAGAATGCTACGTACATGGCTATTCCTATGGAGAAGCCTTGCTTGGACCTCTACCGCCAGGTGTATTACCGGTCTTCAGCAGGACTGATAGTTCGTGGAAATTTACGGAATGTGATACAGGAAAGCTTTTACTTCACGATCCACGATTGGAGGCTCTTGGCTTGCTTGATATAGATTCTGCACAACGGCTTAAAGATGAAACAGAAGTCAGGTATAAGGTCGAGCCTGACCTGATTGAAAAGAGGGGGGTACCAGTGCTAAACCTCTGCATTTCATAAACCATAGATACTTGTGCTTTATGGATTTCTATTCGAGTATGAGGATTGATTGCATTTCCCTCAAAGCACGTAAGGAAAAAATGAGTGCGATGTCTGTCTAACACTGTGACTTGTCTGAGATATCAACAATACATGCGATGGTAAAAAGATTCTAGACGTCCCGGAACGTTCGAGACCCGCAATCAACTGGCTGAATAATCCCAGCTGATTCCAATCCACTCAGCAGACCCAAGAGCGCTAAATCCATGCCTCGTGGCACGAGCAATGAGACCGCTACTGGCAGGTACTTTTTAGAGCCTGTGAATTTAGAGGTGAAGGCCACCTCACCAATCGGGACGGTTACATCTGGACAGCCTGAACAATAGCTAATAGAGTACACAGAGAACTTGGGCGATGTCCGCTCCTTTCTAGGAATGGAGACTTCGTCTCTGTATTGTGGATGCCCCACAGACTGCGGGTAGATCAGCAAAGGAATTTCCTGGGAATCTGTCGGGCCAGGTAGCAGAGTCTCATTCAACCACTTTGCATATACATGGAATGTCGCGATTGCAGAATGCAGTTCGTCAGAAGAGAGCGATGCGCCAGACTCCAACCGAGCTCTGGTGACGGGCTCGATGAAGGGTTCCTGCCCGTATGCCGATACGTACTCTCGTAGGAATGGGCCGACAACATCACGCCACATTGTTCCATATACAATATCATTGTATAGTCTGCTCGTAGCTTCAACTAAGTCGCTAGCAGTGCCCTTCGGATGGGTTTCCGTCCACAAATCGTAAATGCAGATGGGTGTTCGAGTGCATCCAAGATAGTTTTCGAGGCGTTCGGTGAAAGCACTCATCAATCTCTGGGCTGAAGTTTCGGGGTTGGGTTTCTGAGATGGAAAGAATGCTAGCGACGACGTTGTTGCTTCCTGGTGTGGCATGACAGCGTAGAGCAGTTTGAATCGTTTGGTCGTCGTGGCATTATTTCTTGGGAAACTGGAACCTGCACTCACTTCCATCGTCCCACCAGCTAGTATGGGGGTCACAAGCTCGGCTGTCTTGGCGGAGCGAGTGAACACCCCAACCGTGTCCATGAGCGCCGTACAAATGAGTCCAGCGGATTGTACCAAGCCGAGGGAAGGTCTGATACCATAAACGCCGTTGACTCCCGCAGGGTGTCTGATAGAGCCGCCTGTGTCAGTGCCTACGGTGAAATCTAGCCAGCTATAGCTCGCACAAGCCGATGCTGAACCAGAGCTTGATGAAGAGGGCTTCTGAAAACCATCGCCCCTGGGGTTCAATGGTGTGAACTCCTCTAATCTTTCCAGTGGGTCTTGGCCGTCACACCATTGACAGCACCTCAACTTGCCGACCAAGACTGCACCCGCCGAGATCAGGTACTGAATACACGGGGCTGTGGTTTCCTTGACAGAATAAAAGTCGCGGTAACATTTACTTCCAACGCCTGTCTGAAGACCGGCCACATCAATAGCATCTTTAACTCCAAAACGTAGCCCTGCCAGTGGTTTGGATGCCGACGAGCTTTTGTTGTATAGACTTGACGGTATTGGCACCAAGTTAGTTGATGAGTACCACTGAAATCTAGAGGCTCGGGATGGAAGCACTCCGCCAATAAACGCATCACTTGTATCGTTGAACAATCTGTACACACTGAAAGCCCGTCCAGAGTAGGAATGTATGATATATGGTCCAATTGGAATATCGGCATCGTCAGGAATGTGGTATAGCAACGCTTGGCCTACGCCGGGAGGCTTTGGGCGAGATCGCGGAATAATTAATGCTGCCACATAATCACTTAGTACCAGGCATAGAGGCACGGAATGGGCCAATACCTGTCAAGAAGTTTTTAGTCCAGACATCATCTTCCTCAAAAGACGACAGTTTGACGTCCAAGTCCATTAATGTGGCTGGGATGTACTCCGAGTCATTAGTTATGGGATCCAAGACAGTTTGGACTTCACCGAGCAAGTAGGTATCGACCCCAACGGTCACGGTGACCATAGGCATGGGCGCCACAGTGACGCACTTCTTTTCAATCATTGCCATGTATTTGTGGAGAGAGAGACAGAGCGAAGAGCGGTTTCGACGACCTCGTGGTGAGGCACGAGATCTGGCTATCGAATGTTGTCTATATGTGAGGTTTAATGCCACCGCCACCTCAGCTGCGTTCATGCTTCGGGTGAGCTGCAGCTGGCATCCCATCGAATCACGTATACTGCCCCGCACGGGATTGCCGCAAGCAACCGTTTAGCTTATACAATTTGTAATGTCTCTTAGTCGCAAAGCGTACGAAACGGAAGGCGGGATCCCGGTCAGGAGGCTAAATGTACGCATCTCCGGATCACAGACTACAGCTAAAGATGCCTGCTCGCATCAAGTAGGTATGTCCTGAGAAGACTGGATTAGTACTCAGGTCGATAACGACTGGGAATTTCCAGCGTTTTAGGTTTTTTGCTATATAATCCCCGGGGTTTTTTTCTTTCTTTTTTTCCTTCCCGCCTCGCCCTTTAGAAAGAAAATAGGCGTACTCTATTTAATATCTTAGCCGCTCTACTGCCGTTGGACCCTGGGAAAATTGGTTACTAAGCCTGTTCAAGTCAGCGGGGTAATCAAAGGCCTTGCTAGCACTGACTCCCAACGAATCAGCACAGTCACAAGGGCAAGGCTGCACTTGCACTGGTTTAGCGCGTTCGGATGCAGCCGCGTCCCTACCAAAGTTCACAGAGCATCAACTTCACATGGATCCGTCCGCTTCCTTGAACATTCACAATCCGCTCTCCTCTCCGATCGCAACCTCGACCAACCTCAAATCTGCCCAGGCGCAATCTGCGGATCAGTTTGCCTGTTTATCGCAGCTAGTATTGCATCATTGTTAAGCTGTTTTCGGACAGTGTCAATAGCGATAATGCGATTGGGGCACACGCAGTTCCGAATCACCAGGAAGAGTTTTTGACTCTTCGAATTTGACAACGACGTTTCTAAAGACCCACACAAACAGCAAACTTCTCAAGCATGTCGGCAGGTAATGGCGCTCTAGAAATTATTGAGCTTGGGTGAATGCTAACCCAGCGTATTAGAAGTCCAGCCATACGTCACGACTCACGATTCACACCACCAAAGCACCGCCCCAGCTCGCCGGTGGCACCTCCTCTCCAAAGGTCAACTCAGTTCGAAGCAAAACTCCGGAACATTGAGAATCCAATATGCCGGTTCTTGTAGGCATTTTGGGCTTTCAAATCATTTGCTTGAGCTTACGGACGTGCAGAAAAAGCTCATTAGTGCCATGGGCTTCGCGCCGCGGAATACACTGAACGACACAACCCGTACATCGCGGCCACCACTACAAGCACCCCTGGCTTTAGACGAACCCGAGCCACAGTCGAAGCGACAAAAGTTGGACACCGAAGAATCCTTTCCCACATCCCAGGCGCAGTTTGTGCCTCAGCCTGAGGCACAATCCACACCCATACGCAGGACCTCGACAAGTAGTGCTCAGTCGGTATCAGTCCCGTGGAAAGCAGGTAGTGTCCAGTCATCTAGCAGAACGGCTGGCCACGCAAATGTCGGCGAATTTCGAGCCGTAGAAAAACGAACACAGGCGCCCCGGCCAAAGAGGTTGCGTCACAAGAAGTCAACGACTAATTCAGCTGCAAACCCAGAATTTGTGGATGACAGTGAAGGCGAGGCGGATGATGGCTACACAGAGGTGTCGGCCGTAATGAAGCCAAGGCATCAACA
This sequence comes from Seiridium unicorne, assembly GCA_039778275.1. Classification (NCBI taxonomy): domain Eukaryota; kingdom Fungi; phylum Ascomycota; class Sordariomycetes; order Amphisphaeriales; family Sporocadaceae; genus Seiridium; species Seiridium unicorne. The sequence goes on from JARVKF010000246.1 coordinate 238,097, forward strand.
CGAGCAGGTTTCCGTGCAGAATTATAGCAACCACTTTAAGACTTCCAGGCGACCAACTGTCGCCAATAATTCAAGATTTTCCGCCGTCAACGGCTTGAAACGCAAAGCAGCAACCGGCCTCACGCCACCTTCCAAGCAGCCGAGGACTTCAAGTCCTGACCCTTTGGCCGAGCCGGATTCTGCCGGAAATACCATTCGCGCAAGAAGGACCCACGCGTCATACAGTGAATCTCGACGAGGAGAGATCCGTCCTACTCAGTTCAGTGTCGCATCGAGCCCTGTCAGCTACACCCGAAAGCCAAAGTCCGCGTTGCAAGACAATGCCCTTGCGCAAAGTATCCTTGAGGGTGGGCTGAGGATTAAATCAGCGGTTTCTGGCGACTATGCATATCCCGACCCCATGGGAGGCCAGAACGAGCCCTGCTCACTCCGCGTTCTCGACATAAGTACTATCCTCGTCCCTACAAGTAGCGAGCGAGAGGTCATGCTCCAGTACTCGTACCTCACGTTGGACTTGAGACGAATCCACATGATTAAATGGGCAAGTCCAAGTGGCTGCATCGTTGCCATCGGCCGATCGATTCAACCCGAGTTCTCAGCTGGGGCAAAGCTATATCTAGAGTTCTTTGAGCGCAATGATGTCCTTCTATTCATGAAATGGGTGCGAATGGAGAGACGCGAACCCATAACGGAGTTCCAAGTTGTGACCGAACCTGAAGATAAACTGGTCAGGCAATTGCGGCACCAAGGGACAATGGCGAAAAGAGGCAAGGTCCTTAGGGATTCAGAAGTTGTGCAACACCCAGTTGGGGATGACATCAAATTGATGGAGCGACAACAACAAATCAGGCTTCAAAAGTCAAGACAGCCCGCGCAGAGCTCCGCCGAGAACAGACAGCCAAGAATGCGTGACTCGATGAAACTCCCGCCCTCGGATCATGACCCCAAGGAGCAGGCAATAGCCATTCCAGAAACCCCAACTCGGACTGCTACTCGATCGACTCGGACACGATCATCGAAAATTATTGACCAGCCCAGCACACCTAGAAGCTGGACTGATGAGAACCCCGACTGGGTGGACCGTTGGCGGAACTCATTGGTCTTTCCTGCGCACGGAAAGAACAGGGCCACCGTTGACAAAGATGATATAGTCCGACTAGATGAAGGACAATTCCTCAATGACAACTTAATCATCTTTGGACTGCGGTGGCTTCAACATACCTTGGAGAGAGAAAATCCAGATATCGCTGAGCGGATTTACTTCCACAATACTTTCTTCTACGACAAGCTTAAACCCTCAAGAAGCAGCGCCGGCATTAACTACGACAGTGTGAAGGGGTGGACATCGAAAGTGGACTTGTTCACCAAAGATTTTATCGTGGTCCCAATCAACGAGTATACCCATTGGTACGTTGCCATTATCTACAACGCACCAAAGCTCATTCCAAGTGAGAGCATGGCGGATATCCATGGTTCTGCAGAAACCACTGCTGCAAACCCCTCCCTAGACAAGGAGAAACCGACGATTGTTGAGCAACAACCCCTGGTGATCAAAGATGCCGATGGTGCTAAGGATGCCACTTCTTTAGTCGAGACAGAGATGCGTCGGATGTCCATAAGCAGCTCGAATGGCAACAACGAGCTTGCGAATGGACAGGAGACAGCCACTCAGGATGCAGGAATCAGCGATCACGTAACAAACACTGAGCATGATTCCAGCTTAGTTCGAGCTGACGTGGACGTTCAAGAAGTGCCGCCCCCAAGCACTTCAAGTCGAAAGAAGTCAGCCAAGAAGGGAAGCATAGGATCACGCAAGCACGATCCTAACCAACCAAAGATCATCACACTAGACTCGTTAGGATCTGCCCACTCGCCTGCTTGTTCGAACTTACGCCAGTACCTTGTGGCTGAGTTAAAAGACAAGAAGGGCATCCAAATTTCCGACCCTCTATCCCTCGGGATGACCGCGAAGGGCATACCTCTTCAAGAAAATTACTGTGATTGCGGCCTGTACCTTCTAGGCTACATTCGTGAACTCATAGGAGACCCGGATGCGTTTGTACGTGGCCTTCTCCAGTACGAAGAACCTCAGTGGACTTTCCCCTCGTCCAATATGCGGGGTATGATGAGAGAAATAATATTCGAGCTGCAAAGCGACCAACAAAAAAGGGAGGACACCGAGTCGGCTCAAAAACAAGAAAAGAAACGACAGGCTGCAGAGGAGAAGAGAGGCAAAGGCCGGCCAACTTCGCGCGGTGGGAACCCAGCAAAGGAAGTGGCAAAGTCGGCTTCACCGCGTACACAATCGATGGCCACTGAGCACTCGACGGGGATGAACGTCTCTTCGGGCTCGACAATGCGTAGCACTATTGATGCTTCTTCTATACTCCGCCGCCATGTGCCTACAGGAGAGACTAAGATCAGCAGTTCTGCAGATGCCAGCCAAGAGGTTAACAACCATTTGTCGGAAGTCAAGACCCTAACTGATGGTCCGGAAGAACCACGTCGTCAGCGTGAGCCGAAAACGTCGATGCCGGAAGCCATTTCCCTGCCATTCTTGACCAGCCCAAAGCGTTCGGACAGCTTAGGGAGCGATGACACGACAAAGCGCTTTATCAGACCGCTAAGATCTCCCGTATCACTTGGTGAGACGTCGGACAATCCTGTAGATGTGGATAGTTCGCCACTCACCAAACAGCTCGAGCAAAACCTGCAACATGAGCAGCAACGCAAGGAAGTAAAGTCTCCGCAAAGAGCAAATGCACCACTGGATGCCGACACACCTCGTGCGTCCGTCGAGCATCAAAGCACAATTTCACCTCTGAAGGCAAATGCTGGGCAAGAGCAGGTCCAGACACCATTGAGGTCCAAGGTAACGCGCCACGACGGCGATGCACCACGGACCAACATCATGGTAGAGATACAGTCCGGTGCTAGCAGAAATCTCAAGAGACCGCGTGATGCGATTAGCGCCCCCCTCATACGACGAAGAGAGACAGGGCATAGAAGCGAGTATTTCCAGGGAGTTCAAAACCGACAGGAGGGAAATAGGTTCGATCGAGCTGAGTATGTTGAGCCACCTGGTGCCGTAGTCCTGTCGGATTCTGAGTAGGGGGACGTGGGCCATCATTTTGACGTGGCCTGAAAGTCAATACGGAGCTGTCATGGATTATGATTACGACAGATGGGAAAGCATTGCTTAGGGGTCAAAAAGGCTAAATTACGTTCTGCCTGTTTGCATTGGAACGGCGTTTGGTTTAAGGAGTTCTTGCTGGTTGTCAATACCCCGGAAGTGCACGACAATGCGGAGGGAGCATTTTTGCATTGTAGATTTGAGTCAATCGGTCCACTGAGTGCGTATCTGCCTGCACTCGTGCTGGATGATGGAATGAGAAATTAAGCTTTTCGATCAACTCGACAGGCCTGGCCCTTCCAGCCAGTGATAATGCTTACCAAACTAGCGGAACATATAAGTGTCGCAAAACGGCAATGACACTCTACTCTGTGAAGACGTTACATTCAAGTCCTATTCGGTATCCAGCTTCTGCAAGCAGCTAAAACATTGGTGGTGATCAGTATGTTTTTCGGAAAATTTCCCGGCCTCCCTCGTCCTCCAATGCCCTTACCTTGCTTGTCTTGTCAAGGCCATGGAGCACTGGCAAATCGCGGCTGTTCATGAGCACGAAGGCCGCCCCTTGGTCATACAAGGTGATGCCCGGATTACGGGGCACGTTGCTCAACGACTACAACGGCGTACGAACCGGGCCAACAGGCCCGGCTGCCCGCGGTTGTTTGACACACTGGGATCCGTCTGCTCGACCCGCTTTTCGCGCCGGATTCCGAGCTGTCAGAGTCTCATCTTTTATTTTTCATCCAGTCAGCTCCCCGCCTGTCTCTTCTCTCTCTCTCTCTCTCGCTTATAGAGTTCGGACCCCTCCCCACCCCCAGCCCTTGTCTGATAGCATGCGTGCCATGCCCCTTGTCTCAGGCGGTCCTCCTTTTCATCATTTGTTTTCCTCGCTCGCTTCCGGAGATGAGCGTGCTCTGGTTCCTGGGATAATTATCATATCTCTTGGCGGGGGTACGGCAGCCAGCAGGAGAGAGGGGTTGTGTGTGACCTGGTTTGGATACGTAATCTAACTCCTTAGGCCGTACGTGTGTAGATGGGACGATCGATGCCTTGTCTCCCTATCGCTGGGTCTGCGTTGATTGGGTACCCGGGTAAGAAAGGGGGCCATATTCGTGTACGACATGGGCGCGGAGATGGAGATATCAAGATCGTAATCTAGTACCGACTCTTTCAGTAGTTCGTAAACCTTCCTATAAACTACCTAGCCAGATCCTCTTTTGGTACGGGGTGGAGGAGAATACCTTGGTCTGCCTGGTGAGAGCCAGAAGCTTGGTATGTATGAAGATAGGCCCCACCAGCAAGGTTCTAGTATTGGTATGAATCCTTCCGCCTTCTCTCCTGTTCGGTTCACCGTTTTAGCGCAGGGTTCATTCAGGCCTGTGGAGCCAAACACTCCATGTCGATCCAGGGTTCTTGGTTGCAGCGCCGAACCACCGGATCCGGAAAACAGGTCGTGCGAAAACGGTCCATCGGGTTTCTGATAAAACCCCGTCTTTTGGGGTTTTCCCTGTGTCGGAAGTGCGATGCCTAAAAAGCCAAGGGTGGGTACACCACCACCACCACCAAGAGCCTCCTCCTTCCGTATCCACTTTTGGGCTGACGACGAAGGGGCCACATCTTGGTGAGGCAATCCCTCGCATTCGGGTTGATAGGGCTATCGACCGACTGTGGCGGCCGAGGCAGGGCCGTCTGAATAGACGCCCTGTGCGTATGCTAGAAGGAAGCGTGAATTACTGCTAGTGATTGATAGGTCTAGCTTGGCAAGTATGTAATTGCCAGAATCAGCCTAGGTTGTATGCGGATCGTATCGTATGGAGATGCCACGATAGAAGCGTTGGGACAAATGATTGACTGGTGGAAGGGGCGGTGGCACTGAGCCTTCTAAAATCAGCATTGATGTCAGTGTAGAAGAACAGCAGCGCATGGGTCATGTCAAGCGACGCAGGTATCTCGTACGGCGCATTCCACAACCAAGCAGGACAGGGTCGAGTGACCGCATAGAATGACAACCCCGGCAACATTCGAGATAATGAGAAGCCATACGTTTCAAGTGTTCTTGGTCTCGTCGGGTTAGGGAGGTTCGCCAAAGCTCAATTCTACTGAACTTGATACCATCGAGTGGGAGGCTAAATGTACAGTAAAAGCTACTTCAGGAGCAACTGGGTATTTGTGCTGAAGAAGAGTTATAAACACATGATTCCCAACGATACAAACTGGGTCTTTTTGCCCGACAGATGCAGATTTCCCCTTTACGCCGCAATGAATTGACCCATAACCCGGTACCTGGATTGTAACCGAATTTGCAATAGTCCCAACGAACACCGTGTAATGCAGAAGTCGTAAATCAATCAACGTTATCCTCCTCTCCTCATCTCGCTCCCACATGCCGAGGGTTCCAAATCGTCATATAGTATTTCCCCTTGTGGCTTTCATATGCATGCAATGCTCGCCCTTGAAAGATTCGTCTGCAAAGCTTTGCAAGTTGGTTACGATGCTGTTCGACGTCCGCCCTAATCCACGGTCCATGGTCGGAGTTGGGTCCAGTATCATGTTCCCAATGTCGGAAAACCCAGCATCTCCTGTACCATCGGTTGCCCAACTCTCTTTATATTCCAGGCTCTTCCTTGTCCTTGAGACGTCGGCTCCGTCCATGTTTTTTCTAGTGTCCGCTCCTCTGTTGAATCAAAGACTTTGGTGCGTTAAATGCGCGTATCGTCGACTTTGTGTCGTGCCTTGGGATTAATCCAATACGTTCTCCTAGATATAGCAGCATCTTATTTCTCCCTTCGCTCTTGCCTGGGCTGAAGCCCAGCGAGTATCATTTCGTCTTCTACTCTTTGAGAGGGGCATGTTCGATGAGAGGCAGCACACGGACTGACGCTCCCAATCGAGTATGTTTATGCCAATTTAGTATACTCTTCTATCGTATCGACTTATCACGAAATTTGGCCTGTGATGTGAACCTGACGAAGAGGTGCACTGCTTATAAGGGCGCATGATGTCTCCTGAACTGGAATGAGCATTGTCTCGAAGCCAGCCATAAGAACAGGGAAGGCACCTACGGTTCTGCTTGCCACGGTCGGCAGAGGAGGTCCTCATGAACGCGAGGCAACTCGCGCTGGGAGTGCCATGATAGTGGGGTCCTCTTGACTTCATGCGGTTGATACTGAGGCACCGACTCGTTAGGCTGATAGTGCTCGTAACTGACACGCATCCGCTTCGCAGCCATGTCCGATAGTTCTGGTGAAGGATGAGAGAGAGTCGTCGTTCTCGGAGACACCGAGGCGCTGGAAGTGCTTCTTGGTCTCCCTTGTTCCCCATCTCTAGCTTGAGATATCGCATGTGTTCCTGGCGAATTGGACGGCGAAGTGTTGTGTCCGCCACGAGGACTGATAAAAGGGTTAGTATTCAAGAGGAACAACGATCGCCATCTCGGGTTGGGAAACGTACGCATTCTTAAATTTGCACACTCGGCCAAACTTTTCGCACTGCACACAGCGAGGAAAATCTGGGTCGCACTTGATCTTCTTCTCCCTACATGTCAAGCAGGCCTGTGGCATAGTTAGTCCCATGTTCAGTATTGTAGTATAACAGCGTTATCGCTGGAAGAAACCACTCACTATCGCAAGTCGCTTCCTTGGCTTGCCAGCCTTGGTGACACCCCAGTGTGCGTTCACTTGCTCCCCGTCAATCACCGTCTTGCAATGAGAGCCATCATCGTAAAAGTAGCAAAGGCCCTCACCCGATACTTCTGCCTGTCGCACGAACCGGGGCAAGAAATGCGTCCCAGTCCAGATCTTGGGCCCCAACCCATCCTTCACCGGCGCTGCTTCCGAGGCCCCCTTCGAAAACGAACTCGACGAGTGGCTGGGAGTCTGCGGGTGCCGCTGTGCCTGGTCTCTGTACCCTGCGAGCGTCTCGTGGCTGCGTTTCCGGCTCAGAGGCGCGTAGGGTGGTCGATCATTGACAGGTCGGAACGACGCCGCCGGTTCTCGGGCGCCGTAGACATACTCAGACCGCCTCGACTCGGAATGACTCGACTGGCTTGACCACCTCGTGCTTGTAGTAGAATCATTCCGCGAGGCATTCTGCGCTCTGTCGAAGTCATGGGCCCTCGGAGAAAGCGGTCCTGGGAAACGATGTGAAACCGAAGGAAGAGAGATCCTCTCTTGCTCAAGTCTTGGCTCGTACACACTGCGCGGCTGTGTTGCTGCTGCCGCTACGGTAGGGAAATACGAGTTTGAGTAAGACCTTTCCGAGGTAGCGGGAGCTGAGGGTGGACGGTCCAGCGGAGATCTCAGGGGACTGGGTCGGTCTAAGGGTGGTGAGTGCAGAGGGCGTATCTGGCTCGGTGGACCAAATATACTGCTCAGCGACGGCAGTTGTTGCCGGGGGGCGTTGTGACCGGCATCGTGTCGAGCCCTGTTCTCTTCCAAATTCTTCCCAGCTGACATGTCAGACTTGAAGCTCTTGTCATAGCTGGACATGGGTGGAGAGATGGGCGCGGCACTATTCCAGGACCGGCCTTCGAAGACCCGGGCGGTCGAAGTGGATGCCTTGAGGCCCTCTACCTCGGGAGGTGGTGTATCTGGTGTGACTAGAGAGCGATGGATATCTATCCTAGAAATCCCCATTGAGACGGCGCAAAGTGGACAAGCTTATAAGCATGTCCAGACCAGGACTGGACCGACGCTGTCTTTCAAGGCAGGGCTCAGGTACGGTGACTGGAACCCGAGCACCTTTTTTTGTTCGAGAGTCTGCCGACTGGGCGTTCTAGCACGGCGCAGCTCGGCTGGCGATGTACCTGCAACTCTGAACAACCCAATACCAACCTGGCGGCAAGTGTTCCAAAGCCGGATTGATTTGTCGAATAGGCGCCCCGAGAATTAGTCGTGGTGATAATCAATGTCGACGCGGTGTCGAGGCGAGGGGGTGAGAAGAACAGCCCAATCTAGAAATCGTCTACCGCCAGTGTATGCTTATACAGGGTCGTAAGGTGTAGTTGGGATCCAACAGAGGTGAATTGTCCCAGAGGAAGGGCCAGGCGTTTGTCTTATGGGGCGGCGAAAATAAGCATCATCCGACGCCTCGGTGTCATTCGGCGAGTATAACTACAGTATTGGGCCGGCGGAGTAGAGAAAGTATCATTCGAGGGCAGATGAAACGGGAATTCCGAGCAGGATGTAATACGTTAGTTATTGTGTGCTTCTACTAGTCGACTTACACCCACGCAGCAGCTGTCCTGGCTGGGGCGCACCATGTCCAGAACAGGGTAGACTCGGCCGTGAATTTGACTGTGTGTACATCGGCAAGCGAGCGAGACTCATGACCCCAGTCGACGACCCTTTGGCTGGGTATCGGCACCGACTTTGATAGTGCTAGCATCATTGTCTTGGCACCCGAAGGAGGCGGTACGTATCTCGCAGCTGTGGACGTGCTAAAGAGCAAGGCGCCCTGCAGGACAGCACCACTGGAGAGGGCCAGACTAGCCTAGAGGTAAACCCCCGGCATGTGCCAATTTAGAGCTCGCGAAGCAGTCTTAAAGGGGCGTAGACTGGTGGGCTGCCACTCGGCAGCAGGGCAGCAGCAGCCAGTAGCCCAGCAGCTTGTGGGAGCAGTGGGAAAAAAAACTCCGCCAGAACTGAACGAGGGACATGCCTGGCAGGCGGGCCAGTGAACCGTGATGACATACGGCTGACCGATGGGACGTGTGGATCACCGGCCGGTAGACCCAAAGACGACTCCCAGGGGATTTTGCTCCTCGGACAGCCAGCATCAACGAGTGCGAGGATGGGGCTGTGGCATTACCAGGGAGGGAAAAAAAGGTCACTTTCTTGTGGGCTGGATCGCCTGCACAAAATTGCTGGCTCCATGCAACTCGTCATTGGCCCGAGCACGGGCGCAGGGTCCTTTGAGGCTTGAAATCTAGGTGGAAATCTGAGGTGGTATGATGTATGGGGTAGAGAAGGAGATGAGAGGATGCCGGCCATGGATAGCCCGAGTTACAAATAGGTAACATGGAGTCGAAGGATGCAGTTGGCGGGCAATTACCTGGCCCTTCTCCTGTGCCTCCGTATGCAAAAATGTGTGACCATGGCATGGATAGGAAGGTCGAGCAGCGTCTTCCGTAACAGCCATGGGCCATGGCCAGCAGACGCTTGGCACGCGATGCGGCGCTTCATTTGTGGCCTAGATATTACCGTTGCATTTCAGTTGTTGCAGCCCATGAGTTCAACGGCTGGCCAGCTGAGCCCTGGTTCAGCATCGTGTCGTCTGGAGCTGGCACACCGAGGGGAGGGCTTCTTTTGGTGTTGGGAAATGTCAGTGTGTCCTCAACGCGCAATGTCCGTCCCTCTCGAGCCCGTCACCTCGGCTCCTCGAGTCAGGGGCCGGACGGGGGCCCAGTAAACATGAACATGGCAGATCCGCAATAACGCACGTAGTGGTCAGTAGGTAATCTCAATGCCCCTCCCAAAATGCCATGATGGCTCTGCGGCATCCCGGCACCGCGAACGAGGCGCTAGAGGCAGACAGACAGAGGCATTGTTTTTCCTTGGGCCGGCGGAGGGGCTCACTAGACCTGGGGGATCCTCCCTGTTTACTAACCAGGCCACCAGCAGCCACAGCAGAGGTATATTACGGCTAATAAGACGCATGTGCGCCGGCACGTCTTGGTTAGCGTCTTCCCAGCGCCCCGGGTGCCTGTGGGACCCTCCTGTGTCTATTTCTAGCGCGTGGTAGCGGCCGGCTAGGGACTGCTAGTGCACGATGGAAGAGACCCCCTGCACTTCCTTCTGCTACGCCTGCCACGCTTCCACTCGGCCTTGGAATCGACAGGCCAATTATGTACGTGTCAACAAAATCGTCCGACCCCGGTTTCCACGTTCACGCTGGCTGGGTTATCATCAGATGCGAACGCAGCTCGAGTGCCAGATGATTCGGACGCCCTCCCTATTGGCGACGCCGGCTAGGAAGAGTCCCCTTCTTCAGACCTTCCCCCCGGTGTGGCTCTGATGACCCTCCTGGGGGGGGGGGGGGCCGGTATGACACTTTGCCGAAAGAGGTCTCTCATGCCGCACGCGAGCGAGCGCCCTTGGACGGGAGATATGCCGCCGTGCGCTAGAGCCCAGGACAGGCTAATACTTCGCGCCGTCCAGCTCCTCGGGGAGCCATACTGCCTACCTATGTGCCATAGGATGTAAAGGTGCGCTGCTGGCTATAGGGCTTTGCCGTGATGGTGCTAGCACGCCCCTGGTGAGCCCTGCTGGACTTCGCACCCCACTCTAACGTCTTGTCAACATGTCAAGAGTCATCGACACGGCGCGTGGAAAATCAAATAAAAAAACAAGGTCCGGCAAAGTCCAAGGTTGATCGGCCGAATTGCTGCGTCAGCCCCGGCTGTTGGCCGTGGCACCAGGCATCTGGCATCCGTCTGACATCTCCTGCTCCTTAGCTCGCAAGCAACAGAGCTTATTACCAAGTAGCCCAACTAGCAGATCTGCTTTGCCTGCCCGCTGTGGAGGGATCTGCCAATGGGGAGCCAACTCGCTAAAGCGCGCCACACAGGGAATAGGCTGATTATAGCGAGCGCTAGACGGAGCTGGCTGCTTGCCATTGCTCGTGGTGATTAACGAAATGGCGCCGTCTGAATCCTCCCTCTGCTTGGAGTCGCTGTGAAACTCACCAAAACTTGCCTGCCGCCGCGCGTAGTTGGAGAACAGCATGCTTTATTAGTGCATCTTCCTTGATTGCTTACTGCGTAGTCCTTCCCCCCTCCAGCCATCTAGCCTACAGGCGGCTGTCAGAGCAATTGCCGGACCAGATACGTACACCCAAGCAACGTAAGGGCCTTGGACGGCCGAAGCATCGGGAGCTAGGCCGATGACCAAGGGTCATGGTTTGACTCGCCTACACGGGCTTTCGGGAATTGAGATGAATTCATCCCTCCGGCTCAATGGATAACTGAAACCCAGGGACGCGAGGTCCTAGCGAAAGTAGTCAAAAGGCATATCAGCCTTGAGGCGCTTACCTTTTCGTCCAGCTGTTTCGACACCATGAAACCAATTAACCTAGTTAGTCACTACAATATTGGAGCAATGCATGGAAAAATAGAGGCACAATTGCAAACACCTAGGGTTGCATTTCCTCGCTCTGCCGCCATCGCCGCGTTTAGCTGTGCAGATATCCTGTGCAGCCGCAAGCGCCTCGACCTTGCCTAGGCAACGGAAGGTATCATGTTATGCGAGCACGCCAGCTGACTGCCGGGGTTGTCATGGTCGTCGTCGCTCGTTGTTGTCATTGATCCTGTTGCCATCCCCCACACAGGACACCGATGGGAAGGGAGTGCAACCACCAGCCTCTGGAGCTTGCATCATATCTGATCAGGCTGAATACGCGGCAGCGAATGACTTGTCCTCGACGGCAGCCGAGCACCCTTTCAGGCCGGATGTGATGCCGACGATGAAATCACTTTCGCATCTCCCTGCTCCATGCCACCCTGCTGCTGCCAGGACCCAGTCGACCATCAAAGGGGGTCCTCCTTTCCATGCCGTTGGGTAATAATCTAGGTTATCCACAAGCGCGGGACTTTTGGACTAGTCTCGGCAGTACATGTAGTCGGAGAATGTAAAGCCCTAGGTTCAGAGAGTATGACAGCCATGCTGTGGCGCTCAGCCCAGGTTGCACCCCCCTAGTGCAACTCCCGAAAACAGTTCTTACGGCATGTGCTGCAGAGGATTGCGCTCCGATGACTGCAATAGGTGCTCCGTTATAAGCGGCTGACCCCGTGCGGCAGCTTACTTGATCCTGCGACAATACGACTGGCTCTCTATTTACAAAGTCCATAGAACAACCAAAGAATAGCCAACTCATATGTCATGGCGGTCCCGAGGAAACCCTCCGTCTTTGGGCGGTCAGGCCTGACAAGCACGCCAGTCGTGGAGGTAACGTGTCGTATCTCCGGGCTGCGCCGCACGTTCTCGTGTGAGGGGATAGCTCATCTGGTTCATTTACCACTTACCTGATGGCAGCGGGGATGCCGGTACAGGACAAACATGCATGCCTATAAGGACATCTCTGTCATGCACTGCACTACCGGCCGGGGATGGGCATTCCCCGCCCAAGTCGTTGTAGGCGACCCTTGGAAATGTGCCTGCGTTGTTTCAGCTTGGCATCAGAAGAACTGGCGAAGGAAGTTTGTCTTTGCCTGCGGAGGCGGTCATATCTGCATAATATCCCTGCACCAGGTGGTATCTACTACCCTGTACACAGAATGGGGCCGACATTGAAACGACGCAGCGACGCCCTCTCGAGGACTCTCTTGAAGCGACATCAAACAAGGAATGAAAATACCGTTTCAAAGACTGGTAACGGGCGGATACACAGGCCCCCTCAAGCGAAGCGGCCACATTCACATGCGAACGGTGAGAGTCGATGAACGGGTTGGGTCTCGGTTGGCCCCCTGCAAATTGGACTCTCACCGTTTTTGACGTTTCGCAATAATAGGGATCTGGGATCTCTTATGATCAACGTCCAAAAGCCGTTGGGCCGTGTGACCTGGCCCGTGCGTTCCACGATCCGATTTCCGAAATAGATAGCAGCTGGAAGTTCGGAATGCTGTTAAGGCCCGAGGCCTATGCAATGGTAACACATAAATTATACGGCGATCGTCCCACTGGCCCCGCATAAGAATTGTATACGTAATAAACTTTGTCGCACCCTACTGCAATAGGAAACATGAACGGCCGTCACACACTTCGGCCGTTCTGCCGAACCAACCGAACGACTCTCCCGTTAAACGGGACTGGCACTGATTGGCTGAGCAGCCATCGAGATTGTCTGTGGGTAGTACTCACTTATGATGTTCACTCCTCTACGCAAACGACCAGAGGGGAAGTAAAGGAAAGAGAGGCCTCCAGCACGATGCTGCAGATGCATTGCCCAAGTTGTGCTTACATGTGGCCACGCGTACCGCGGCCATATATTTCGTGGCTATTGACGGCGCAGAAAGCTTGGTCATCAGAATCTCGGCTCTTGAGCTTCTAGAAGCTCTCAATAGTTCTTAGCTCACAGACCCCGAACTGGGGTGGTACGAGCAAATTGTAGGGCTCGGTGCTCGGTAAACTGATCGGACTTCCCTTTTGGGGGGTTATGCGCCGGTGGCATCGCATGACCGCCGAAGCAGAGTTCGATAGTTTCGAAAAATTTCAGTGTCCCAGAGCACGTCTAACGAATGTTGGTAGAGGACATCTGTTACTTTTTCCCTCCTCCCTCACTTTGTCCGGACCGCGTCAAGCCGTGCTGGTCTAATAAGTCATTCAGGAAAAGAGAGTTCAGCCACGCCGAAAAAGAATACTCGAAAAGGAAAGAGAGGCAGAAAGAAAAAAACCCGCATGTGCCTTACTCTGCTTCCATAACATTATACACAAGATCTCCAAGATCTCCAAGATCCAGATGCAAACATCTGCGTGTCGATAAATGGAATTATCAGTCTGCACACATACGTAATGCGACCAACGTTGACGTGTCATAGGCCAATTGCATGCAACTGCCGTGATTGACTTCTGTCATAACTCCGATGTGCAGCATTATGAATTGTTACGGTCGTTAAGGACCAGGGTTTGCATTCGTTGCTATTAATAGGCCTAGCAATATTTTATCAGCTCCAACGCTGGCTCTTTTCTTCCTCTCGTTTATTGGCGGCTGAGCAATGCAACCTCGGCTCTTCTGGACAGCTCTTTGTTATATGGAAAACTTCCACAAAAGGGTCTCGACAACTTGTAGGTGTGTTCTTTGTACAACCTGCTCTAAACTGGTAGGTATTCCTGAGGTTGAGAGGCTACTGTGGTGGAATGCTGTGAACAGTTATGCTCTCCAGGGTTCAAGACGGGGGAATCCCAAGGGTCAATGCGCTGCAGCCTGCAGTCCAGTGCCGCAAGACCCCTTCCTTCCTTCTGACAATTGCCGCGTACCGATGTTATTCTTGAAAGCTAGACTCAATCGCGCAGGACAAACACTAAACTTCGGGAGCTACGACACAGCAAAGACAGAGCTGAGAATCTAACAGCTACGCTACGCGGCGAGCTGCTTATTCGAGCTGGCCCATCCTCATGTCATGACATGCAGGAAGGAGCAATACCTTTTCTCTGGAAGCCACCGCATCATGGGCATTCATCACATCTGAAGTGCTCCTGTGCAAGTTGTGTTGGGCAGGGGTCTACAGATTCGCATCCCAACCTGGAGTGGAACTAACTACTGTAGGAATTCCAGTTTGCATTAGGTTCGGCAATCCGTTCCGCTGAGTTCCCCGGGGCTGACAGCGGGTCGTTCTCCACCAGGAACGTTCCGAGCTTTATCACCTGCCTCTTCAATCAAAGTCCATAAGCGAGGTGCGAGTTCGAATGTTCGGTATCCCAAAGAAGTACAGAAACCACCAGAGACTGTCGCTGTCCAAAGGGACCCTGCTTGGGCCAAGGAATCCCAGGATCCCCAGCACGTCTGTTCCCATTGTCTGGGTCTTTCTAGGATGCCAGCAGAAGGGCACGCGAGAGCCGCATACGTGGGTTGCTGTTGGCAGCTAGGCAGGCAGGCAGACAGGGTACAATACCGACGCAATTTCTTCTTGCAGCTAGGGTTGGAAGCCGGTACCAAACCACCGATGCCATGTCGAGGTCCGTTCACAGCAGCACCGGATCTGTGACCTTGGGGCCAAGCGACAGGCATGTGTTCCTGCAGTAAACCATCGCGTCGTGTCGGTCGGTAACGAGTAGGCGCGGGGTAATTTACCCAGTGTTAGGAAGGAGCCCTAATATACGCCATCATTTCATTTATCGGAACCCAGCTTTAGACTATATTCTCAGGTGGGTATTCCTTGAATGTCGGCTTCTGCGGTGTTCCGTGTCACCTCATGGTATCTGCCGCATCCAGATCTATCTCAGATTTTGCTCATGACACGAATGATCATGCAGCCGGTCAGGCACAGGGTAGCAGCCACAAACGGCAAAGTGCCTCTGCGGAAGCCTGAGCCGAAATTGCAGAATTAGGTCGTGTCTAGCACGGGGGATCTACAGCGCCAAATGCAGCCCCTCCAAACAGCATCATGCATGCCTCAGGCCGTTGGTCTCGATACTGTCTGGGCCTTGAAACGAGCTCTGGCAAATCGGGCAGTCTCCATGTCCCGACGACTGTGGCGGTGGGTGGAAAAAGTGCTGATCTTCCGGGGGTGTCTCTCTTGGCCGAATAGTGACAGTCTGCCGCTACCTATTTTACTACTAATCATCAAAACCATGGCGGAGCTGCTTCCACGCATACAAGCAATCACAACATAGTGTGTAGCCATGGCGCAACCCCATGGGTAATAGCTGACGGTTTCACCTCCAGCGCCACAGGCCAAAGCTATGCGAGAGTATCCCTCGCGAGATAGAACTATATTGTATCCTCGGTTTCCTATCTCAGCCAAGTGACAAGCCAAAACCTGCACGGCCGCCACGCCCAGAACCCCGGGCTCTCAACAATCGCCATGGCTAGAACGAATATACGATGGCTGAGATGAATGTAGTCACGAGGTCTGGCGCGTCGCTGAACGCGGAGAGCGGCAACGACTCAAGACGCCGCAGCAGCTCGGCAAACAACAACGCTAACATTGCTGTGCTATTCCCACGTTAAATGCGGCTGAGACGCTACTGAAGCGCATTGGATTTTTGCTTCTCCACGCATAGATAGACTCCATGATTGGGTGGCGGCTCCCCAGTTGTCGACTCGTTAGTCTCGGTTGTCGCTGGCAGACTGCCGGGACGCTATCTGATTGACAGCTAGTCTATCAATGACGACAGCTTGCACAGATCGAAACCGTTGCCGGGAGCGGCAAGATGAGATTTGTCGGCATATCCACCATCTGCCGCCGCAATCTACGCATCTAGTCCCTGCCTGGCTCCTCTCCTCTCTACATACCGTCCGCCAGTACCCGCCTCACCTGGGCCACCATCTCATGTCAGTTATTACTCAGCCTGATCTAGCGTCCTGGCGGGCCCCCGTCTCGGTCCCGAGAGCTCTTGGCCACTATGGCAGACGTGGTAAGATTCCCAAGTCCCGAAAGGCCTGGGGACCAGCCCGGTGGGAAACCAGCGGCATTGCTAGTCGAGGCCACCCATTGCCGCCTGCGAACCTGGGTAACTCACGTTGTCAACGTCACATTTCGGACCGATCACCACGTGCTCAGCGACCTGCATGCGAAGAATAAGCGGCCCATGTGAGGCGGCCTCGGGTCAGGTCCGACATGATTTGCTTTTTGAAATGCACGTGTTCGCTTTCAGTCTTTCATGACGGCACTGTCTTGAAACGTTCGTCAGCACCTCCCAAGCATTGGGATAGCCAGTGTTGCCCATACGACGAAGCTCCCCGGGCCTCAGGCCTCAGGGCTCTGCAAAATTAAGGTACACTAGACCCTACCAGCGTCGCATTAAAGCATGCAACCTCGGCCGAGATCTCCCGCTTGGTGCTATGCCTATTCTTAGATTACGTTTCTGCGAGCGAGAGAGGCAACCTTGGCGGCAGATCCTGCCAGCGAACTGCTCAGCTCGTGCTCATTGACGCCATAAGGCCTATGTATTGTGGCTTCAAGCCGTTGTGGGAATCGCAAACTCACTTGCGTAGAAGCGGAGAAGGGGCCTAGGGGAAACGGCGTGCTGTGATTGAGGGAATTTTGTTGGCCCTTGTATTAATCCGCAGGTCAATCAAGGCGGACGGCACCTCTCACCTGAGAGCTCTCCTGAATCGACGTGCAGCAAGCAAGCAATATTCCGCCGCTGTGGCTCGTCATCTCCTGGGCCAAGTCCCGCCTAGTTGCAAACTAATTCGACTCCCACCATACGCGAACTTGTGTCTCCCACCCCCAGACGCACTCAAGACTCAACTCTAAATCGCTTTCCACTCGCGGACGGTTGCATACAGCCACAACCATTTATGCGAGCATTGTTTGTCCTGAAATATTGGCCTGATGTAGCAGTTGCTCAAGATGTACCATAAATACTTGCGCTATTCGCGAAAGGGCAAGGATTCGCGCGAATAACCAAACTCCGGGTCCCAGCTTGACAAGGCTATATGACACAAATGCCGCTGCATTGCAGTCGCTACGTCAGCCGCACGCTAGACGGGCAAGTCACGAACTCCTTGCTACCTTAAAGTCAGCATTAAATGCCGGGTTGTCAAGCAGGCAGGCCGGGGTAATGGATGGTCATCCCTGGGCATATATGTATCTCTCGTGAGCACCGGCAGACCTGCCCTATCCGATTTGGCACAAAGCAGATGCATCGTGAAGCGACTACGTGATCCTCGTTGTGCCGTAGCGTCAATCATTCCTTCGTCGACGTGGTCAAATTGCATACGCTCTCTGGAAATCTCGCAGCCGCCTTCGTGCTGGACATGGTCAACCGCGTACCTTGTAGTCATGGACTTGGTGAGTCGGACTGTCTAGTCAACCATAAAGCCCATCTATTGGAAATGCACCCAACAAAAGTCGGCAACCACCATACTTCTTGCACAGGAGATGCTGCTTTGCCTCACGTGTGCATCGGGGATGGACTACCCTTCCGTCTAGAACACGAGCATGGTTGCAAGATTAGGAGGGTGACACACTTTGCTGTTGTAAGAGCTGTTTGGCCCTGCAAGGCGCTGCGAGTCCATCCTGTAGATGCCCGACGAGGCGCTCGCACGCGACTGCCTCCTATCAGATCCGTTCGACGTCCCAGAGATCAGAGCCCTACTCATGCAGAAGGAATCCTGCGGGATTAGTCCCTTGCAAAGGCCACGAGGGAAACCAAATCCCGAATATGAGGAACAGGCTACGCCAAGGGATCTAATTTAGCCTTCAAAAGTTGCTATGAGCGGTCTGGGTAACGGAACCAACGGGCATCGTCCCGTGGGGACAAACCACTCCGACAAGTTGTTTAGTCTTGTTATAGAGCGCCAACCAAGGCATGCGGCGCTCGACCCGGTAGCTAGCCAAGGTGGCGAAAGAGGAAAGAAGCAAGATATCTGACTTTCGTGAGTAGGTAGACCAGACCGCGGGCCCAAATTGCATGCCACGGCGATCCGGATAACCGTGAGGGCTCTATTAATCGTTGGGAGCAGGCTGGTCTGGTCAATGACACCAACGAGAGTAGTCTAGACAAGCGCCTCAATCACATTAATCGCCATTGTGGGCTAGGTTAGATGGATCTGCTGCTCTAGACTAGTGTCGTGAATCCTGCGAGCTGAAAAGAGCCCCCTTTTTAACCAATCTGTAGTGGTAAGTGAGCGCTTTTGTGGGCAAGAGGCAGCGACTTTTAGGTGCGCGGTTCGGTGGATGTGTAGTAATCGATCTGCCTAGTGAACTCGATCCATTCCGCTATGTGATAGAACCGGATGAACTGGGCTGATGATCTGATGGGGCGCGAACTACCAGAGATCGCTACAAGCATCTGTTCATGCTCCAGAAGGCGCAAGGCGGATTAACATTCCCAGGCTTCGCAGCCCCATCTAGTAACTCCCCTTTCCAGGTAACGCCCCCTTCTACATATCAAGATCCGTTGACCTTTTTGGATTTTTGGCTGAGACTAGCTCGACCGTTCCTTGAAATCGGTCGCTTTTATGCCTTTGGAGAGGGCGTGACACGGCAACAGCGGATCATGGTTCCAAGTGTTGGGTCACACGCTCAGCACGCGATTGGGAAACCAGTCATTAGGCAAGGTGTTCATGCGTCTAGTGCTGCCCAGGCTGCTCAGGCTTTCTTTCAGGACGAGCTTCGACACTCGTCTCTCTGAGAAGGACATTGAAAACGGTGTGACATTTGACTTGAAATGTGGGATATCCTCATAGAAGTACTGCTTCGTCTAGTCAGACCTATACTTGCATCGTAGCCTGTTGACAACTTCCTAAACCATGAGAGATGCATCATGTATGTTTGTCAGCGCAAAGTAGAGCTTGTAATCAGTTATGCTACACTCCTAGTATCAACTTTGCACATGAGAGTACGAGCGACATCATCATGAGTACAGTCTAACACAAATCACGTTAGTTGGTCACTACCATAATGGCCCTCTTGCTTCTTTCCTCCCTTCCCTCCCAACGACACGCGTGCCCATGAACCAAGGCACATAGAATCCTCAGATAGGTTAAACCAATGTCTCACGTATCCATGTTAAACGCATGTACTATTCTATATCGCAGAGTACATCTTGCCTCTTTGGATAACGCCTTTCCTACCGCTAGGCTGATCTCATGGTACTTTCAAGGCTGTGCTGTGCTGTGCTTCGGGAATCTTCCTTGGGATGCCTTTGCGACGTAGTGCCATCATCGAACTTGGCGACAGAGCCAGATTGGCCGCATTCGACACCGACAGGCGCGTGATTGACCAGCGAGCCGTCATGCTTGTATCATTCGTGATTATTTATATCCTATCTTCGTTATGGGACCAATGCCCATCGATCTAACGCAAATCTGTCGCCTCGAGCACCAAGAAAGGACCCTCGTGGCCAGGGCATTACTTGAGGCTAGGGACTTTCAGATGTCGGTGGGACAGAAATAGATACCGGGTCCGTCGCTGGTTCATTTTCTGCTTTTGAGGCTCAACAGGTGTCACGGTGCCGGTCAACTCCTGCCCATCAGCATTCCGCCTCGGGAGGAGCCGCAACGCACCCAAGATTCCACGATCTCAGGCAAGACAGGAGTAGTAAAAAAGAATAAGCGTTTGGTCTCACCACGTGGAAAATGCACTTTGATTCTATATTTACACTGTCCGGGCCCCAAAAATAGGATTTGACGGCTCACGAAGGATCGGGGTGGCGGTGCTTGAGCCGCACAGCAGCCAAAAAGACCCATATATGATGTGCTACGCAGGATTATCGCAGGCGACATATGATATTTGACAGCTTTGATGGGTAAGAAGTTTAATTGGATATCTTAGCATGTTACAGATGCTTTCCCCTTGGAGCATGGTGGTCGATGCCGTGACTCATGCGGACGAGGCAGTGCCACGTGGAGTCGGACCCGAGACTTCAGGAGGATGACCTAGTGCGGTCTCAGGGCGGAGGACGAAGGAATCCAAAGGGGTAATACTTAATACTTTCAAGTCATGTCATATTGATGTAGAAGAGCGCTTAAATCCTTTGCACTACATACCTGGTTCGCGCCAGAGTGATCCCTGGAATCGGTCGTATAGTCTGACCATGTGCGATCCTCATGATAAGAAAGTGTTCATTCGGCTGGGTTAGGCATGTTCATATGAATGTAACTGGATGAGAAAGATACATTCTGGGGCGCCTCATGCCTTGCCGGTATGCAAATCGATTGACTAGCCTGGACTTACTCTTCTCCCCAAATCACATCACCTAATACCCAAAATCCTGGTGGGAAACCATACTCTGTCTCTTTGATGTCTTCTAGGGGAGATTTAAGCCAGTGATCAACAGTAGATGACACCCGACTGTTGCGGTCTCGGAGATGAAATACAGCTCTACAGCATTATAGACTAAATATTACAATAATTGAGCTTCGAATGTCTCAGCACTTAGCTAGTATGATAGGGTTGAGAGATATAAGCATAACAGCTCACGTACGCTTTCACCAACATCATGCACATGCTGACCACACTTTGAAGCGCCTTGCCATCTAGATTTGTCATCCCGTTTCTAGATCTTGATGGGCTCTGATGTATCCATCTCAACTTCAGCCAGCCGTCTATAAAGCCAGCGATAGTAGCACATCTTAATGATAATTATTATAGGTGAGGATTCATGATTTGTTGCTGGGGGACCGTAAACTCTAAGGATTGTGCACAAAGGCACGACGGCCATAATCAGCTTGTAATTTATCTAATGACCCTGACTCGCGAACACATCTGTCGGTGCCACTCATTTACTTCTCCTGAACTATACCGTAACAACCCTTTAATCGTAGACAATTTATTGAGCGAGATATAATCTGCGACATGATCCCAATAACCTTATAAATATAGGCCGTGCTTACGACACCTGTATCGTAGAGCTTAATTTGATCCATTGTCTTTACCGTTTTAGAATGTCGATATATATTGCAAACTTCTACAACCAAAACAGGAAACCAGGCATATTTCCATACAACATTCCCATCGAGGCAGGCCGTGGCGGACGGCATCCCGAGATTCATGTCAATAACTGTATGAATAGGTATCCTGTTTCAGCATATCTCATTCAGGAATACTCTAGATTTGGCAGCCATACACCGGATCGGACGCAGAGTACATTCCCTTCCAGGATCCCATGTTAACCTTGGTTCAAGGCGGATTGTTCATGACCTACTTACATATGCGTTGCAACTAACAGGCACTACGTAAGTTTCGTAGATCCATATATTATCGCATATTAGACCTGCTGGAAACTTTGAATACGACGAAGGGTATGAAGGCTATGCAGGAAATAGATAACATCATGGATGAACTAAAGGAGGGGTGGTATGGGGATGCGTGGTTTCAAGCCACGTCTAACCAAGAATGAAGGTGCAATGTATATGACGGATAACTACCCGCCGCGGGGCTTATTATCTTGCCAATTCATTGCATTGCTACACATCTCTTCGTTCCCAGCGTGGCTACTGATGGAGCAAGTGATTCTTCCTTCCAATGGTAACTTCAACATGACTTCTTGCATGACTGTTTACTCGACGCAGTGTGGCCAAATATTGATGCTGAAATGGTGATCGGAGTATGAAGGTTCTTGAAGGGACCATTGTTACCGACATCATTTCCCTTGGCGCATTAGGTTTCGGGGAGCACTCATGAGGACTGGTCGTCGCGGTGGTTTTTCATAGGTTGAACCTTGACCCAACTTCTTATCCCTACTCGGCGGCCCATCTCCGGCGCTGTTCTCTGATTCATCATCTGACAACGTATACTCAGGAAAAATGATTAAAGCCTGGCTGTTGATTTTCTTTCTTTTTTGACATGATAGTCGCGAATAGACACATCTTGATCTTTCAATTGGCGACACTTCTAGAGTCATTTGATACGGCTAATTTGCCTCG
Source organism: Seiridium unicorne (assembly GCA_039778275.1). NCBI lineage: Eukaryota > Fungi > Ascomycota > Sordariomycetes > Amphisphaeriales > Sporocadaceae > Seiridium > Seiridium unicorne. The sequence goes on from JARVKF010000246.1 coordinate 260,259, forward strand.
AACTAGCTCGCATAATTAATCCAGCCAGATCGCGGACGTCCTTAACGTGGAACTTGTTGTCCCTAATAGAAACCCGGGGAAATATACCCGAGATATTATTCCTTTGTCCTTGATTGTAGTATATCATCTTCGGCTTTTGTTTTCGAGGCCAAGGCACGATTTTCTGCTTCTAGTGCTAGCTCCTCCATTCGCCGAAGACTCTCCATATCCTCTATCTCAGCTAGTTTCCAATTTTTTTTTATTAATAGCGTCGAAACGTTCAAAAAGACGCTCAAGCTTAAGGTGAACGGGAACGGACTAGTTAGAGGACTCGGCATTATCGTCGCCGCCTTGTTGCTCCAGCCTTATGGCCCCCGTACCATCATTACTTTCTGCTTGAAACTCAGGTTCCAGTAGCTCCACCCCTTCATGTATTCCCAGTAGCTTCATCATTTCCACTATTCTTCGCTCACTGTGTTCACTTTCTGTATAATATAAATTCATTTCGTGACGGCTTCTACCGAGATCTTCGTCCGATAGTTCACCTTCCCCCGGAACGTGGGGCAGGGCAAACAAGGCGATATCCTCGAGATGTCGACCTACATGATGGCGATATTTTCTGACAGACTCGAGAGAGCAGTGACAAAGAGGACATTTTGTGTCGCTTCCGAAAGGTCTCATCCATTTGCAGAGACCGATAATAGTCTCCACTTCGTCTCTGGGAACCATTTCTGCATGTTGACCATTTAGGTGGTTCTGGAGGCTTTCCGCAGAGGGAAATTGTTCATGTGCACAGAACATACAGTGCCATTCGCTCCAGTGACTCTGTAACATGTGTTCCATCCACTGATGGCGTCGCCCATATTCGGCTCCTGCAATCGGGCAGTTGACCGCTACGCAATTATATGGCCTGAGATCGGCAAAGATGTGTTTCCTATCACCCCATTAGCCACCATTCCGTACAGCCTCACAAAACTGAGTCGATTAGTTTACCTCCAAGCATGGGAATTCGTTACGGACACCATCATGAAACAGAAAGGGCACTCAAATGGCCCATTGGCAGAATCAGCGGGCAATGCTGGGAACCGGGGCCGATCAGAAGTCTTCCCCGAGGAGGCGTATGAAGTTTGAGTGAAGCCACTGTCTGACATCGCATCCGTGTTCACGATGTCAGTAAGTTCCAATGGTTTTGTCTTCAAGATAGATGGGATTGAGGACGCAACAGTATGCTCAGCTATTGACTTTCCCGTATCGAAATTCAAGTCCAGACCCTGGGACAGCTTCTGGTGGTGTAATTCCCGATACTTGAAGTACTGACGCCTCCGAGAATTCGCTCTTCCAAGTAGTGTTATGAGTTCTGAGTCGGCGTTCTCGTATTTGGCTCTTATATGTGCAATATCTGATGCCTCGTAAAATGACGTATCCGTTTCGACTGACCCGCGAAATCGGTCGTGGGGAGCTGGATTCCGGATCGATACTGATAGGTTCATCAAGCAGTTGAGTACTTCAACAACATCTGTAGAGATCTGTTCCATTTCCGTGAAGAAACCAATGTCATCTTGCGGGCTACTTGTAGCTTCTTCCTCGTCTCCCTCTCCTTCTGATATGTCCCGATCCCAAGGTATTCTGGTGCCGTCCAAAATCGAGCAAGCTACGCACACATTAGCGCGTATGCTTCGTGTGATGTTGGGAGAACGAGCACTGCTTCCCCTGGTATGAATACCTTTTTCGAGTGAACTTTTCAAATCTGCAAGTAAACTCTGTACTTGAGATGCGAGATGAGACGCATCCCGGAGGCGGTAGTCCAGAGAACTTTTTCCTCGTTGATGGGCTCCTATGTTCCCACTCCAGACCTTGAATCTCGAAAATTGGTTCTTTATCTCCCATACTGACTTTCTGGAATATTCTTTCGTCTCTGCGAATGCAGTCATAGAAAGCGATTCGAACGCTTCCAAGCAGCCGGCAACATGCTCGGCAATAGTCGTCGACATCTTAGTCTTCCGTTCTAGTCGTCAAGAGATCGCTGCTGGAGCCGGGGTCCAAGAGCAACACTGCCTGATAGTCTCTATTTTGAACGCAAAGGCACTTCAGTCAAAAATAATATTGTCTCTGCCATTTCACGATCTCAAGTCAGACCAATCAAACGTGGGTGGTTATGCATTACCCCTCACTCAGCCTGATCATTAACGACCGAGCTTGTCAGGATCACGGGGACTGTCCACGCCTTGAGCAATGGCTGTTTTTCCTCGTAGTATGTACCACGCCTTGCCCTCCTCGTCCCAATTACCGGCGACTGCGACATGTCTGGTTTTGAAGTCCTTGGCGTCGTGCTTGGCACAATCCCATTGCTTATTTCAGCTTTGGAGCACTATCAAAAAGGGCTCAACTCGATTCGGCGTTGGCAATTTTACGAAGCTGAGCTGCAGAGCCTGAAGCGTAAACTGGGGAACGAGAACGCCATTTTCCTCAACACATGCCAGCAGTTGCTTAGCGGAATAGTGGGTAGCGTTGATCATGAGAAACTTGTCGATGAGCCATTCGGGGAACTCTGGAGCAGCATAGAGATAAGAGATCGAATTGCCTTACGACTGGATCATGTATACGAGCCGTTTAAAGCCACTGTGGTGGCTATGGACGTTGCGCTTCGTGAAATCAAGGCCAAGCTTAGCCTCGATGAGCACGGTCAAGTAAGTTTTGGTTTGAAGACATATTTTCGAAGCACTCTCACAGTCAAGAGTTTCAATTCCTTAAAGCCTCAAAACAAGTTCATATCACAAAAGGTCTTGGTTCTCAAAGCGAGAAGAGGCATATGAAAACCCTTTCTTGGGGGGAAGGGGGTTAATATTTCTTGTATATAACCTTCTCCGTCGATCGCAGCTTGAATATCCTTCGAATGGAATAGGAATGGACTGACTCCTAATAGGTAAAGTGGACTGAGGGAAAAGCCATCGTGAGGGAGATCAAACGAGCGACTTTCACCATCAGGCGTTCTCAATTCGATGATCAGCTCAACGGCATTTCCAAAAACAACCAGTATCTCAAGATATTGACCAACCAGAGCATCCAGCTTGAGCCAGAAAGACGTGTGAAATATCACGGGAGGCTGTTTAGCCAGCTCAAAGAAGTTTCACGCAGCGCTTACAGGGCGGTACGAAACAGTCTCATGTGCACTTGCCCTGGATCACATCGAGTGAGCTTACGACTAGCTAAGCCTAAGCTAATGCCTCACGACGAGGAGTTACAAACATCTCATAACTCAAATCTCCAATGTGCGGTTTCATATCGTGTAGATAGTCACCATCCTCCTCGAAATAGTGACACATGGGATCTGATGGTGTTGCGAATATACGAACCGTCATCGAAGCCGCCCAGAGTGGTACTACCCAAAACGCCTGACGTCCAACAAAACTTTGATCTACCTAGCGCCACTATACCATCAACGATTAGACTGAACAAACCGGGGAAGAAACTTCAAAGAGTCAAATTCTCGGAAGAAAGAAGAAGCAACTCAGGAATGGAATCATCATTCAACTCTGTCAAAGCTGTCATAACCGCTTCCCATCCTACGACCACTATACTTTCAGCATCTGCAACTCTCGAAACAGGAAATTCGATGCTAGTCGGGCAGAACCAGCGCCTTGAGGATCCACTTGACCTCTGCAAACTCGTTCGAAAAGGAAAGCACGGGCTGAAATCAGAATGCTTCGGCGTGATATCAAACAGCACCTCGCAGCGATACCCAAAGTTTGGAGTCTATTCACAGTCGGAGCACAGCGACCACAAATTGATGATATCTCTTGAGGACGTTCTGGAGGATGCCGAGAGGACCTTCCCTGGCGTATCCTATGCAGACAGGCTCAAGCTCGCTGTCGACATATCTTCTGGTGTACTCCAACTCATCACAACATCTTGGCTGCCGGAAAAGATCACTAGCAGAGATATCATCTTTCCCATAGAAGATGGTTGTCCAGTCTACGGTCAAGCATTTGTCATGAAGAAGCTCTCCGACCCGGAAGACCAATACCCAGTCACATCTCAAGCACTGTACATGCAAGCTCTCAAAACTACCATGTTCTCGCTGGGCCTCTTGCTGTTAGAAATACATTTTTTCGAGACGCTTGACTACGTCTGGGATGCAAAGATTGAAAGATCTACGTTGAAAGCTACGGGCCAGTTCTCAGACCGAAAAGCTGCGACAGAACTATTGAGTCAAGTCCAAACTTTGGGTTCGCCGAAGTTCTACAGTGCTGTCCGTCGATTTCTGTTCTGTGAGTTCACTTGTTTGGACTTTACATTGGGCGATGAAGCTTTTTGTAAAGAGGTTTACGGGAAGACCATTGCTTTGCTAGAGGAAGACTTTCAGTTATCCTATTCACTATAAAGGAATTTTTCCTTATGAATAATAAGACATTACTTAATTATATAGATACAGGCTTGAATCTTATTTAATTAATAAATATAAATATATACATGTTTGCGACAGCTGGCGTTGGTAAGGCAGCGGGGCCGCTGCAGCGCCCCGCCACCAAGGATAGACAATGAGCTCCGGCCTTCGGATCCGAGAGGTTAGCTTTAGACTTCCACTACGATTCGTATCGTGAAAAGGCCAAGGTAAGTTTTTCCTTATGTTTAGGCTTAAAACCTTTATCGGAAATGATAGTAATTGATTAAAAAAATGTAAAAAGTAAATCATAATTTTCCTTAATTATATTAAGGCCATTGCATTGACCGGGAGTCGAACCCGGGTCTAAAGCATGAAGCATGCTCTGGGAAGCTTTAATGATACCGTTACACCATCAATGCGGTGATTTGGACTATATTCAAGTATTCTTTATAGCGTCTTATATATGACGAATGTGGCAAGGTACAAAGCAATCGGCTGCTCAGCACAGGTGGGCCATACATATATCAAGACGCCGGATCCCTTGCCCGTGCTGATCCGGTCCACATTCCTCAGAAACAAAGGTTTCGGGGTCTCACTTCCATCGTCGTGGGATGCGATGAATTTAAGAGACCCCCACATCTCTTCCAGGCTGTTGTGTACTCAGAGTGTATGACTCCTTAAACAATAAGACGGCAAGGGCCCGGACCAAACCTTGGAGTTGCTCAAAAAGGAAATATGATCCGCAAGAGATTGCTCGAGGTTACAAATATAATAAAAAAAGAAGTGGAAGGTCGATGCTGTGAAAAAAAATGCAAACAAAGCGAAATCAGAGCCTAGAAATTTTGTGTTTCAGGGGCTAAGTGATACCCGAGTCAGGACAGGGAACAAACAAGATCTTGAGCACAGCCCAGCAAACCACATGGGACTATTTGATATGTCTATGTATCTGGGACCAGGACAATGGTGTGTCTCCCATGGAAAGCATCGCGTGCACTTGCTTTGGACTATTACTGAGTATGCACGCAAGTGAAATCTTCGAGAGGACCTCAATGATTGCAACCATAGCTTACGCAGTGCACTTGTTCTAAAGGTCTGATCTAAGAAATCAGATTTGCTTATTGCTCTGATTGGCGAGTGAGCAATCTGTGGAAGACCTGGCTTGTGAGGCTATGGCCTGGAGAGATAGAGAAGTCCAGAGATGGATGTCTTGGGAAGGAATCGTTTGAAGTACACAATGGAGGTATTCAATGCAATCGTAATCCAGTCTGGGCGCTTTCGGTGCTCGACAGCGTGACGCTGTTTGAATTCAATCCGCCCCTAGCAAGCAGCCGGTCCACTCCCCACCTACGAAACCTCCCACCAAGCTCACCTTGGCAGGCAGGTCGAGCTCCCCGCCATCGTCTGCCAAGTTGCCTACATCATCATCACCACACCCTTGTTCCTCCTCGACTACGCTGAACCTTCATCCACAAACCCCTCTCACCATGGCCACCTCCAAAGCCGACAAGATCGAGAAGATCATAGCCCGCCTGCAGGCCCGCATCGGGGACGGCGACTACTACGAAGCCCAGCAGCAGACCCGGGTCGTCGCCGCGCGGTACACGAAAGCCTCGAATTGGAACGCCGCCATTGACATTCTCTACAATGTGGCACAGTCGCTTCTGAAGGCCGGGCAGGGAGGCAGCGGTGGCGATCTCTGCGTGCTCCTGGTCGACACGTACAAAACTGCGGAGCTGAAGCCTGATGCGAGCAATAAGGGCAAGCTGTTGACCTGCCTGCGCTTGTTCCAGGCGGGGGAGCCCACGAGGAAGAAGTTCATTGGGGAGATTATTGGGTAAGCCCAACCGATTGGTCCAGTTTGCTCAACCGCCACGCTGTTGGGCAGGTGCGAAGATGACTTCATGGCTACAAGAAGCTGATCTGGGTGTTTAGCTGGTCTGCCAGATACGGCGAATTCCCTGCGGGCGACCCGGAGCTGCATCATGTTGCGGGCAGTCTTTATGCCGAAGAACACGAGACGTACGACGCGGAGCGACACCTGGTGTTGGGCACGAAAGATTCAGCAGAGGTTCTGGCCAAGATGGAATACGAGTGGTTCAAAGAGGACGATGCGCACACCGCTGCCCTATACGCCAGCCGAGCTATACTACCCTATCTACTGACTGCCAACGTTCGAGCGGCGAACACGGCCTATCGATACTTTGCAAGCTCTCTGAACCAGGATAAGGGCACTGCCATCGGTGTCCAGGATGTCAGTAGCAACAGCGCCGATATCAGAGTATTCCCCAGTATCCCCCTCCTCAACTTCCTCGGTCTTCTCCTGCTTGCGGTGCAACGTGGAAGCGCAGACCTGTACAGACAACTGAGTACCAAGTATGCGTCACATATCAAAGAGGTGGAGGTATGGCATGAGCCACTAGAGATGATCGCAGAAATGTACTTTGGCATATCGAGACCGCGGCAGAGCAACCCGCTCATGGACATGATGAGCGGCTTGTTTGGAGGAGGTGGCGGCGGTGCTCCTGCTGGAGGTGCAAGGAGACCGGCTGTCAAGTCGTCTGCCCCCCTGCCCACAGCAGAGGGTCTGGACTAGGTAGTTTGCTTCATGGAGGTTCTCATAGGAAGCATTATACCCTGGATGCGGTTACGTAGAATATGAACATGAACCGTATTGGTCCGGTGCTGGCATTTTGTTCATTGTGGGCGCATTTCTTCTTCCGGTTCGTACATCCAGTTGTCTTCGGCGAGCGCTGCCACCTGCGCTCGCATGCTAGCCCGCAAGGCTTCGAGTACTTCTGTTGCCGCTCATAGTCAGCTCTAAGTATTGTCTTCGTGAACGCTATAGCTCCTACCTTCAGGTTGCGCGGGTGCTTTCTGATGATGTCGCACGATTTCGGCAAGCTTCCGCCTTTCACCTGCATGGTTGTTAGACATTGATGGTTCCACTATCTCCACAACGTACGTTTGTTCTCTCTTTCCTCATCGACCGCGCCTTCTTCTGACCCTTCGTCCATAGAGGGTGTAGGCGGATCGCCAACCTCGAATTCCCCATTCTTGTCGCGTATCACAATTTCCGACGTCTCGGACAGAACATCGATGTCCAGCCGCAGGGTTTCTCCGGAAGTAGAAGAGGTCGGGGTCGGGCGGCGTGTCAGTTGCGATTGGAAGAGGTTGCGTCGCACATTACCGCTGCTGGACGACGAAGTTGAGTTATTGGACGGCATCACGCTGCGTACTGGACGGGCGGCGGCTGGTCGGGCCAGGGGCGGAGGATTGTTGGTTGCCATTGCAAATTTCACTTCGATCAGGCGAATACTGGGGTAAGTCGTTGGATTCTGTAGGAATACGACTGGCGCAATGGAGCTGAGAATGGAATTGGAAGGTGAATGTTGCTGGTGAAGATTTAATGTTTACTTTCTGGACCATGAACATGAGCGCCGGCCGCTAATCGCGGGGTGCAGTTCAGCGACGGGCAGGGATGCAGCAGATGCTACAGCGGACCCCTGCCCAGAACATGTACTGGGGGACCCGGCAGCTTTTAGCGGCCTTGAAAGCTTCATCCTAAATCTCACAAAGAATTTGAGCTTCGCCTTCTGAGAACATCTCTACAATGAGACCGCCAGCTCACAGCTTCAATGCAAAGATTCCTGAGCTATTCCAACCGGACATGATATTCAAGAACAATGTCGGGAACGTTCAACATCCAGCCCATCGGCCGGTTCAGCGGCGATAGTCAGGCAGTGAAGCGTCCAAAGGTACGTCTTCATTTCTACTATACCTACATGTACATTATGTAGCGAAGCACCCTATCAACTGTCTGCATACAAAGATCTCGCTGAAGATAGATGAATTGTATTTTTTCCCGTAAGATAAGTAGCTAACAGTGGATAGGAAATTGCTTGTTTCTCGTATGATGACAAGCATGAATTCCATCTCGGTGATTCCTCACTGAAATGGTACTACCCACCTGAGCTGGGCGTAGACTTGTCGGCGGGCTTCGAGACTTTCGACAAGCACGATGATTCCGGTGACGAGCATCTGGACAGTCTTCTCAAGACGATTATTGCTCATGAGCAGCAGGAGGGCAAGAAGATTGACGCTCAAGTTGTGACATGGCGAGGCATGATGACTAAAGTAAGGTCCCCAGATACCGTTGTATATGTGTTGTGCTCACAAGCTCTAGATAATGTCGGCTCTTTTCGATGACAGAGATGGGTATGATTACTTCTACCTCATCTATAGGAAGTGAACTGACTCCTAATCACTAGCTTCGAGATGAATGCTACCCTATACCAAGTATGCGATGCTGTTGCCCCTAATTAAGGAAGTTCTGGACTGACCGAAGGAAAGGATTGCATGTAGGCATGATCGCTAGACGACAACCCACATCACCAGCTAATAGCAGAACAGCTTCATCGAAGAAAACCATGCCTACAAGCAAGCTTCGAAACAGAAGCAACAGAAGCAGCAACAGAACAGCAAGCCCAAGCGTTGGGATAATCGAGGCCGAGGTGATGAACCGCCGCCGCCGCAATTCTCACCTGAGGTCATGACCTATTGGGGTAAGAGCACACAGGTAGTTGACGGGAAGCTATTTGCTGACACAACTCAGGGTACAAGTTCGAGACACTGTGTACCCTCCCTGCAACATGGGCCGAGACGAGCAGAGACTTCATTGAGAACCGTGACAAGGAGATCGTCAGCAATAAAGCTCAGTACTGCTCTGTTGTTCGCACGGGTATTGGCAAGACCGTTCTTTGCATTGGTGGCGAAGTCGACGCAGGTATGCAACTCTGCCATCTCGTTTGAATTTCCTCAAACTCCATGTCCCTCGAAATGGGGATTTGTGACCGCACACAGACTCACGCTTTTCTAGTCTGGGACGCAAAACCCATGGTCCCCGGTGCGCCTGTGAACTGGATTGAGCTCAAGACGAGCGCGTCGATTCGCGGTGAGCGCGATATGAACAATTTCGAGCGCAAGCTCATGAAGTTCTGGATCCAGTCCTTCTTGCTCGGCGTGCCCAAGATCATAGTGGGATTTCGGTCGCAGAGTGGGATCCTCGAGAAACTTGAGGAAATCAAGACGGAAAGTATCCCTGTGACTGCCGCGCAGAGGGGTGTCAAGACTTGGAATGCGAACATGTGTATCAATTTCGGGGCCGGGTTCCTTGAGTGTAAGTCTTCTCTTGGTTTGTTTTTGCAAATTCCATTCCTCGCTCTTTTACAACATTGCTTGTTTTGCCCCGTTTTTGAGGACTTTGAGGTACTAATGTCATCTATCATAGGGTTGAGACGGACCATCAATGACGAAGGCGTTTGGAGAATTCGTCGACAGCCCAAATCGAGCGCCATTGACGTCTTTAGAGTCGAGGAGGCTGGGCATGGTAAGATCCTGACGGATGAATTCATCAACTGGCGGATCAAGCTCAGTCTAAAAGCTAGCGATTGTGCCTGAAGGATCCAGGGATGAAATTGGCTTCATGTTGTTCTGGTCTAATTTCTTCTGGTTCTGGAGAACCACTCTCTAGTATGTTTCTAGATACCCATTCATCCATATATGTACAGGTCTCCCAACGCCATTTTGCTGCCCTATACACGTTCTATAACTCTTGAATCTCTCAAACTTATATCCGCTCAGCGTCTATAGTTCAGTTCGATACATCTACTCCAGTGGGACGGCCATCTTACGGCGCAGTGGGTCAAACTCAGCACCTGCGTGGTAAATCTTGCCGTTCTCGCCAACGTTGCTCTTGATTTTGTCAAGTTTAGCCTCAAAGGCCATGTAGTTCATGAAGTTGGTAACCTGATTTGGAAGTTAGCTGGTGGAGAAAACGTGATGAGCTCAGCGTTACATACGGGACGAGTATGCCATCGAGCACCACTGGGCTCGAACCATCCAAGATGTCCACCAAGGGATGTTGTACAGAGGACGGCGTAGGGATTCGACTTGATCTCCCCATAAGGAAGGGCTTCTTCTGCCGAAATCTAATGTGACGCATAAGCATATGTTTGGAAGCACCATGTCCCAAGTTTGTAAGCTTACCGGATCATCCGTAGCGTTGATGGCCAAGAAGGGAATGCGAATACCCATGACCGAGTCTACAGACGAAGCATCCCGGTAGTAGGCATTCTCAGTAGGGTATCCCCACGCTTTGCATTGCACTTCTCGGTCGAATTCGTAGAGGTGGGTCATGGTGGCAATCTTCTCGAGATCGAAGTCCGTGAACTTCTTGATCTCTTCTGCATGGGTTTCGGCAAGTTTTCTCATTGCAGCTGGACCTGAGTAAGCGGGATGTCCCAAGAAAACGTGAGACGAGGGCGCAAGGAGCATAGACTTACTACCCAGGACCTTTGAGTACAAATTGTGGCCCATGAATGTCCGCTTCAATGCATTGTTCGACACCTCTAGATTCCAGGGGTTGGCGCATGCAATAGCAGCTTTTAGCTGGCAATTTGAGCCTTCCTCGCCGACATACTACGCCGATTGTCAGTACTCTGAGTATACAATCAAATGGAGGATCGCATACGTTTGTCAATATACATGCTCCCAGCGAAAAGCCAATACCGAAAAGAGGCCGGTTCGGGAACGTCTTCCTAAGCCATTTCACAGCTTGTCTTGTGTCCCAAGTGGCCCGGGCATTGTACAAAATGCCTGTCGTGATCTTGCTCTGGGCACATCCTCGCGAGTTAATGACACAAGCCTCCCACTTTCCGCTCTCTAGGAGTGGTGATATCGCATGTCGGAGATACACTTCGTGCGACCCACCAGACAACCCGTGTAGGATTACCAACATTGGCCTGTCATCATCCGCGCCTTGATTCTCCAGCTGTGCTAGCTCGGCCTGACTGAAATACGTGGTTCTGGGAGGTAAGGACTCGTCGCTGTCCTCAGGTGCATCCTCAGGGGACACGTAAAAGTCCACGGCAAAGGAGCCAGAATAGCCGCTGTGGTCGGCCTGGAAGAGGCGCCGCTTGTAATGTACAGGCGGCGCATCTTTCTTTGCGGCCGTCCAACAGGTCTGCAGGTGACCATTGAAGAGAAGTGGGTTGAGCTGGCATGTGGGCACCGTTTCCTTTACAACATCTAAAAGGGTTGTGGTGCTGCCATCCTGGGTCTCGAAGGAGATGGGAGTAGATGAGGCATGAAACCCCAAGTAGGCGCGACCAAACCAATCCATGGTAGCCAGTCTAAGACGCTGAACGCAGAAAAACAATTACTTATGGCTTCGATTCGCCAACTTGATCGCCGAAAACAACAATGAGTATATCTATATAAGACAAGCCAGGCCGACCGGTCAGGGGGCGCAACGCCGTCGGGGATTTCAATCGTGCGTCGCGACGAACCAAAAAAACAGACGCCGTCGAAGCACGCACCCCACTTGCCTCGGTTCGATTATTCCACTGGATAGACTGGGTAGGACTCTGTGATAAAATGTAATGTATTGAACAAGACTCAAGAAGGCTTCGAGCAAGAGTAAGAGATTATAAGAACAGAACAACGAGACAAATAAGCGGTAGGCCGCCATGTCAGTTGCGTGAGTCGCGACGCCCACTAACCGGCGTCAGCATTTCCAGTGCCGATGCTACAATGTATCTACTATGTATCCCCCAACCCACAGGCTGCCAAGGCTAGCGTGGGTAAGGGTTCATAAAAGATACAACAGCAAAGCCTGGTCGAGATCCCCAGTATTTGATTTATAGATTAGCGATGAACCCACCGAGTGGCATAGAAGAACAGGGGAGGAAATATAAACGGACGGCCTGATGGAGACTTTTTGCCTAACTGGCTGCTGAACAGAGGGTGGCACGTAACACTGAAGGTCTCTTCTCAGCCCCCACGGACGGCATGCAGCAGCTACTGAATAGCCTAAGCGCTCGGACCTTTCCATCAGGTGATCGCTGGTCCCTTAGTTTGACCTCGTGGGTAAGCTGCGCGCGCGGCGCGACATTCAACTCTAACGACCGTAGCTGCGATAATATCTGGATTGTCTTCCTCCTCACCACCAAACCACCTTGCGCGACCCCGATCGATCGGACTCGAAACGACTGTGATGTGTCCAGAATAAAGCGTGGTGCTCGAGGAAACAGGGCAGGCAAGCAACCGAGAGCCGAGCAAGATGAAGACATGGTTGTTACTCTAAGATTATGAGTTTGAGATGACATATCGAGGTTCCATGCCCGGGTCAGGGTACGGCCAGAATCCCGGCCAGCAACAATGGCCGCAGCAACAGAATATGCAGAACGGCTTTGATGCCTATGGGAACCCGCATTCGCAGTACCCCCAGTACTCGAACCAGCAATACGGCCAATACCAGAATGCCGTCTTTGCTCCGGTTGGGTACCCACAGCAAACGGCCCCGAACACCAACTACGCCGGCCTGCACCCAGGCCAATATCAGAGTTACGACCCGAGCTTCGATCAACGGCCGCAGCAGTCTTCACAGTACAACGGGGCATATGGAGCGCAAATGGGGCAGATGCAGAGCGCCGCTCAGCAGCCGGTTCAACAACCGGTGCAGCGACCGAGCAACCAATACATGCCTCAGGTTCAGCAGCAACAACAACAACAACAGCAGCAACAACAACAGCAGCAGCAACAACAGCAGCAGCTACAACAGCAGCAGCTTCAGCAATACCAACAGCAGCAGCAAACGCATGCGCATTCATATGACCAGCCGCAACACCATCAGGTCCACCAGTCCCACCAAACGCCTCAGCAAGCCCAGCATGTGATGGATTGGCAACAGATGCCACCTCCCCATCAGTCGCCGATCCCCCAATACCAAACGATCCCGCCCAATGCCATGCCTCAACGAAAGCAGACGCCGCAACAGCAGCACGTCCAGCAGCCGCATCGACAAAAGTCTGTTTCGAGTCATGCGAACTCACCACGCATCAACTCGCCTCACGCGAACTCGCCCATGACACAGTCGCCTCAGCTGCCCCAGCAGAACATTCCAGCCAAGAGCAGAAGTGCCAGTTCGGCGAGCGTCAGGATAGACCAGGCTGGCAGAGTTTCTGCAAGTCCTCGTCTGATGACGCAGGGTCTGACGAGGAGTCCTAGTGTTAGCTCCGTCAGGTCTCCTGCACCAACGCCTGGCCTAATACCACATCACCAGGATACAAACTCGTTGTTGGTGTGCGTGGCCGAGGAAATGTTTACCAAGGCGCGAAAGGAAGTGCTGCGGCTAGCAGATACCCTCGATCCGCAGGGCGTTCAAGAATACCAGAAGATGATCGCCACAGGATTAGGCTGCCTCGAAACCGTCCTGAGTAGTAATAAACTTGCACCAAAGGTGGAGGCCAAGCTTCAGCTTCGATATGCCAGCATATTGTGTGAGGAGACAAACAATATCATGGAAGCTGAAACTGCATTGGCAAAGGGCATCACCCTATGTGAGAAGGTGAGCCTCGGCCATGGTGACAAGACGAAAATGCCGCCCAAGGGAATACTGACTGGGATCTAGTACCGTTTTGCCGATCTGAAGTACCTGATGCAATTTCTACAGCTGAGAATGCTGTCGCAGAGAAAGGGAAAGGCAGCTATGATTGCTGTCGATCAAAAGATATCGGACGCAGAGCTGTACGTCATGTTTGGTTTGCTCTCACATTCCAGAGTTTACTAATTCTGGGCTAGGTTGAAACATACGCACTGGGTCTATGCGCTTCGCTTTTTCAAGGCTTCCCTATACCTTCAGTCTTCCAACCCGTCAGACATCCACGCCCTTGAGAATCTTAGGGCCATCATGACATTAGCTCACCAAAGGGGTGACACCATCATCTTCGTGGTCGCATCCCTGTTAGAAGGACTCAGCCTTCTGAAGAACATGAAAGATGATGCTGTGGTGAAGATACAGAATTGTCTCGCGCAGTCGCAAAAATATCAACTGGATCCCTCTGTGCATGTTCCGCAAGTGGACATATTAATACTAATGTTGGATTTCGCCTGCAGCTTACACCAAAAGTCTCCGCAGATGATAATGCAAAAGATGAAACTTCTCCAGACGCGGATGGATAACACACTCCAAGATCATGGCTGGAGTCTCAACGCGACCGAGGTTTTGCTTCCCATCAAGAAGCAGAGTAGTAATAACCAAGTCATTAGCGAAGATACTCGTGCCATCATTCAGCTAGGCGGTGAGCATGATAATTGTGATTATCTGGCCATGTCCTTCTGGACCAAGATCGAGGCTTTCATCATGACGTAGGTTGTTTTCGTCTGCACACCATGAGCAGGGCTAATATGAAACAGATATACTTACAGTGGCCTCGGTCTTCTTTACTCGAATCCTCGAAACGATAAGAGAATTTTTGAGCTTTGGGATGAAGCACTGGGTTCACTCACAAGAAGTATGATTTGCCACGACTTTTGTGGAGAAATAACTTGTACTGATCCCTCGGCAGATGCTCACAAGATGCGCACAAACCCATCGTCACTCTCAGAGGCCATGAAAAGCGCAGACTGGCGAAGGGAGCTCAAGTGCTATCTCCAAATTGTACGAGGTCTACACCTAGCGACAATTAGTCGATGGCAAGACGTGTGGAAATGTGTCGAGGAATTGGAGAGCCTTGTCAGATCGCCCTTGGAGGGGATTGTTGGCCTCTATTCATGCTACCTCTCTGGCGTATACCATCAAGGAA
Organism: Seiridium unicorne; assembly: GCA_039778275.1. Lineage (NCBI taxonomy): Eukaryota > Fungi > Ascomycota > Sordariomycetes > Amphisphaeriales > Sporocadaceae > Seiridium > Seiridium unicorne. The sequence goes on from JARVKF010000246.1 coordinate 275,265, forward strand.
CCGGCAATCTAGGCGCAGCCAAAACAATCTACGAAGGCGCTCTTCTGAGCCTGGAAAGCAATCTGGACGCGAACGGCAACATCCAAGGTCTCGCATCCACCAAGCAAGGCCATGCTGAGCTCGAAGTCCGCGTCTTGTCGGCCTTCAATCGCGTATGGATTATGCAGCACCCGGATCACCGCGACGACCGTCTCACAACTGAGCTAATAGAACTTCTCCGTCCTCTCTGCACCGAACACCCGAATCTCGAGATTCGGACCGCCTTCAACCTCATCCTAGCCGCTACGCACACGAGTCCGCCTATCGGAATGACCGCCGCCAAGAACCATCTCGCCATCGCCCTTAACGGGGCTAAGACTCTCGGCGATGTGCACACGCTGTCGATAGCGCTCAACTTGATGCGAGCCAAGCTGTTCCAGAACATCGTGGGCGATCAAGCATTGAAGAGCGCCAAAGCAGGTGCTGCACAGGCTCGCAAGGCCGGCAACAGACTGTGGATGAGCGTCGCAGAGGGCCTATTAGCGCAGAGTTATGAGGTGCAGGGTCAGATGACAGAGGCCAGGCAGGCGTGGGATCAGGGTGCCGGCTTTGCAGGAGATGCTCTGGGAGGGGCACTACCACCGTCCTGATGCTTTGCGCTTACCTGAGCGTGCAGGCGAATACCACTCGCCTTCATTTTGCCACAAACCTATGACTTGGTCTGTCGGTGAGGCCAGTAACCATGTGGCGCTGGGTTCGAGGCTTAAGAATCCATATTGGTGTAGTGTTTGATTACCTCGGGGGTAGGGTTGGTCCTTAATAAATCATGAACGGCGTTGGTGTGGACAAAATCCTTTGTCAGGGAAACAATTATATGACGGATTGTGTCTAGGCTTTGACGACTGATGGTGCTCGGCTTCGAGTTGCTGGCTAGGTGGCATGGTACCGGAGCATGGAAGGCAGATGTGCTGTCGATATACCCGCAAGCTAGTGTGTGCATAGTATAAAAATCCATGATGTATTTGGTTAGTACACACAAACTACTGTGACAATACTCCTGCACCTGTGTCTACTAGAAGACAATTTACTAGTATTTGTCCAATAGAAGAGTGTATCGTTGTCGATAATCCACTTGGCTCCGCCCGGGTCTCACTGGTATGATACAAAGATGGAAAAAATGAATCCTCACGGGAGTGATATAGTATCACAAGTATCGTATCACGTGGTATCATTACTGAACAACTGCGGGAAGTCATGAATTTACTCGACCTATTCCGAGCCTGTACGCCTCTTGATTATTCCCTTTCATAGCAAACGACGCAAACCTCTCCCAAATCCTTAACAATGCTGTCTCACCAAGCAATTGTTACACCTAGTTCTCGTGGACGGTCTCGAGGAACTCAGCAGGAGTAGGCTTGGGCTTGCCAGCCTCGGCCTTCTGCGAACCCAAGTTCTCCTTGACGAAAGTCGAGTGGTAAGGGTTGAGGCGGAGCAGAACCTGCTTGTTGCGGAGAGGGTTCTTCTTCTGGACACCAGCACGCTTGGTAAGAGCAGTGCCCTTGGGAGCGCGCAGAACACTCTGGATTTCGGAGCTGTTGATCAGACGGGTAAGGTCGGACTGCGAAACCACGTTGGAGGGGAGAAGGAAATCCTTCTTGAGCTCGGAAGGCGTGGTGGTGGAGCCGTAGATGGTGTCGAGGGCCTTGAAAGCAGCCGAGGTCCAGACAACGAATCGGCCGAGGTGACCACCAGGAGCGAGCTGGAGGAGGTTCAGGGCGTAGACATCGGAAGTCTCAACACCGGGCAGGTTGCGGAAACCCTTGACGAGATCCCTGCCATCGACGTTGGGGTCGTAGATGACGAGAGGACCACGGCGCTGGCGGTGGCGACGGCCTCGGAGCTTGCCCTTACCGGCACGGAGCTTCTTGGACTTCTTGGCCTTCTCAACATCGGCACCGGCACCGACGGCGCTCAGAATCTTGAAAGCGGCGGAAGTCTTGGCGGCAGCAGCACCCTCGAAGACAGCGGAGTCAATGACCAGGGGAACCTCGGGGACGGAGGAGATCTGGTGACCACGGGCGAGCAGAAGAGGGGCGACAGCAGAGGCAGCAATGGCAGAAGCGGTAGCGTAACGCCTAATTTTCGGTTAGTCTCAAGACCCGCGCCCAGCACACACTGGTAGGACACTTACTTCTGGCCCTGGCTGATCTTGATGTGCCACTTGCGCCAGATCTTGGTAGGAGCGAACATACGACCAGATCGGCACATGTTACCGAAAGCAGCCTGACCAGCACGGTGAGTACCACCACCGGAGACACGGGGAATACGAGCAACAGCTCGACCTAGAGCAAATATCAGCCTCTTGTTCTCCCATTGCGCTTCAACCATCGAATCTTGTCTGAGCCGATATCCAGCTTCAACCAAACTCCCAAGGCAATCTCGTGCGTCGATAGTATAGGGAAAAAGTACTAACCGGTACCCCACGATTCCTGGATGGCCAAATTGTTAGCTTCTGCGTCCGATATCATGAGGATCGATTGACACCTACAGCACTCGTCTGGTGACCAGCCTTCTCGCTCACGGAATACGGCTGGCGTTTATTCTTAGCCATACCGGTGAATGTCGAAACGACGACATCTGGGCGGATGGGAGCACCGAAGACGGCAGGCAAAGGGTGAGATGAGCCAGTAGGCTTCCCCTCGGAAGAAAGGATGGTGACTGTCGGTGCCATCTTGAGGGTCGCTGCAAGGTTGAAACAGTTAGTGTGAATAAGGCAATGAGAACAATATCGATTCCGATCTTGCTGGCGTGCTGAGAGGGAGGCTGGGCATGGGGTTGCCTTACCTGTTGCTTTGGTGGTTAGTATGGTGAGAAGTTCGAAAAATCTTCTGGAGTTTAGGAAATTTTGTGGGCAACCACCACAATTGCGCACGGCAAGTGCGATCAGGGCTGGCCGGGTCCCAAGGCCCCACCTCATTGGCCAAATCTTTTGTCCCCCACCAACGGCCCCATTAAAAAGTACTGAACTGCACAGCCCATTCCAACAACGGAGAAATAGGTACAGCACATCAACCGCCATCTCTACTATTGCTGAAGATTGCAACAAAAAGTTGCTGGCGAAATGCTATGGGAAATGGGGAATGATTAGTTGCCCATATTCTTCTTCTGTCTATGTAGTGGTTTCCATGTTATTCTACTGTCTATGTGGTAGTTTCTCTATCCAATATCGCAACTGTGAGATGGCATTCCAGCTCAAATGCTCCAGTGAGGTTTCCAAACTATCTCAAATTGCAGACACAATTCAGAGAGCGCTGCATGATCTTCTTGACAGTACATAGCATCATGCTGTGCTGGACGCTGTGTCTGGTGTGGGGCTGATGTCCCTGAGTTGTGTGTGGCTTGTCTTGTGGCTGGTGGGGGCTTGGTATAAGCAATTCAGGGCTGCAATGAACACTCGCTCAGAGATTACATACAGAAGTCGCACGATGATGTAAATTGAAGAGCGGATTCCTGTCCTTCAAAAGATATTTTGTGTACATTGTCATTGCTTTCTGTGCAGAAACAATGGGCTCGTGATAGCATACTTAATTAGAATGTCTAAGTGCGGAAAAGACACAGTCGACTGCCCTCTCCAGATATGACCTAGCAGATGATATTGGCTATTGAAACCATTGTCCGACCTTTTCTTCTCTTTACGACAGTTATCATATACTTCTCTCAGAGGATCGCACCGAGTTGGAGGTATATTATGGAATAAATTCGATTGTTCACCTTGGGGTCCATTTTGGATAATACTTTGACATGATACACGACTGTCTCCAGCCACAAAGCCTAAATGAGGTCTGGAGCCACGAGACAAGTCCGAGCCCTCTCGACGTCGCTGCTAGCGTTCATCCTTTGCTCAGTCTCCTGGACGAAGTCTGAAGGAGGGGAAAAAAATTACTGTATGGACAAAAATCACGTCGCATTGCATGCCTGCTGTATCCTCCGAATCGGGGAATCGAACCCCGGGCTTAACGGTACCAGATCTTGCAATCTTGAGAGCGTTAAATGTTAACCCCTACACCAATTCGGATACGCTTGTTGGTTGAAAGAGCCGCGCTTATCGTAGCCCTTGTCACATAGACAGACACCGAGATAGCACCGAGCACTGGACTATCAGAAACCTAGCCACTTGGTCTTAATGGTAGCGCCAGAAAGGATCATTTGCAATAAGAAGCCATCAGATTCCTCCAACAAGTAAACACAGTTCCGTATCATGAATACTGAGATCCCAGCAAGCTTTGTTCTGGAGATATCATTGCCTTGATTGGAGATTACATACAAGCCCTAGAACGCGCCAAGCCACACTCGCCTACATATCGTCTGCTACGCAGTCAATCTTGACTTTCGTGCAATCCTCGTGCATAACCAAACAGAGCACCCAGGATGGTCAATTTGCACAGATTTGGGTGAGCTGAGTCTCACTCGCCCGATACAAGTGGGCATTGCCTTGACATTTTCTTTAGGACCGTTGCTTTGTCTTTCGTAAGAGACCGCAAGCCTGATGTTATCAGATGAAAAAGACTTCCAAGCAGCGCAGTAGCTCCGTACTTTCAGGCACAGCTTTCACAAGGGCCCACAGTCATGCCTACATCTTCGAATCCTCCATTATATATTCTGCATATGGATAGCTGGCTACACGAGCTCTAGAAATGAGTCCATGGGGAATGACTTTACCGCATGGTAACAAGGCAACATAGCCATGAGGCAGTGGCATGATGCATAGGAAAACCATATGAACTGGTACTAGAAAGCTACAGCATGCAGTCGAATGATAAATATCCCATCAATATTAGATGCTAAGATAGAACTTGAAGCTGGATAGGTAGCCAGTGTTGTCTAAGTCGCCAGTACTGGCCAGGAGGGTAATAATGTGAAAATAGTGCTTGAAATTGGGGCCAGGCGGATATTTTAAGACCTTTTTATTCAAACAAGAGAATAGCCTGGGCAGACAAAAAGGTCTTACTTCCCCAAGAGCTGACTCCCCTGCCATGTGATAAATCCTTCGAAGAAATCGTCTCCGTGGGGCGTCATTTGGTGTACTATTTCCGTGTCTCCCAAGAAACTCAAGTCAGTGGTTAGAATATCCTGACTCCTCTCTTCCAACAACTCGAGCAGTTGGCATACTCAAGGTTTCGGCACCGCTAGTCTTAGTCTCATTAGGAGCCCGTTGTGCTCGCGTGGGACCAATCGCCCGATCGTATAGCCGCCCGGCGCCACCCCACACCACCATATTCTAAGCGCTGTAGCGATCGTAAAGAGACGACTCACCAATCGCCAGCTTAGGCTCATGCTCAAAAGCATGAATCTTGGAAGAATCTTGTAACTAAAAAAGCGATCGATCCAGCCGCACAATTCTGGGCCGCAATGGTGCGCCCTAGGTTATCAAGTCTTCAATGCCGACGTGTCTCGGGCCGGCTTCATCCTCTCTTGTCACCTCGAGCTCGTCCTATGTTTTTATCGACACGACCACCGAAACTATCGGAGAGAATTAAGAGAGCCCATACGCAAAACCTTTCCTTTCGCCCTGAACCACTCAGAATGCTCAAATTGAGGCTTGGGTAAAAGTTTGGCTTTGAGTATCGCAAAGCAGATCGCCGGCCGAAGATTTCGGGAGCCATGGGAAAACAATCTAGTCATGTTGTACTGCGTCAAGTGCCCGATTTGCCGCAAGAATCGATATCATCTTCATTTGATATGAGCCGGGCTACGAATGTTTCGGTCCGGTCGGCAGCTACGACAAAGAGCACGTTCCGTCCACTGCGAAAGGCACTTGGCAACTATGGCTCGTTCGTTATCATGGGTGGTACTGTAACCACTCTGGGTGTTATGGGCTTCCTAGTGTTCTTGTGGACTGGCGAGGGACCTGATGAGGGACAAAGTGCACTGTCGAGCTGGCGCTTCATCATATTGGAGCAATGGATCACGCAAGCTATTACTTTGACGTCACTGGTGCTACAGATTACCAGTGCTGCTCAAGCTTCTGTCTGCACTGGCCTCGTCGCTGCTATGGTATTGGAAAGGCATGTAATATCTAATCATAACTTTGACGGGAACACTACGCTAACCTTTCGAAGGCATGGCGTCCCTTTATCTCGACTGGCCGAATACTCTCTAATACGGAGTATCAACGACGGCCCCTTGAGATTGTCCTGGCTGCTGTTATCCTCCTGGAGGCGTTCATTAGCATTACAGACATTTCTTGCAACCTTTCTGCTTCTCGGATCCATTGCAGTGCAGTTCACGTCGACGATCCTCGTATCTGATCTTAGCCCTAGGGCTATCGTCGGAAATGCTAGAAATGATTCTCGGGGGGTATCCGCCAGTCTTGACGCACTCAACCAATTCCACCTCGTCAACCAATACTGCTTGAGCCCTACGTTTGTGCCGTTCGGAGAAGTGCCTGGATTAGATGCGTCTCCATCAGCAACAGGGATAAGCGATACTGGGATTGTGAGGAGAATCAATCCCCTCGTACCCCAAGCAAACAGGACGAATCTAAGGCAGTATGAAGGAAGAAGCTTCGTGTTTAACAGCCGTGTAGTGTGCGTCCATCCTTCGATCGACGATATCTCCCTGGAAACCCGGCCTTTGGATAACCCGTCCTTTGATCTCTGGTTCCTTCCATATCTGTCTGGTAGCATCTCATATGATCAGACATTTAAGGACGCTGGGATGGACTTTCCTCTTAGTTGTTCTGAGACGAGCTGCTTCCCTGCTGCATTCAACTGCTCTGTGGGAGTACGAGTGGGAATAGAAGACAGGCTATCAGTGATGGGATGTGTGCCCGACGGGAGAAATGCACCCATTCCTGGTTTCAACTCTACTATCACGAGTGATCCTATCGCGAACACATCCGAAGTTTTCCTCTTTATACAGAGCAACATAAATTTCAACACCACATTCGGCAATGCCACGTTTCATTCTCCACGAAATACATCAACAAATGAGGAATGGACAAGCTACAAATACGACAACGGGGTTGCCTTGGAAGTCTCATTATGCTTTCAGCAGCTACATTATGATCGTGCTCACGTTCGTCTCTCCCGAGACCACGATGTGGCTGATCCGACAGTTCAGTGGAATGCAAATGCTTCCACATGGGATACATCACAAGTTCGGAAACTTTTTGGAACTTCCAACAAAACCTCAGCTGGTGATTCACAGTGGGAGTCTTTCGAGGTCCAAGAGATATCCAATTCTACAAGGTCAAGCACCACACATTACCTCACCGACGTCATGATAACGGATAGCTACAACAGCTTCGACAGTCCCAACGTCTCCATCCTGCTATCCCCGTATGGTGGTGGAAGCGCGGATATCGTGCCCCACGTAGCGTATCAGGCGCTGTTTGCGGACGTGTTATCGGAAACCAATAGACCAGCTATAGCATTTCAGAACCTCATAACATCCCTCTCGGGATCTATCATCAACAGCATCTTATCGCAGCTAGACATCATGGAGGAAATCACATCCCTGTCATCCACATCGTTGCAGGCTCCGCGACGTCTTCTCGGGCTGGTCATTGTGTTGGTTATCAGCGTCATTAACCTGGCAACGGTAACACTCATCGTGTCATTATACTTGGTCAGAACGGAGCATACCAGTGCCGGAAACTATTGGCATGCGATTGCCCAGGTCGCTTCGGATATCACACAACCCATACTCCATCGATCCACTCAAGCTACGGACGACGAAGTGAAACACATGTTGGGCGACTACGACATCGAAGTCAAGCTGGAGCGAAGAGACTTCAACGGCGGAGTCAAGGTTGTAAGGTGTCAAGATGGAGCTAGATGACCAGGACATTCATGAAGAATTGCTCCTGCAGACTGGAATAGCAAAGATATCTACTGGAAAAAGCGGAATGTGCTAGATTCGCACGAAAATAGACTATTGAATCTTGCATCAGCCGTCCCGTTCCACTTTCTACGTCCATCTTCAAAACACTCACTGAGTTGTTAGCGCAATCGCACTTGGTAGCTGTTTAGTATGTAAGCATACTGCCATGCTCATCGCCACCTTTGCGGGTAGGCTAGTGACAAAAGTCCCGGATTTAATATTCTTAGAAGAATGGGCGACCGAGTTGGATACACAACTTTCAGAACGCCGAAGAACATTACAATGCCAAGGCAAATGAGGTTATCCCGTACTGCCGGTAAGTGAACATAAGCTGGGCTGTTATGAATGGTCTGATCAGGTCAGTAGCCATCATATATCATTCCACTTGTCCATAGTATTCCCTAGTGAGTGCTTGTCGAGGTGCATGAGAATTTCCCGTGTATACAATCAGGGGCATCTCTGATTCGAATTTTACAGCTGAAAACATTCGGAATGTGATGCTTAGGCCTTATCCTTAATATGCGTTTCTTTCTGAGTGAGACGTAACCACCATCTCCATATAGCACTTGATAGACTACAGTGTATACCATTAATCCCAGCGATTACCATGAAGCGACATACCCATCATTTCCACCACGGTATCCAGACCCTTCAACGACACCAGGCCGTACTTCCTCGCCTCGTCTCTGCACCACCTGAATTTCTGAGCCAATGTGCCCTTCTCATCCGCCGTTCCACCAGCCCGAATCATCTCGTCCTCTGTCATGCACATCAGAACAATGACGACATCGTCCCCGAGACCTTCGCGGCGCGCAAGCTGGCTCCTGACGGCCCCAGCCAGCTCGTTGCTCCCAAGGAGGACCGATTTGAGTATCTTCCTCATGGTCTCGAGCGCGCTTAGCTTCGCATCGAACGGTGTGGTCTCGCGAATCTGGGATCTCATCTCGGATACGTGGCCCAGCACTGTTTCCAGAGCGCGGCTCGTGGCACTTATCCGCCTCACCTCGTCGAGAGTCGCCCACCTCTTGGCAGCATCCGAAGTATGCAGAGCGTGCCAGGACTTCTTGCTGTATTGGTCAAAGTCGATGGGCTCGGGGGGCTTTTCTTTGTCCCGGACGTGTTGTGTATAAGCCTGCCTGATGACCGTCTGCGCCGATGGCGCCATGGAAGCCAAACGAACCAGCGTGTGGCGTACGGTCTCTTCATCCAGTGCCTCTACCATTTCTTTAAAGCCTGGTTCGTGTTCTGTGACAGCGTTGTAGCCAGAGAAAGCTCGTCCATCCCTTACTCGCTTGGCGGGGCTGCGACTTGGCTGTGAAGAGAGCTCACTCTGCCGATTCGCACTGCCGTCATCATCATCGGTCAGATCCACAACAAGCGTCGCGGAAGGTAAGCCTTGGGATTTAGGGGGTGGCCGGCGGTCGAAAACAGGCCCGGCCTGCTCTCTGGTCCGCCGCTCATGGAACCCGTTGACATTCAGCCGACCCTTCCGTTCCGTGTCGACACCGTTGTCGTCTGAGTGAAACCGGCAGCTGGTGCATGTTGGGCTACCGCAAGCGCCTCCGTCACAGCTTGTTCTGCGTCGGCGTTTGGTGCCACCAGATGACATTGTGGAAATTGGCCGTATTGAGTGGCATTTGCAGGGGAGGCAACGACTAGAGTTCGACGACAAATGCGGAAGTCTTTTGGAGCTAGGCTCGCACGAACCCTGCTGAGGCGAGAGACATTTGGTCGATCAAACAACACAATGGCATTCTCAAGTATAAAGATTTTCCCTCTTCTCCTTCTTTTCACGTATTTATCACAAGGTGTCCATTGCGCAACGTTCCTGTCAAGAGAACTTCGCCCTAGAACATTCGAGCGCGTTGGTCCTTGAGGCAAAATCATAGCTAAACTTCGGACCACGAATCGCGCGAAATTGAGTCTTTGGCCTGTAGCCGCTTCGGGATCTATGTAAACCTCGACTCGCCCTTGTTTTTGGTGGTATTATACACTCAAATGCCGTGTTTCGGATTACCGGAATTTTGTTCCCCAACTCCAACCCTGCCGGTACCCATCTTACACTCAATGGTCCCAGAATCCAAACGCCAGATGCTCTACTGGGTGCCGGTTTGCAGATATGCCTCCTCAATCGCCGACCGACGCCTGAAGATGCGCAACCATCTCTCGCCCCATCGCTGAATAATCTCGTCTCGCTTTCCACCAGCGCCATCCATGGGCTCGGCGGGATCCATCATCTGGTCCTTGGCACCTTGGGACCAGCTGACCAGAGCATCCTCCATGGCCCTGAATAACTCACGCATGGCGGTGACTTCCGAATCGGCCGCACCATCTGCGGCACCCGCGCTTGCCAGTTGGCGGATGCGGCTTGTTACCTTGACGACAGTCTGGAAGACCAGCTCGAAAACCCAGCTTTTTGTGAGCGCATCACCACCGGATCCCGCCTTGCCACCAACAAGAGCCCAGTCGATCACAGCAGCCGGAGTTATGATGGAGTAGTTGAGCAGCTTCTCCACGATGCTGATAGCATTGCCTGGATACGCTGACCAGTAAGACATGACGGATGTGATGATTTGTTGCCTGGCAGCCTCCGAGGCAGCGCCGATATCGAGTAGACGGTCCTTGGTCCTCTCAATCGCGGCCAGAACATGGGACAGGGATTTGGAACCAACCCAGCAGACTGCAGTGACGAACACATCAGTGCTAGTAACAAGGGGATCGATCGACTGTTCAAGCGCAATTGAGTGGATCCGATCAATGACAGGCTGGATCTCCTCATCGGGTGACTTCTTCTTGAGCAGACTAGCCAGCTCCTTGCCTTCGGCCGAGAAAGGTGTGTGCTCGTCATTGAATTTGAAATCCGGAGTGTCCTGCTCCTTCTCGGGACCGATGAGAATTTGATACTGCTCTGGAAGAGTGCCTTTGATCCGCTGTGCAAAACTTAGTCGGATCTCCTTGTCGAGAGCACCGACAATGAAGGATTTGCGAGGGTGGATGTCTGGCAGTTCAACGTCATCCGCCCATTCAGCCCACTTCCACATGAAACCGAAATTGCTAAGATGGTGGGTGAACCAATCTAGGAATCGATAGGTAAGCTCAAGATCCAATCGGTGGATGTTCTGATAGGCGTAACGGATTGCTCGACCAAGACTCGGAGCAATAGCTGCGGGTGCAATCTTGCAAGCTTCAGTCAGCACGGAGTGGTAGTAGACTAGCTTGTGTTCTGGAGTTGGTAGCTGGAAAAGCTGTGAGAAAACTGCATCCACAGCAACATCCTCGGGCTTCCACGTCGAGCGTCCACCCTCGATATCGCGCAATCGGTCGAACGGGGTTGCACGCTTGATGAATGTGCCATCGGCGAAGTAGCAGTCCACGTCTATGAGATACCGCGCTGTTACGTTTCGATTGAAGTCAAGAATGTTAATCGTGTCCAGCAATCCATCCCGGACCAGCGAGGCTGCGATGTTGGTCAGCGGTGGGACCGATTCAACTTCCTGATTCATGTAGACGGAGAAATATATCTCGGGAAATAGGGGTCTGGGACCTGCAACGACGGTCTCAGGTATAGCGATCGTCGGCAGAGCATGCTTTTGAGCACTATCCATCTTCTCCTGTTGTTCGATCTCCTCCAGGGGCAGCTTCCAGGGACGAGGTAAGCACGACAATTCCCAGCCATTGTTGGCCTCATTCTGTAGCTGCTTTTGCAAAAGTCCAATCAGACTGGCGTTGGCAGCTGGGCTCTCGTCGCCGCTCTCCGGATGATACGGATCGATCAGGACTTGAAGGGCGTGAGGCTCAGAAGCAATCACGTCCGTCTTGTCCATAAGCTCGGCAGCCTTTTGCTGTCCTTGTCCGGGCGCAGAGGCCATCATGTACGGGATGGTTAGCAGGATGATTTTCACAAGCTCAGTTCCAATCGTGTCATCCGAATTGCTGGTCTGGAGCTCAACCGCTCTGTTGAATAGTTCTTCAAGGACGGGGAACACGCCATCGCCCTCCAAGCAGCTCTGCAAACAGGCCAAGAACTTCAGATAGAGCTTCACATTGCGCCATTCGCCGATTCTGATCTGCTCTTCGGTCAGAGGCGCGATCTTGGCCAGGACATCGGCCGCAACTTCGGGCTTCAAAGAATTGGCGATCTGAACCACGGCCGCGACAAACGGGGTCTTGAGCGGCTGCTCAATTATCATCTGTGCTGTCAAGTCGAGAAAGTTGCTCTTCATCTCCTCCTTGTCGTAATTGTCGGAAACGAGACGCGCAATTGATTGGACTTCCTCGTGCCATCGTCGCAGCGGCGATTCGGCCAAGCTTAAGAGCTGCTTGCGGATTCGGAAGTGCGCAGGCGGCGGCTCATTATACCTTCGGCGCTGGGGTCGGCGGTCGAAATCATCGTCCTCTGTATGTTGCGTCAACAATGATCGGCGACACAGCTGGTGAGAGCCTGGTGATGGAGCTACTCGGAGCGCGGTGCAAGAGCTCGCAAAAGGCCGCCGGGCCTTTTTGTGATGTAATAATAAAAGACGTACCTCTGAAGCGACGTTTTCGGTTGTATCCTCCGCCACTCTGTCTACGATCGTAATCTGCCATGGCGGAATGGCGGCGAAGGTTGTGGTTTTGGGGTAATTCAAGGTGAAGCCGAAATGGTGAGACGCGCAGCGCAGGCGTCGAGGTGATGAAGGCCGTAACTAGCACTAACTTAACCAGATAACCTAGTTTGCTGCAGCTTCAATTGAAAGGTGTGGCTGGTGGATGTGGCTGCAGCTACCGCAGCTGCAGGCTGTATTTCAAGGCGGGGCGGTCATTGAGGGGCGACCTATGTACATACCAACCCAACACAACCACAGTTGTGAGTGCAAGCATTTAAGATATCAACGCTAATCCACACCCAATAGGCAAGCAGAAAGCAAAAAGGTACGAGATGCTCCTTTTCGCTGTGTCCTAGGAGTATATTCACATTTATATCATCACGCAACATCACACAACTTCCCGGAGAGGCCCGACTGGTGATTTGTCAAGTCAAAGACGCTTTATGTTCACATGGACACTGTTACCTGTACACCAAGCCCTGGAGACGGTGTGAACGTAAGCTTGGCAAATTACAGTAGCGAAGTATGTGATCGCAGATGCAGGATTGATCAACGGTCTTTTTTTGTTTGATTAATTTGTCGTCTTCCTCGCTTGAAAGCGGCCACAGTATCATTGTCTTGTCTTTACCAGCCCAACAAAATAAGCCATTCCATTCTTTTAGCCACCATATTTGACTTCCATACTGTCGAGTATGTGCCCTTTTGTTGGGAAAAAGAAATCTTTTTAGGAGTTCATGCCTGGCTTCCCTATGACGAGCCAATTTCCACCCTAGCCTTTGCTGCAAAGAAGCAGGATAGAGTATCCCACCTCGTCGAATATTGCTACCTACTCCTTGCCACATGCTCGCCTAGAAATGTCCGACGGCAGCTTTCGCAAAATAAACATGTACGCCAGTTTTGCCCCCTTTTCGTCACGTGTGGGGGAATCTTTCCAGAGACCACCAGGAGTTCCAGCCGCCCTGTGGTCGTCCACCACAAGGATAAAGCGAATAATCGAACAAGTCCAGTAACGAAGATGCCATCTCAATCATGCAAAGAAGTCTAGAAGGGTTGAGCCCCTTGCCGGCCCTTCCGCTAGGTTGCCCTGCGTGATACAGAACCGCTCCCTCCACCAACCGACGAATCTTGAGCTTTGCCTATTTCTCGGGTCTCAAAGAGCAGATGAATCCGACAAAGCCCACGACACTGCCCCTCTAAGCTGGAGGAAGTCACCCACCTCAAACTGTATGGTTTCCTAGGTTTCCATGGAACCCTAGCGCGCCAAGCTTGGAACAAGGCGAATGTGCTAAAATCGGAATTTTTTCGTGGGACGGTCTCCTGGCCTGGGTGAAAGCATCAAGAGCCATTGTTTCTGAGCCCAGGCAGTGAACGAGTGCTGAATACAGGTTCGGAGCCGACGAATTGAAAAACAACAGCAGAGATCAGACTGAGTTTCAGTCTAATCTTGCCATCATCTCATGCTTCGATAGCGGCGTGAAATTGTCGATATCCAAGCCTCGGGATGCCAAATCCGTCTTCACATGCGGTGGCACTAACTTGGAGTTCAGTGATGGCGCGATAGACAGTTCTAAGACGTAGTTAGTGGTTATGTATCAGATTGATGACATGCAAGAAACTCACCATGCTTGGTGAAATCGAATAGCGTAGGCAGGTCCCTCAGAACACCCGTGGCGTGACGCGAGTCTGGAAGTTTCGTGTTGGGATCCCGAAGCTCATCGAAGAATGGATGAACCATGGCATCTATGGCACGGAGACGTTGTGTCGGGGTGTACTCCAACAACTTGGCAATCAGGTCGAGCGCATCAGCATCGGCTTTGCGGAAAACCTTGCTGAACGGATGAGGCTTGATCTGGGGAAACTTGTGCTCCATGTAGTTCGGATTCATAGTTCGGATCTGCTCGCGTGTCGGGGTTCCTAGCACCTTGATGATTTCCACCAACTGGTCAATACCTGACTCCCCGGGAAAGAGCGGCTGGCCCAACATGAGCTCTGCCATGACACATCCTGTAGACCAGACGTCTGCCATGATAATTAGATGAGTGTCTTGTGCAAAAACAGAGAATGAAGCGACATACCAATCTTGGTCGTGTAGTTAGTGGCGCCAAAGATGAGCTCGGGCGCTCGGTAGTATCTCGAACAGATATAGGAGACATTGGGCTCATTCTCCACCAGAATCTTTGCGCTACCAAAGTCGCAAAGCTTGAGAACACCAGTGTTGGGGTCGAGCAGCAGATTTTGCGGCTTGATATCACGGTGGCAAATGCCTTGCGAGTGGATGTAGGCCAAAGCTCGGAAAAGCTGGTAAATGTACAGCTTGACCTCGAGAATCGGCATGGTAGTCTTCATCTTGTTGAAGAAACGGGATGCTCGGTACACGGTCTCGGGTACGAACTCCTGTACCAGATTCAGGTATACCTCGTCTTTCTGCTCGCAGTTAGTCCACAATCCGTCGTCCTAGATCATTTCATTTGGCTTAGCTCACGCGTTCTCCATTGGAATAGTAGAAAGCCTTCAATTGAACGATGTTGGGGTGTCGGACAATGCGCATAATCTGAAGTTCACGGTTCTGAGAGAAATTGCGTCAGTAATGGATGCTTTACAATTCGGCGGCCACGATGCCGCAGTACCTTGAATCGCTTGTCCTGAAGCACACGCTTGATGGCTGCATCTTCGCCTGATGGAGAGAGCTTGGTCTGAAAGACTACGCCGAAGGAGCCATTGCCCACAATCTTGCATTGGGTGTAAGACAAATCCCTGGTTTCGCCAGTCACACCATCTTGCACCTTCTCGCGGATAATCTCTGTGCTACTGTTCAGTCACTGTCGAAATTGTGCCAGGTGTTAATAAATAAATATCTTGAGAGCCGAGCTTACCTCCCATTCTCAGAGAGTTGAAGGCCGCGCTGGGCCGTGAAGAGCTCATATTGAGAGGGCGTCAGTGTGGATACAGCTAGGAATGTATCTAGGTTGCCCTGCTTGTCGGGTAGGCCGGGCTCGAACGGTACGATTCCAATGCCTTGTGTTGCGTTATCCGGCACCGCTCGTGATCGCGGGTAATATGATCGGACGGGGACAGGCGACAGACACTCTCTAGTCTGAGGCTGGCGATGCGGTGAATGGTGAGCAACTCCGAGGGGTTGGCGGAGTAGGTAGGGAAAGCAGGCGCGCGAGGTCGGTGTTCGTCACTGGGGCGTGCTGGAAGATCCTAGTCTTCTCCGTCAAAATGTTAGATCCGAGTCGCCAAAGGCCAGTAAACAGACTGTTCGAAGCGTTTATGTGTATCGTAAGTCAACGGGGCGGGTGCAGGCGGATATTGGTGAATAGAAGTGGTGGTGGTTGCAACGGACAGGAATCGAATGGAGGGGAGCGGGGGACTTGAAGAAGTGGAGCTGTTGCCGAGAGCAGCGCCCTGTTTAAACGCCAGGAAAGCCACTAGGAAACGTACAGTTATGTAATGAGGGAGGTCTACTAGGAAATTGGGACTGGCGTAGAAGAAATGGTGCAAATAGAAATACAGGCAAGGCGAAAGAATATTGCGGGTTTGGACCCGAGAAAGAGGAGCTGCAGGCTGGTGGTCAAAATGGATGAGGAAGCTAGGAAGTACGGGGATCTTGAAGCTTTTGGGTGGGTAAAGACGACTGCGCTTGACGTGATGTACCCTCCGCTTCTCCATTTCGCAGGAGGAGCACCAGTCAGTGCTGCCCGGGGGGTGATTGGGAGTGCATTTGGAGAGCAGTGCAAGTGACTGACCAGGCAATGTGCTGGGACATTTCGAACGTTGAAAAAGAGAATATTTAAATGACATCCGGACCAACTCACCTAGTCTGACACAAGCCGGGGTCAAAAGTCGGATCGATTTGTGTAGAGTTATAGATGGACTGGTGTAGGAAGTATAGCTTCTCACTCCAGCTGGTTGATTGAATTGTCTTAGCTGGCAACTCGAGAGCTCCTGGGGGTCGAGGGCGCGGTATTGATGTGGGCGACGAAACTCTGAGGGCAATTGAACGGGATTCCAGAGCAGTTGCGAACGTCAAGGAGGGGTAGGGCTTTAATTGATCGGCGCGCCTTCGTTGAAGTGATGTCCAGGTGACAAGGCCTAATTTGGGACGGACGTCAGGTCGAGTCTCTGCTTTCCCTTCTGCGCGGCTACGAGGAGGTTGGCGATTTGACAGCCGGTATAATGCTCTTGGGGTCGGGCGAAATTGGCTCTACTCCAGCCTGGTATCGAGACCGGAATATGATTTCTTTCCAAAGGGCAAATGATGCTCACAAAAACAGCCTCGATGCTTTCCCGAGTGTAGAAGTTGATCCAGTGACACGTCCACGGTCGGTACTTGCTTGGCTGATGGAGGGGTCGGTCCTAGTTTTGCCAGTCGTGCATGCAGTGACGGAGGGCGAAGAAGCGTACAGTAGTGAGAGTCTGTCTGCCTGGTGGGGTGTCGGTACGTATTTCTCTGGCTGGCGGTTGACGGAGCTGAAAGTGGTATGCAGGCAGGGCAGGCCTCTAGATGCTTTTGGCGCGCCGTGCAACACGGTTGACGAGGGCGGCAATCGAGGCAGGCTGGGCGGGTTTGATGCGACGCGTTGCAACAAATGCGTCCGAGACGACCACTTGTCGACGATCTATCTTCAGTACTGGTTGCCAGGCCGTTTGCTCTGCTGCTCGAGATGCTGCTCGTTGTGCGCCGACTGATCTTTGCCCCTCCAAACTTGGCCGGCTCAAGGTTCAACCTGGACACGGGACCTAACCAGGTGACCCCGGTGTAACTTGTTCCTTCCTTTGCCCCTGTGCACGATTGACTTTTTGGGCCTGACGAGGGATGTTAAACCACGACAATGGAACCACGAATCGGGAAACAGTATAAAAACAGGAGAAGAGCAGGAAACTCTATTGTCAGGAAAAGAGGGACGGACAAGGTGGGCGGTTGTCTTATTTTCAACTGTTATTGCCTCGAGCTTCCTCCCCATCCCAAGTACCTACCTCCCTGTGCCTCTCTAAACTGTGCCTATTGCTGCGTAGCATCTCCTATTGCTGCAAGTCAACCGACAGGGGTGGTGGGAAAACGGGGCTATCTGAAGTTGCTAGATGTCATGTGGCCTTCCTGAGACGAGCGCTAAAACTCGGCAGCCGAAGTCAAAAGGAGGTTCAGCGTGTGCTTAGCTCCGAGGACAATTAATTCATTGACGGGTACGAGCACAACTGCGGACGGGCGCCATGGCAAAACTGATATGTAACAATGCCTATAGCGACAAGATAGACAAGAACATCTACCTATTCAGCGGTCCAGGCCAGGCTCGAGACCATCAACGTTTCCCGGACAGGCTATCAATAGTATGGAGCCGGGAACTATACTCCCAGCTACCTAATTTCCTATTCCTGACCCATGCTACGCATTGATGCTCTACCGCTCAGATTAGGACCCTCTAATAGCCAATAAATGCAGCCTTGCCATTGTCAAATCAGAAGGAGGTCACCACATCACCACCCAGGGTGTTGCTCGATCTCATACTGGCTGTACTCCAAGATCTCCTGCCTGCCAGCGCCTGAATCAAGAATACGCCGTGAGAGCCATTGTATACTCTCAAGTGGTCGGGAGCTAGGTATGTTGTCTGGGGGCTCCAATCAATGTGATGCACTGTCTTGTCTGTCCACTTGTTAGTCTGGCAGCCGGCGTGCGAGCAGCTACATTGTACGTATTACATTATGTACATGTCCACGAAACGAAATCACCAATTGGCAGAGCCCAATTATTACTTTAATGGGCCCTGCTCCATTGCTTGGTCTTCACAAAAGCAGATCGCTGACTAGAGCGATGCACACGGCCTCGAGGTTGCGTGTTGGAGACTTTCTTTCCTTGCTTTCCCAAATGGATGGTTCTGTGACGAACGTTGCAACCTTGACTTGGAACAACCACCCCCCGGGACTCTGCATAGTGCCATCTAAAGGTTAGCACTGAGATCCCCTGCCCTTTGCCCCGCATTCTACCATGACATGCACGATGATATGATGAGAACTTCTGAGCCTTCCCCTACATATGCTACGGAGTGAATTTGCCATGGACCACGCCGTACGCCATAGTACTCAGCAGCAAGCACGAGTCCTCTTCACAGTCCTACATTGCTCGGCACAACTCAAGTTCACACCCCCCCGCCCTTGTACCGGTATTGTGAAGCCGCTCGGCTCACTAGAAGCACTCTTGCATCCTCGATTCGTCATCGGCCAAGCGACCAAGCCCTGGAGCAAGCAGCCGAAGGCTTTGGTCGATTGCACGCCCGGCCTCTGACTGGCTGGCCCATGAAACCACAGAAGGCCCCTGCAATTGCTTCGCATCATCAGACCTACCTGCGTGCAATACGTCAGAAGCATCGACGGAAACTTCATTTGCGATTCGTTCAGACCACTGAATTGCTCAACGGGTTCGTCCCAGTGCATACCTCGACGCAGGGCTCGGCCTAACGATTGGCAGCTTTGTCTTTGCCTGCCCAATAATCTCAGTATTAAGCTCCCAGCTGCTCCCACACTATGGTGTCTTGCCGCTCCAGCCAGGACTACCCAGTTAGTCCTCGTCACCCGCATCGGTAGGTCATTGGGGACTGTCGGGCTTTGAGGCTCCAAACCCCATTCGTGATCCACAATGTACGACGCTTGGAACGGTCAGGCTGTCAGGAACGTGATCGCGCCGAATCTGCACTGCAATAATGGCCGTCCCTGAGCTCACAGTGTTTCCACCTCGCTCAACGACACTGCAGCTTCGAGTGGATACGTGCCACAGCTTGCAGCAAGCTTACACGCGAATTTGACGGCCAGGTGGCTCTTTTCTGGATACGATCCGGTCATGGGACCGCAAACCAATTGCGCTAATCGCAAACTTTCATCTCAACTGTTTGCAGCCCGGGTCTCCCCAAGCCAGCGACATACGATTTTAGGGCATAGTTCGTGCAAGGGTGATCCGCACACCCAACGATTGTGTCCATCGTGACCACTGGAGCCGCTGGCTGGTCGGGCTGAGAATCCTCGTCCGCCCATCTGCCATATGCCAATTCGCACACGACTGGGCTTGAGTGCCCGCTCGCCCTGGACCTTGTAGCTGGCGATCGAACGGCCAGCCTGTCGGATTGTTGCAGCCTATCGGATGATTGCCATACCTGCTCTTTATAGGACTTTCCGCGCCATATTTCAGGTACAAAACGGCTTGTAGTCAGTGCTGGAGTTCTCAGCCAGAAATTCCCTTCAAGTCACCCTCTAGATGAAGCTATTACCGAAATCCAAGAGCCTAGAGGACTTCAGGGGCTCTCCCTCACCCTGGCTGCCAAGCGATTACTTGCCTTCTTTTCATTGGCAGAATTGTCATTTGAACTGCAACAGAAACGCATGGAGTGCTTTGCACCGGCATAGTTATGATGCTCACGAACGTGGACGCATGCATCTGAATGTCCTCCTCATTTTGCCACTGTGCTTTGTATTGGTCTGCTTCCAAGCGACTGAACAGCCCGAGCGGCTAGCTTGCCATAATAGGGCTTAACCTGATGTACCCGCGCGGAAATTGCCCGATGAAGCCGAGCTACAGCTTGCCGTAGTCTTGTTCCACGTGGGTGACTGAATGTATCGTGCGACCACGAGACAATTGGTTGTAGCAGTTCGTTCATGTTCATTCTGGTACGCCACATCAAATGATCACAAGTGACCCTGCACCTCCCCTAACCTGCTCTGTCGATAATTTTCTAGAAGATCAGTAGATATAGTATGATAATAGGTGTAGGACAAGACATCTAATCCCGAACCGATTAACTCGTCCCGACAATCAGTTTGCAAGGAAGTCGAGGGACGTGGAACGAAGCACATTCGATGTTGTGCTGGTCACGCAAAACAACTTAGCTGATGAAAACCGCAAATACGACAGACACGAAGCAGTAATCCTGAGCCAGCTGCTCACTCTCGCCGTCCACCCCGATATCACGTGCGGTGCAAGCAACGGACCGCGTAGGCACACCGCACACTGTCTGTCCTAGGATTGATAAGATCAGGGAAGCTTGTTTCTTTTTGCGCGTGCATCTTTCTCGGCTAAATGACAAGCCAATCACAGGGATCTTGCTGGCCAGGGGCGATTTATGTCCGCCTTATACTGCCCATCTGCGTTCGCCTTCTTACGGTGGGCATCTCCCAATCTCTCGTTATTTGCAACGCCAAAGCATGAATTACAGACGAGATTCGAACCCGGAGTATAGGGTCTTATCGATCAACCATCCAGGTCTCAGCGCAGCCCCTGTGAGCACATCTCTTCTTTCATCCTGGAATATCTTTCTACCGGTGGCTGCATGTCTAGGAGTATAGCCGCCGTTCAAGCCTACGGATACTGTCCTTCCCGGCTGGCACATTGGATACTTGATCACACGAGCCAAGTTCTGCTCTGATCTGATGCTTAGACCATGATGCACATACGATGGTAGGCCCCTAGGTGAACCATTGCGAACTCCGTAACCGGTGGTCCACCGTTCCATTCAAAGAGCATTTATGACAAGCTGAATAGCATACCGTCAACCACCATCCCCCAGTCATTGATGGCTGTGACGAGAACACATTGTCATGAAGCCATCTCATGAATTGTCATTGGACTCGACTTCCCGGGCCCACGATCGCATCTGCAGCCATGTCTCACTTTGGGATATCCCTATAGTTGCCTTCAAAAACTCGGCGTGGAGAGAATGAGGCATCCTGCCAGTACTTTTGCCCCCCGAGACAGAGGGCCACATTTCCATGCAAATGTTCAAAACGGTTTCAGAGCCATGGATTCCACGACATCTATAGATATATAGCCCTAAGTTGGAGAACAAGCAAAAGGGTAAATCAGTCTGCTCATTACTGCTCATGCATGGAGGCAGCCTACCTTCGTACACGACTGAGAAGGGCAAGTTCGAGGGTGTATCATTGATGAGCTAGTACGATGCATACAACAGCAGTTGTTTTGGATTTACGTGGCTCATTCAAGTGTTGATGCCCAGTTGATTATCACATCACTCATCCAAACTGGTTGAGGATTTCAGGACCAATAACGATGACTTACCACTGAGTGGTTCAACTCCATTGGCCAATGCCAAGCAGGAGGGTCCGTGGTTGGTTGCAAGTTCAGGCGTCTGCTGGAGTTGTTTCGGCCGACGTTGTGCGAGGGAATAGCTCATGTTGCCTCCGGAGTCCAAAACGATGACACTAACATTCCCATGTTGCAGCCAAACAACGTCCATGACACCTGCCATGCAGATGAAAGACGTAGTTTTTGGTGGATCCCAAGGACAGGCAGGATATGCCAGGATGATATGTCACATTTACTTCGTTGAACCTTATTATGCATTGAAGAAAAAGCCTCATAGTCTCCCGAATGTGAGTTTTGACCTGCTTTTCGAGGCTTGTGCTTTCAACAGCTCAACATGAACTACCACAGGAAAACGGGTGATCACCTATGGGTTGATGTCACATGTTAAGGCGGAATTGGGTGGCTGTTGGCGAACGAGAAGCTCGCACAGCTCCTCGACGTGCATGGAGTAAGCTGCAGGAGCTGCAACCTTGTAGTCATGAGGTCCAAGACATTAGATGCAGGCGGCAATTGCATTGAGTTCATTCAAGATCTTCCCCGAGCTTCGCTTTCGGGACAAGATCTCTTGTCTGACGGCGTCGATCTTAGCTTCAAACAATGGTTGCTATTATTACCACTTACACCCAAGCACTTACCAAGCAGCGCCCGGATACGCTGGAGAGTGGCCAGCGTTGCGATGCGACCATTCGCCCTCAGGCCCAATACCGAGCAGGGCGGCCTCGAGGGGCACGCCACTATCCAGCAATGGGGACAGCGAAGTCCTCATGTGCTCGCCGGAGCCTGCTGGGGTTGGCTTCCGGATCGGGCGAGGTGCAGCCACGCATAACGCTATGAATTGGCGGCACGCTGCAGTGTGTTGGGCGGCGCAACAACTGCGAAAGGTTCGCTCCCTGTCCTGCTGTCAATTGACTTGAGGGTTAGCTTGAAGCTCTCTATCGAGCCCGCCAGCATGGGTGCGGGTTCCTGGCCTCCAAGGAGACCCAATCCGGTCTCCGCGCCAGGAACGGCCCGTTGGGTTGGGTTGGGCTAGGTCTAGCTCAAACTTACCGTACCCTATAAAGCGGGAGCGGTATGGCCTCACGGCCCAACGAGACATTCTAGACTCTCTTTTGTTGGGCTTGGACTTCCTTTTTTGATTCAGCCATGTCTGACTTGGAAAAGGCTAAGGGCCGGCATTGGGATTTTGTGCGACCAAACAAGGCCTCGAAGTGGCCATGTAAAAGCACATTTGGCGTATGCGCACCACAAACGATGATCGTGCCAGTTTCACGACAGCAAACTAATTCCTGACTTCAAACGTTGGGTAAGTCTCGTATGTTTGCCATTCCACGCAGAAGTCATGCTATGGGATTGTCCAGACAAGACAATGACTATACTTGGAATTCACACGCGTGGTTTTGCAGTTTTTACTGTCAAGCGACATTTCTGCATCTCATGTACAATATTAGGCATCACACCTGTTGTAGTCGGTTCTGCTATAAGAGAATATATCATTCCAAAATATGAAAATGTCTTCTTGGTACGGAGTCATTCGGCCAACTCAATATATTTCCCTAATATAACGGAGTATCATTGATATCCAGAGGGAAGAAAAAAAAAAAAAAAAAAAAAAACTCCGCACTCGTCTGCTAGTCAACAATACGCCAAGAAACTCAAACACGACGTTGATCGCTCTAGCTTTCTTGATCGCGACTGTGACCTGCATTGGACGATTCGACAATTTGCAAACCGTCGGCACCGTGCCGAATTCTATAGCCTACATCGGACTTCTATCCTTTGCAATAATGTACGTTAGCACACAAGACTACGTGCTTGTTGCACTGATAAATGGGCTGTGAACGACCATCACCGACTAAGGTTGCTTAACACAGGTGTTGGTACAATTTCTTCTTGGTGATTGCCTCACAAATAGTTTGGTCGCCTGCAACTCTCTAAATTTGCTCTAGTGTCCCAGGACAACTCATTGCCCAATCGGCAACTAAAGAATACACCAAATTCAGTAGACTGGGTGTAAGCCTCAAAGATGTACCGAGACTTGTCACACCGACACAAAGTCAAATGTAGACTAACTCACCATCTTTCCTACAGAAATTGTTGATCAGCTGCATTTTTCGGTAGCATATGAATTCGAAAATTCTTTTTCATCCTGCCCCTCTTTACTAATCTCCGATTTCGCCAGATACGTTCTACGACATCATAAAGATCGAAGACATGGCGGAGGTGGCGTATCTTGCCGTTTCTCTCTCTTAGGTTCACGAATGGAGAGATAGCAGAGTCTAATGAAACTTGGTACAGTTCGAGTTGAAAGCCATCTTTTGATTTCCGTGGAATCCTTGCAGACTTGCTAAAGCGAAAATGGCCGCAACCCTTTTAAGATAGCATACGGAACCAGGGATGCCTTTCCTCTATTGCACTGTCACATTTACGGGCGCTCGATGAGTATATTTGGCACCCATGTCTACATTGGACATTGGAAAACCCGATGTGCTCAATGGTACTGAATCGCAGGTTTACCTCTTTCTAGCCTTCTTTCATAAACACGCGCGAGACTCAAAACCGACATAAAATTCCTGAGTCCGGTAAGCGCATTTAGGCCCGGGAACCTATTCACATTCCAAGTTTGGGCTTGAATAGTAGCCCCCAATCTTTCAATATGATTCCAAGCGTATATTCAGAAGATTTTGTTTCGCACATCAGAACCAATGATAGTGTAGCGACCGATACTACCCAAAGCACGGACAGATTATAACCCGCAAGTTCAAGATTAATATTGTCTTAAGATTATCGGTCCTCGTCATGCACGGTTCATGTTGCAAAGTCTCGCACCATCTACTCAATTTCTGAACGCCCCAATGTATTAACTAACGCCTTGTAAATTTAAAGAGACGTTGAACCGATTGGAAGTTAAATGGACCCTTGTCCATACTTTGTATCGCCAAGATGGACGGACAACTAACAACATAACCTATAAACTTTGGCTACACTCGCATGTCACTCTGTTTCCCTTTGATGAGCCGCCAGAGCCCGCTCATATTTACTTCTGAGAGCATTATGGATTATGTGATGTATACGTCATGCCAAGCAGGATATTCCGGCCTTGAACTGAGGCAGTCATAAGGAACTATTTAATAAAACAATTTCAGCATAGTGACCTTGAAGTAATGCCAGCAAAGTGTGCTATTACAAGTTGCGAGTTTCCACTGGCTCGACTATGCTGCGAGTAAATCATTTCTGAAGCTTCATCACTTCCAACTCACGAATTCACTTCCATTATACTGAACATTCTGGCTACTTAACCTTTTACTTTTATTATGCATACTTCTATCGCAAAGCAATAGTTGGATGGGCTATGTTCTGGCGTATCCTTACCGGCCGGCCCGCCTCGGGCCGCCAGCAAGTGGCAGCAGCCCCGAATTGAATCTTCTAGTGCAGCAACCAATCACAGTGCTCTCTTGGATCAGTCACAAAACTTTCTCAACCTCACATAAATGATTTCACTTCGACCTTGGAGATGAGCGTGGCCAAGATTGGCATCGAGTACCTCTCCGTAGGGGCCAATAGGCACACGGCGGGTGCAGACTGGAGTGGCCTTGGCCTCGTGGCTTTTGGTGCCGATTCCAATATTGCGCTTTGGCGGCCTGATGTGAGTCAAATCGATACGCTCAGAATACATGGAAAGTAATGAGTTCTGCAGGATCATACCACCAAGGGAATCAGCAAACTATTGCAGGGTCATACGGACGCCGTAAAGGCCGTCAAGTTTCTTCCCAGGGCAGAAAATGACACGGACTCGTATTTGGTCTCTGGTGGAGACGACAAGACTTTAAAAATCTGGAAAATAGACGAGAACAACTCCGCTGTGTGCATTGAGACGGTCGAGGAGCATACTGCTCCCATAAATTGTATTGCAGCTCTCAATAGCCTGCATGCCAGGCCCTTCCGCATTTTTGCAACTGGAGCAGCAGACGCTTCGGTGAAGATATGGCGCTTCGATGGCAGCAACGTCACATTGCTGCAAACCATTAAACCTAGTCCCAAGTTCTTCCCTCTCTGCGTGGCCATCAGCGATTTGAGCCCTCACGGCGAAGGACTCGTCTTGGCAGTGGCAGGAACGAGAAACTTCGTCCAGGTATTCGTGGCTGCACCGTCACCAGAGGCGAAATTCGAACTGCAAGCTACGCTCACCGGCCACGAAGAATGGATTCGTTCGTTGGACTTCGCTTTCGAGACCACTGGGCCCTCGGACGATCTGATCCTCGCATCTGCTAGCCAGGATAAGTATGTGCGCCTGTGGCGTTTCCACAAGGGCAAAGACCTGCCAGCAGCGGCAGCGGCAGGTAATGACCCAACGTTAGGTACTTTTCTGCCCGGGAAATCACCCTCAAACAAGGTTCATCGCTTGAAGGCCGGTGATGCAGACTTCTCGATCACGTTTGAGGCACTGCTACTCGGGCATGATGACTGGATCTATAGTGCCAGATGGTACTACGATGCAGACGGGCGATTACAGTTACTATCAACATCTGCGGATAACACACTGGCAATATGGGAGGCAGACCCGACATCTGGTATTTGGGTTACAACCGTGCGCCTGGGTGAGATAAGCCGGGAGAAGGGAGCCACGACAGCCACAGGAAGTACCGGTGGGTTTTGGACTGGTCTCTGGTCTCCAGATGGCCGGACAGTCGTCACACTTGGAAGGACTGGAAGTTGGCGGCGTTGGGATTACAACAAGGATGGAGCCCGATGGGTGCAAAGCTTCGGTGTCAGCGGTCACGTCAGGTCTGTGACTGGTATCTCTTGGTCGAAGAATGGCGAGTACCTTCTGTCTACTAGTTTGGACCAAACGACACGTTTGCATGCCAAATGGAAGTCAGGAGCCGGCGAGGATACCTGGCATGAGTTCGCAAGGCCACAGATCCATGGCTACGACCTGAACTGTATAGACTCCATCGGTTCTTCACAATTCGTTTCCGGCGCCGACGAGAAACTTATGCGTGTCTTCGACGAGCCTAAGGCAGTTGCAAAACTTCTTAACCGGCTGTGCGACATTGGCGACTCACAGTTCGAGAATATGCCCGATGCCGCGAACATGCCTGTGCTTGGGCTGTCGAACAAAGCAATCGACGCAGTGGATGACGACCAAGAGATCGTAGCAGCAAACCCCGAGCAAGACCGAGAAGCCCTTGACCCTGGCTCGACGGTGCGGAAATCCGTCCTGGAGATCGATCATCCTCCTTTCGAGGACAGTCTTTCCCGCCATACTCTGTGGCCTGAAATGGAGAAACTGTATGGACATGGTTACGAGATCTCATGTCTAGCAGTCAGTCACGACGGCACTCTCGTGGCTAGTGCTTGCAAGGCCAGCTCACTCAACCATGCTGTCATCAGGCTGTTCGAAACAGAGAAATGGACAGAAGTCAGGCCACCGCTGGCGGCGCATACTCTAACAGCTACTCGGCTGAGATTTTCTGAAGATGACAGATATCTGTTAAGCGTTGGTCGGGATCGACAATGGGCTGTCTTTGAACGAGACTCCGAAAACGCGCTCAATTTTAAGCTTTTGCAAGCCAATCCAAAAGGCCACTCGAGAATGATTCTGGATGCTGCGTGGGCTCCCGAGACAGATTCGTTAGTGTTTGCAACAGCTGGAAGGGACAAGCAAATCAAGCTTTGGAAAAAAGCCGCGTCGGATGACACGATCACTCTGGCAACTTCGGTGTCGGCAACATACCCTGTTACGGCGATTGATTTCTTGTCACGGAAGGACGAAGCTGGCAGGTTTTTGCTTGCTTCAGGGAATGAGGATGGAAAAGTCTCGATACATACAATCGACTCCCAAACTCTCAGCGTCATATCCAGCATACCATTGCCGGAAAAGTAAGTACTCATTTCAAAAGAAAAATTGCGTGATTGTATATCTAACTCGTCGCAGCTTATCTCTGGCCAAAGCCGTTTCACAGCTATCATGGAGGCCCAATTCAGCGGAAGGCGAGTTGGCCATAGCCGGAGAAGATGCCTCCTTGCGGGTATACTCCTACACGTCCTCTTGAGACTAGAGAGAAGGATGTACATAGGGTCTGAAAATCGAACGCTAAAGACTGAACGATTTCCCTCGAGAAACCTCCGCTATGGTCCATTCGGACACGTGTCAATCTGGGGTCAAGGAGTAACATAAATGTTCAGCGCCCTCTGCTGATACCCCTATCCCGAGGTGTGGTGCTGCTCCTTCTGTTCATTCCGTGTTTGACGTGCCTATCCTACAGCATTAAACGCCTGGCACATGTGCCTGTCGCATCCTCCGCCATAGCGGAACGGTCCTTGAAAGGCAGCGGGCAGCTCATCGGTCATCTGTTGTGTCATTTGGCCGGTTCCTGCAGCCAATCCGTTACGTATGCACTTCATAGCAGCCCGGCGTCCACAAAAATATACGATCATGAGTACCACTAGCGAGGTCGTCCAGAGTGACAAGTAGATTGCTGTAGCAAAGAATACTAGGACGCAGAGGAGCACCAGGACGATGTCTAGCCAATGGTGGCCAATGTCAGTGACCTTGGATACAGCGCAAGGGCGAATTGGATAACGTTGACCCTAACCAGAAAGTAGACGGAGTGATTTACAAAAAAAAAGAACTTCTCCGTTGTCGTGAAGACATTGACCCCAAAAGTGACTTCAAATTGATATTTCTTGAGGCATAACTAGCGCCACAACGCCCGAAATGTAGATGTGCCAATGCATTGCATAAGGGCCATGACCATTCTGGCGGTTCAGGTGTGCATTGGTAGCGACGAGTAGAAAAGGTATTGTTCTAGATTCTGTACGGGATATTGATCACGGAATGGTGCTCAGGTCAGCGAACTGGTGGTGTAAGTGAAGAAGGCGGAAGGGCGGGTCGGATACCAAGATCCAAAACGGGCAGGGAGCTATGGCCCCGGACCGGACGTCATTTCTAGGAAGGGTCCGACCGTCTAACGGAACCCGACTTTTCTTTTTTAACATTACTTTTTCTGCGGACTTGGGCAATTCCGGTGGCTTCTCATACCCAATGGCAGCGACGCCGTGACTTGGTTACGAAATTGTACCTGCTGCAACTTCGAACAACGGAAACCGGCGACGCCGGCGCATGCCCGACACCCTCGAGCACCACGACACGATTTCGAAGCCGAGACCATAGATACTTCACGACAATGTCCCGACTCCTCAAATTCTCTCGCTTGCTGCGCCAAGCCTCCGATGTTCTATCTACAGCCGCGCCGCATAGAGTCCCCGCCGCCACAGCGACGCAAGAATTCTCAACATGCGGCGCGCTCCAAAAGAAACATACGAACCTCCCGCCACGTCCCAAACCGCCGCCCGACACCGAGATCGACGAGTCCTTCCTCAAGGGCTCCGGGCCGGGCGGGCAGAAGATCAACAAGACCAACTCGGCCGTCCAACTGAAACATATTCCCACGGGGCTGGTGGTTAAGTGCCAGGCGACGCGCTCGCGCACCGAGAACCGCAAGATTGCTCGGCAACTGCTGGCCGACAAGCTTGATGATATGAGCAGAGGTGAGGAGAGCAGGAGCTCGGTCGTTGGGGAGGTGAAGCGCAAGAAGAGGGCCAGTGCGGCAAAGAAGAAGAGGAGGAAGTATCGCAAGTTGGAGGAGGGTGCTGTTGGGGCTGGGATTAACGATGAGACATTGGAGTTTGAGGACGAGTATGATGACGACATGGAAGGAGCCGAGGACGTAGTAGAAGACACAATAGAAGATCCAGTGGACGACAAAAACCCAAGGCGGTTAGATACAGAAAAGACGTAGCCTCGGAAAAGCATCCCAGTAGCCTTGAGGCTACCTATCATGTAGTTCACTGAGCAGAAGCTGCTGTAGAGCTAGCCTACCGAATCAGCGCAATTCGAAGCATTATCTTGAATCAGTAGAGTACGGCATGACGAATTTCACTGCAGATTCCGGTTCAGCATGAAGTCGAGCATTGCAGCTCAATACGATGGACGACGTTCACAAGCACGGAAAATAGCTTCAAATCAGACACTTAACGAGAAAAAGACAACAAGTATATGATCGATCCCTCTGTAATTGTCTACCCCATTCCGTGCATCAAAAGCCTCCTGAATAAGCACGTCATGTTCTCCATTCTCTCGAGAGCCTGTCTACATACAGACCCGAATCGCTCGACCATTACTAGAACTTTTCGTAGATATGAAATTCGTCTTTGGGAGGAACACTTCCACATCGGTACGAGGAGTCCTGCACCTTCGGGAACCGTAACCTTGTCGGTATTGTCGTGGACTCGTGAAAACGGGGCGGAGGAACTAAGTACTGCTAGCCACAGGCGCTTAGAAGCACTTGCGGTGGACAATGGAAGGACCGCTCTCGTCGTACTCCTGCTTGGAGATCCACATTTGCTGGAAGGTCGACAGGGAAGCCAAGATGGAACCACCGATCCAGACGGAGTACTTTCGCTCGGGGGGAGCGATGATCTTGACCTTCATGGAGGATGGGGCCAAGGCAGTGATCTCCTTCTGCATACGGTCAGAGAGACCGGGGTACATGGTGGTACCACCAGACTGTGGGAATGGCTGTTAGCAGAAGACTCTCATTATATCCAGGGTATATAGAAACGTACCATGACAATGTTTCCGTACAGATCCTTACGAACATCGACATCACACTTCATGACCGAGTTGTAAGTGGTAACGTGGATACCACCGCTCTCAAGACCCAAGACGGAAGGCTGGAAGAGAGCCTCGGGGGCACGGAATCGCTCGTTGCCAATGGTGATGACCTGACCGTCGGGAAGCTCGTAGGACTTCTCCAAGCTGGAGCTCTGGGCCGCGGTCTGGATCTCCTGCTCGAAATCGAGGGCGACGTAGCAGAGCTTCTCCTTGATGTCACGGACGATTTCACGCTCGGCAGTGGTGGAGAAGGAGTAACCACGCTCGGCCAAGATCTTCATCAGGTAGTCGGTCAAGTCACGACCGGCCATATCCACACGGGCAATGGCGTGGGGCAGAGCAAAACCTTCGTAGATGGGGACAACGTGGGTGACACCATCACCGGAGTCGAGCACGATACCAGTGGTACGACCGGAGGCGTACAGAGACAGGACGGCCTGGATGGAGACGTAGAAGGCGGGGGCGTTGAAGGTCTCGAAGACGATCTGGGTCATCTTCTCACGGTTGGACTTGGGGTTGATGGGAGCCTCGGTGAGCAGGACGGGGTGCTCCTCGGGGGCCACACGCAACTCGTTGTAGAAAGTGTGATGCCAGATCTTCTCCATATCGTCCCAGTTGGTGACAACACCGTGCTCGATGGGGTAGCGCAGCGTCAAGATACCACGCTTCGACTGTGCCTCATCACCGACATACGAGTCCTTTTGACCCATACCAATCATGATACTGCGATTTTGTTAGAAGAGCCATCGGGCGCGAACCAGGCAGACCTCGGTAGGCCGGGACGAGTACTCACCCATGATGGCGGGGACGACCGACAATGGACGCTGTAGAAAATTTGGTCAGTGGGATTGGTGCCGTGCCATACCACCAGGCCAGCGCAGCGATAGCGCTACAAGGGCGGGGTGGCCACAGAAGAGGAGGTCAGACTTACGGAAAACAGCTCGGGGAGCATCGTCACCAGCAAAGCCGGCCTTGCACATACCCGAACTGGGCTCAAGTCAGCTCAAACAGTCCTTTTGATTGTATATCCAAGGCGTCCAGAAAGCGCATTGAGCTTGTTGAGGCCCGATGGCGCTGGGGCTAGATATGGAGCTCAGGGTGTCGGTGAGGCAGGGGATAGCATCTTACCCATTGTCGATAACGAGGGCAGCAACCTCCTCTGCAAAACAAACAACTGTCAGTCATTGTTCGGCACCGATGGTAGAGGACAAGGGACTGCCTGCTCATGCGCAGGTCGGTTGATGCTGGGAAGTGGGCATTGCTGACTTACCTTCCATTTTGGCGGATTACGTAGTAGATGAAAGGTCAAGAAAATAGAAGAAATGCAGTAGGAAGAAAATGAAGCTCGCGCGATAGCAGGATCGTGGGAGCGGTTGTGTGTTATTCTGGGTTGGGAAGGGCCTCGATGTCTACAATGGAGTAGCGGACAAGGAGAGGAGGCTGGGAGATGGACCTTAAAATGTGTTGTCAACGATCGGAGTGATGGTTGATGCGGTGGAGGAGGTGGGAAAAGGGAAAGGCCAAGTGCAGTGCAGCGCCGCTCGAATCGAGTTGTGGGTTCGAATTCACAAGGAGCGACCCGACCCAGTTGCTTTGGAGGTCCCAAGCCAAGACTAATCAGACTGGACATCACAGTAGAACCCCTCAACCGGCCCCCAGTTAGTGCAACTCCCCCCCTAAAAAGCTGGAATCTCGACATGCCCCTTGCCGCTTTTGCCTCCATGTAGCTGGGCAACGTAAAATTGTGGCTGGTCTGTGGCATTCCATTGGCGCCTTGGGTACATGCTCAGGCACCGTCAACGCAAGAGAATCAATCCATCGTGTACATGTTTTACACCCTCTCTTCACTACCTCTACAGGCACCGAGATAAGTCTACTCGCATAATTGCACTAAGTCAATAATAATTTCCAGAAGCACAAGAACTCGTCATCGGCTGCTATAATTAATTGTTCTATTTAGGCTCCAAACTCCCTCGTGAAATCATGATCAAGCTTCCTGATGTTCAGTCCTGAGACGTCCGGATGCGGATCTGGAGCACATCTGATATGGTCCCGACCAGGCTGCTTCATAAGTGTAGGCTGATGCTGCTTCACGCGTTCCGCTTGCCGGTCTAGGGAGCATTCAACAGCACATTCACTTACCTGTCATCTGGAGACACGCTCACCTTCTCTCTGACAATGACTGGCAATGCAGCAGAAAGCTATATCCGACTTTTGATTCGTCAGAGGCAAAAGAATTTGCCCTAAGGGCTGAGCCGCCCAGCCCAATAAGCAGTGTTCTGGGACTGTGGCTGGAGCTGTATGGTTACGTATGCCTGGCCGATTGTTGGTTGCAATGAGCTTCGCCGCCAAGCAGGCATCGCCATTTGCGGTCTACCAGATGCGAGATGGGGCGACGTAGTTGCGTATGCAAGGGGCTATGTATGCTCAAAAGCCTCATCCCACAATTCCAATATGCACAAGGCGGGAGCCTATCTATTCCCATCTCACTCACACAGATGCTCCCGGCTGGTGGATCATTCTGATAAAGTGTCGTCAATATTAACTATGTTACTGCTTAAAAGACCAATTGACGATCCATGCTGTAATACCGAACCACGCTGAGGCAGCCGCTATTGAAACGATTGTCCCTGATAAGGCTGCCTGGAGTGAACATGCAATGGTTTCAGGCTCCTCTTTGTCTGGGCTGTTTCAGTTCTTCGCATGGTTGTGCCAATATACTGATGCCTTACAGGACCCATCGCAAGACAACAATTGAGGCTGACCGAAATGGCGGCTGACACCCTTCCAACTCGCCCGCTCAACCAATCTTAAAGCAGCAATGAGGGGCAATCTAGTGGGGCAGCTACACCGTACCGACGTGTACATCGGCCATGCGGGCAGCTATCTGACTTGGCAATATTGCCATGTTTCTTGTCTTTGGTGGAATTGTTCAGGTGTATATACCAGATTCATGTGTTTGTACCTCAAAACCACGATGAATAGGTCACACTTGCCTGCTCTTGACTGGATTCCTAGCAATTCCCAACGTTTCCGGGGCCCAGATAAGACACACGTGATTGATCACTAGTCCTAAAATGGCTTATCAGTATAGCTTTTTATTAGAACGTTCGGGAAGGTGCCCGAGCTGTCTATAGATCAGGCCTTGATGAAAAATGATTCAAAGTTGGGACGGGAAACAGATAGTTTAAAATAAAAACACATCACATAAGTTGACGGTTCTCTAAAAACATTGAAAATCCTATACGAATTACACAAGACCCCTTAAGTGCGAGTACCCCACGAGTAGAGACCAACCCCGCAAAAGAAAAAAGAAGAAACAGAATATCCTTGGAACGAACCCCTCCATTTAAGGATTATTATAGTTTTTGAGCTTCACTTACAGAAGAAGCCTCGCCAACACCAAATTCAACCACCACCACGATAAAATAATCACAAGAACCTCCAAAATGGACAAAGGTCTGAACGACCTCCTAAAATGGAGCATCAACGCCTCCACAGCCAAAGAGGATAATACCGGCCCCTCGCCCACAGCACGGACACCCAACGCAGACGCCATCGCGGCGCTCCTCGGTGGTCCTTCTGATGCCGACCTCATGATGGCCGCCATGGCCAACGTCACATCCACCGACCCCGAGATCACACTCGAGTCGAAACTTAACGCCCTGGACAACCTCGAACAGCTCATCGAGTCGCTCGACAATGCAAACCTGCTCAGCAAGCTGGGCCTGTGGACGCCGCTGCTCGAGCTCCTGGGCCACGACGAATCCGAGATCCGGCGCATGGCCGCGTGGGTAGTGGGCACGGCGGTTCAGAACAATGCCCCATCACAAGAGAGGCTGGTCGCGCTGGGCGGTGTTGAGAAGCTGGTAGCCATGGTGCTGGGCGAACGGATAGGCATGGAGAAGCGAAGCGGCGACGGAGACGTGATCGTGCAAGACGTGCAAGACGCGCAAGGCGTCAACGCGGGAGAGCAAGAAGTGAAGGACGTCAGGCGGAAGGCGGTATATGCGCTCAGCTCGGCGGTCAGGAATTACCAGCCTGCTATGGACGTGCTGAGTAGTGAGTTAAAGAAGAGGGACGGCAAGGAGACGGGCATCGTCGAGGCTACGGATATGGAAAAGGTGGATGTTGTCATCGATGCATTAAGGGAGAAAGTGGCGAATGCTGAGAAATGAATGACCTAGACCTGAGACGATACTTGGGATGGAAACGGAAAAGGTGCAATCTTCGGCATACAAGGCGTTGGTTGGACGGATGATTTCTTATACTACCACCCCGACCAAGACGGTTGCGTGGTTTTAGCTACCTGCAATGACGGTAACGGAAAGCATGATTGACAATATTTGACCCGTTGGTGATACACATATATTTACATTGTACATGGGTTTTATGTTGACATATCTTTTATACAAGCGCCCGAAAGCCCAGTCTCCCAGAAGTTTTTAGTCTACCAACTTTCCATGGAATGGTACTCCTAATGACTGGAGGAGTAATCGAGCATGTCTGTCCGACTTGGCCGTAGTTTCGACGAAAATTCGGCAACCGGGGATCATCTAGAGGTCGTTAGCCAAGTATCTCTATTTGATCGTTTATGACCAACGTACCTTGGCAGGATAAAGGGAATAGTTCGCCTCAATCTCTGGGAAAAATATCATCTGGCCGGGCTGGAAACCCCAAGCCAAGTTTCCAGCGCCGTCACCAGTAGTACCAGCAACACCCCTCCACTCCTTGATCTTTGGGAACACGAGATTTATCATCTTGTCCAGAAACTCGTACGCCTGGTTTCCGTAGACTGTCGTCTTCACACCCGACCGGTCGCCCTTCACGATATTCCATTGCGCAACACTGTGCTTCACGTGGGTTGCCTCAGGACGCACGCCCGTAATTGTCTGGATCACGGATTTGGCGACTGTGACATAGTCCTGGTTCTTTTTTGCCTGTGGCATGAAGGCAGCGACGTGAATACACTTTATCTCGGGGATGTTGCGATACGTAATGTTCTGCTCCAGGGGTAACAGGACATCAGCACCACGCGGTCCACGCTTCGGGCGGTTCTCCATGTACGGTGACTCGCCATCCCAGTTTCGCAGTCGTATCCGCTCCGGCTTATCGGGGGTGCCGGGGATCTTGTGCTGGTATGCCATGGTCATAAGATCCGCCGCGATGGTGCTGTGGAAGGTCTGCTTCAGACGCGGTAGGTTAAAGGGTCCTGGCACGAAGTCGCGGGCTACGGGGTCTGAGGATGGCGGTGGTTGGACAGGATGTAGGGGGCCTCTATAGTACTTGGGCGGATGGTATCGGTATCTGGACTTGTGTTAGATCATCACTCTCATGGTTTGAGAGGCAATGCGGGTGAGACCGACCTCGAGTGAGGCAGTTCCATATCTCTCCGACTCGCCCTTTTTCTGGGATCCTCAATCTTGATTTGGCCCCTTTCGATGATCGGTGTCGCAAGACCGGACTCGGACTCGATATCTGGGATGGCCGGCGCCGAATGGGCAGGTGTAGCTGCGGCGGCAGCCTCTGTAGAAGCGCATCTTCGAAAGGTCGACGCAGAAGCCTGTAGCGTTGATGCTTTAAGAACATGTCTCGCCGAGCGAGGGACTTCCCGTAAGGAGGCCATGTTCCCGTGTCACTGAGATTGGGGAGGGAAATAAGAAGGCTACGCTTCTCTTCGCTCCCAATGGCCCGGCGTTCGATTGAAGCTATCGCCGTGTTCAAAGCTCCTGGAAATTTCCTGCATGTCGGCGGCTCTGAAATTCCGACTTGGAATTAAATGTGGCCTGTGCTTCTTGCTCTGGCTAGTCTCCGTGCAGCGAATGGGCCTAATCCCTGTATCTGAACCGGTGCCGGTGCCTGTGCCTACGCCTGGGTACATCGTTTGAGTGTCATCACCTGCAGTGGCATGTTGAACATTTGACTAGGTGTTGCCTGGTAGGTTACAGACTGAGTGCTACATTGTATCCAGGCAGAGAGTAGATCACCGTCACCGCGCCCGTCAGCCCTTCTTCAAGCTTTTCAGGCCGTGGTGGTCAACACCATCCAACTCGCTTGTTCTGCCACACACAATTCCTATCTCCCTCGCCAACGGCTGCCTTGACTATGCCAAGCTGGGGGCGCACATAGTTGGCCCCGAAAACAGTCTCGAAACCCGAGCTGGGGAGAGTTGCAGGTGATCAGGGTGGGCAGCAGTTGTGGCCGACAAGACACCGGCGGCATCGAGATGCACACTATTGGTCACCTAGATTGTAGGGAGGATACATGTAACTTCAGCAGCCCAAACTCTCGGGTCTAGGACCACTGCCTTGCCTAGTCCCCCGAACT
Organism: Seiridium unicorne; assembly: GCA_039778275.1. Taxonomy (NCBI): domain Eukaryota; kingdom Fungi; phylum Ascomycota; class Sordariomycetes; order Amphisphaeriales; family Sporocadaceae; genus Seiridium; species Seiridium unicorne. The sequence continues at coordinate 311,806 of JARVKF010000246.1, forward strand.
CCATTATCTCCTGCACAGGCAAAACGGGAAAAAAAAAGTGGTGTCTGACTTGAACAAATGAATTGGCTTTGTCCTCCGCCAAGGTTCTCCAGACTCAGGATAGAGATGGCCCGGAGAACCCCTCCACATGCCGCAAATAACCTTGCGCATCTGCAGGGGATGGCGCTTGATATGACGCTATTTCACTGTTTATCCGCCAACCTTCATCAGGGACCATTGAAACCATTTATTGCGCTGGATACCTCTGGGAGTGGGCAGTGGCTGGCGTGATCCATCCCTCGCCTAGAATGATAGCACGTCTGACCATCTCGTGCTGGTTCCAAGGAGGAGAAATGAGCAGCCTGGTCTCCCAGTCCCTTTGAGTCACTTGACAAGGCACGTTGTGGTCGGGCTCTCACCCAACTCCGCCCAGCAAAGCTAGGTACCATTTCCCGCCAACTCGAGAAGGCCGACTCTCGCGCGTGTCCATGCCATATACTCGCTTGGTCGAATCTGAACTTTGTCAAAAGCGGCCACTCTTCCGTCAGCAATTTTGAATAGACGAGTGCAGTCTACAAGCGCCTGTCGTCCTCGAAACCTCGAAAATACCGGGCCGCAGCGCCAGCCTCGCAAGACGTCCCGAGTGCAGCTTGACTGTTCCACATGAGTCTTGGCTACATATTCCTTCAGTGCCTCGTACATTCAACCACACACCTCGAGGCTCTATAGACTCTGGAGCTCATGGCAAGGTAGAAGCGACGCCAGAAAATGCGCATTTCGGGCCTACACCATCTTCTTCAGCCATAACACGAGCTGCTATTTCAGCGCCAGCCCCAGGACCACTGCGGCTTTACCCCGCCATATCTGTGTAGTCGCGCGCCAGCACCCCGCCAAATATTTACACAACGGCCATGAAGACAGCAAAGTTGCCCAAACGCTTTCTGACCCGGCGGGACAAGAACACTCACCGCCGCGGGAAGTCAGCAGATCCCGCGCACAAGGTATTGAGAGTTCCAGTTCTACGATGGTACCTGTCGACTAGTGCGAGGCTAATGGCATAATCTGATACAGCACCGCCCATTCACAGCTGATGCGTTCTTCACCCTGTTCAGACCTACAGCGAAGCAGGCCGAGAAAGATGGAGGGAGCGATCAAGATGAGTCAATCAAGGTGGAGGAGGTTCTCAAGCGACTTGCCGAACTCGAGATTCCAAACGTCCGCAAAGATCACGTCCTCTTCGCCCTACACTCCCAGTTCGCCGCTGGCGACGTAGACAAGGCTGTCGAACTCATGAAGCTGCAGAAAAAAACCTTCTCGGGAGTCATTGTACCCTACGACCCCAACGTACATATGCTGGGCGCAGAGAACCGGGGTATGGTTACGTGTTATCTGGACGCGTTGCTGTTCGCCATGTTTGCGAAGCTGGAAGCCTTCGAGTGCATGCTTACCACTGAAGAGCTCCCCGGGGAACCTCAGAGAAGACTGGCTGGGCTCCTGAGACTATGGGTCAACCTACTACGCAGTGGGAAGCTGATTCATGCCGACATGACTGAGCTGATTCAAGAAGCGTTGGGAGATTGTGGGTGGAGTGATGCTCGACTGGTTGAACAGCAGGACACGTCCGAAGCTTTCGCATTCATAACCGAAACGCTCCAATTACCTCTCCTACCACTCCAGGTAGACTTGTTTCACCACGGGAAGAACGACGAGGCGGACCATAAGGTGGTATACGAGAGATTGCTGAACCTCGCTGTTCCCCCAGACGTGGAAGGAAAAGGAATCGATCTGGAGGACTGTCTAGAGGAGTACTTCAACTCACAGGTTGATGTTCACCGAGACAGCTTCGATGATCGTAAGAGCGGCCAAAGAGCAACTATGACTCCAACTCCTCGGACCCCCACCACGGCAGATGCACCCACGACCCCAAAGAGCACAATCAGAGTAGTCAGCGACGAGGTTGACGAAGATGAAAGCGGCAACAACGGTGAACCTAGCCCGAATGGCGCGGCAAGTGAACCGCAAATGGCACCCATTGAACGAAGGTGGACAGAACACCAGGCTCCGCAAACATCCACCTCACAAGGACCAGGGTCTCCTACAAGACCAAATCGCAGTCGAACAGAGAGCATCATACAGCGGGTGGTTCTCGATGGCAACAGCAACGTTTCGGGGACAGAGACAGCAAGCTTGTTCCAAAGGGCCAAGCGGCAAGTGTCTGTCGTCAAGGCAGTGACAATACCTGCCTGGCAGTTCTTCCGGCTCATTCGTAGGTTCTTATATCAGGCATCACTCAAGTTCATAACATGCTAACCTGTCAATAGCATGGCATTCGCCCTCAAACCAGGAGCCGCAAAACGATCTAGAGGTTGCGCGTCATTTCAGTCAACGACCCGTGGTTGGTATCTGCCTAAAACGATACATGGTCGATGAAAATGGGGTGCCTAAAAGGCAGAACACCTACATCGACATCCCTGATAGTCTGAGATTGCCACATTTTATAGTCGACGAGCGGGACGCGGAGGAGAGCGGCTTGAGCCACGAGTACAAGCTAGTGCTCCAATCGATCGTCTGCCATCGGGGAGATTCTTTACATTCCGGGCATTACATCTCATTCTGTCGAGTAGCACCAAAGCTGCTGACGGATAATCGAAGACATGACAGTGACCCGCCGCCTGACTATGAGGAGGCGCAATGGGTCAAGTTTGATGACCTGGCAACTGAGAATCGCATTGCCCCAGTAGATGACATCAAACAATCACTCAAGGAGGAGATGCCATATCTACTTCTTTACCAGATAGTCCCTATCGTGGACGTCACGGCTAGCTCGACGGACGGTACCGACGCTGAACCGCCCTCATACGACGATACAGCGCTCCAGTTGAAGGTCTCGCAGGCTTCAGAAAGGCCGGCTATTTCGAGACAAGCTAGTAGCTATTTCGACAATCTGAGCACACTGCCTTCGACCAATGCCAGTATCCGCTTTTCATCTGAACTAGAGCGCCCGTCGCGACGCAGCTTCGCCGATGAGGAAGGCTTTCTGGGTGTCTCTCGCCGGGGAAGCGTTGCGATCGACACATCAGTCGGCCCCAGTCCCAGCGGTACACCTTTTGATGGACCTTCGCCTATTGTAACCCCTAGTGAGGAGACAACAGCACAACGTCTAAGCAGGGCTGCCGCCAAGTTCCGTAGCAGCGGGAGCAAGAGTAGACCCCAAAGTCAGGCAGGTGAAGGGAGAATCAGCCTGACCATGTCGCGACTGAGCGGTCGTCTAGCACGAGCGGGCAAAGAGCCATCGCGGGAGCCGTTACGAGATGATCTGTTTACCGATCCCGAAGACTTTGAGATCGTCAATGTCAATGGTATAACTATTACTGAGATGGGGGATGAGAGTGAGGGACCCAAGGACAAGGAGAAAGACGGCCATCACCATTACCATAGAAGGGGAAGGTCCAAAGCAAGAGCTGATAAAGGCAAAGGAAAGGAAAAGGCTGGCAAAGTTGGTGACGTACCGGATAGAGAGTGTGTTGTTCAATAATGTGGGCCCATCAGTATGGTAGCCACGAAGACATAACACACTATGTGGGAAAGGATATATATGCAAACATAATTCAATGAGGATACCCGGTATGTTAGCAATCAAATTACGCTGGGTCGGTGGAGAGGAGGGCCATGCTTGATGCATTTACACATTGTCAAGCACACAGGGGAAATTATACACAGCATGGCGTAGCATAAAGTTTGGCATAACTGTATGTCAAAAAAAAATACACGAAGACTTCATAATTCTGATTTTATGAACGGCGTGCTGACTTGCCTGCTAGTGAACTGCGGAGCTGAATCATTCTTGCTCTGATGCGATAGTATTACCTGTCACTTGAGCCTTGGCCCCTGTCTTTGAGAAGATCGTACCGTCCAATTGGCCATACGTTTCTGGTCCATTACGCTCTCCTCAGAAGTACCCATAAGGATGCCTAAAGAAGGGCTATTTCGGAATGATTTCACCGGGGCTTGACATACCAGCTCTCAATATGGCTTATAAAAACGCACTACTTTGGAGACATGCTAAGCGCTTGGGGGCTTCATTCTTGCCATCTATTGATCTCAACAAAACGCAAGGCTTCCCTCACCAGTCAGATGATGGTTCTATGATTTCCACGTTTAGCGACTCCTTTTCTTTTTCCTCTTTGGGATACACGTATTCCTCTTGTATAGATGTGATCTGATTGGGTGAAACATGTCTCATGATAGCTCCTGCATATTACTAAAGTAGAAGTGATCAACCATGAGGCCCTATACTTTGGAGCTATAATGCTTTATTATCGCAATACTCAACGCCGAAAAGTACACGAATATGAATTTCTTCCGGACTAACTCCCGTTTGGCAAACAAAGTATTTCTTCAAACATTTCAACTCTCCTTTTATATCTGTCTCCCTCTCAGTCGCCCCCATGCTCCATTCTATATATTTACAAAAGAATAACCACGTCAAGCTATCTCTACATCTTACTAGGTACTTTTGATGAAATCACGTCGCACAACTGACAGGATTATCCATTACTACTAGTCCTAAAAGAGCCTCAGAGGTATTGATAGTATAACAAACTAGATGTCGTAGGGTCTTGGGTGTGGGGTGATCAACAGAAAGACGATGTGATCTGGATGTTCTATAATTTAGACAAGACTCGTGCCAGTCGTGGAGTTTCAAGGTAGCAGCGGAAAGATAGAAGTGTTGAGTTCTATAACGTAAAAAAGTGTGAGAGACATCATACATCGTAACGAATGTCATTGCCATCGCATTTTTTCTTCCTAGCATCATGAGAATACCGTCCTTTAACACCCCTAGTGCCGGCTTGTTCCCTTTTCATGCTCTCTCTCTCTCACTCTATCTTTATGTCTCCCAACAGCTCAGTCTACATCAGTAAGCTTATCCTTGACAGCATCCTTGACCGTGCTGACGATCCTTTCTGGCTTCCGGCGCTGTTCAAACTCGGGGTTGGGCTCGGCCGGGCTGCCCAACCCGCCACCAGGTAGCGGTGCGGGACTATCTGTGCCACTGCCAGGTATACTCGGCACGGGAATGCGGATATCCTCGGGACTGGATGGTACCATCTTGGGGTCTAGTCCCGGAATATGAATGCGCTTTGCCTCGTTCTGGTACGCAGCTGGGATTATCTCAATGATCTCATTTCGTGGGAACTTGAGCGTCGGGATGTCCATGGTGCTGCAATGCATGAGATATGCGTACAGAACTCTGAGGACAGACTCATGTGCGATGATGAGCAGGTCATTCTGCTCGCGCTCCAGCTCCAAAATAATCGGCTCCAGTCGTACGGCCAGGTCATGGTACGATTCGGCGCGAGGGTAGCGGTGATGGTACGGGTCAAGATCATGCTTCTCTACCTCATCCGAGTATAGACGGCGGATGGCGCGCTCGGAAAGCTTTTCACATACGCCTGGGTTAATCTGAGACATCTGACTACGCTGGCGGACCTTGTAGCCGCGGTCACGGAAAGGCTCGGCAGATTCGATGGTGCGTTGGCGCGTGCTAGTCCATACTGACAGGGGCTTCAAGGGGATATCCTGGCCGCTCTCTTTTTTGAGCGTGGCGCGCTCCTGTTCACGATGTTCAATAAGTGTCTCACACATGATCTTGGCGTAGTCACGCCCGGCACCGGACAATGGCGCATCGGCCTTGTAGCTTTCTTCCTCCGTGGCGGTGCCGGCGCGGGCGAAAAAGGTGGTGCGGGACTTGATATGCGTGTTGGTCAGGTAGAAAACGATCCGATGCGAGAGATAGTTAAAGGAGACGTTGTTGTAGAAGAACTTGTCTCCAGCGTTGATCATCTTGATGTAGTTGAGCTCGTTCTCGGCCATGGTCTCGAAAGTGGGAATCTTCATCTCGATACGCCGGAGATAGAGTGTTGCTGCTTCATCGGGCTCCATGCCATCGAACTACGGGTCGTGAGTAAACAGCCGACCAAGGAGTCGAACGACATACATCTGGTGAGTTGATCTTGACATTTCTAGCATTCTCACGGAGTAGCTTATCGTCATCCACGTAGGACTCGAGGAATAGCGTCTAGACAAAATCAGTAAGAGGTGTACACGACTTCGTGGGAGTACAAGGAAACCCACCTGGACGTCATGCTTGGCAAACTCTTTGGCTAAAGATCTCCGTCCGCTCGCAGTAGGGTTAACGGCATCGTAGATTGCAACCTGGCCGTTCTCGTGGTTCAGCCAGGCATAGATATCCTCTCGGCATTTCTTGAGGATTTTCTGACGAAGCATGACCGAAGCAGGCGAGGCGTTGGGAAAGAAGTAGTCTTCTGGTACATCTTTGTCATCGCCCACGGTTGCCCGCCTGTAATCTCCCAAGTGGAAGATACGAGTCTTCACTCCAAGCCTAGTCCATATGAGTATAAACCTTGTCTCCGATGAGTGAGGAAGCATACCATTGTAGATACCGGGCCATCGAAACACAGATATGGCTGAACAAGGATTAGCAACATTTTTGCTCACTATGATTTCTAGGAGGGAACCCACGTCTTGCCACGAGCCGGCAGTCCTACCATGACTATTGCAATGCGGCCAGAATGGAACAGTCTTCCCGACATGGTGCTATACAGCTGGGCCGGAGCCCTGTCCATGCTGTCTTCTCCTGTATCGTGGATGCCATCGATGAAAGTGCTGCTCTTTCTCCGGTACTATCACGTGTCAGTGCCAGGACTTGAAGAGCGAGCAGTTCAGTGTATTTTTGACAGGGAGCAACCGCTCGGTAGTCCGGCGTCAGCAGAGGAATCGAGGCAGACCAAAACAGGCCTCTGGAGAGTTCCCACCGACTTACCCGGGGTGCATTTGCAGCAAGTTCTGCCGTGCTGATATCATTAGCCTCAGTCTCCGAAGCAGCATCACTGTCCGGGTAGCAGATATCCCCTAAATGAACTTGGCGGATCTTCTTGGCCGGGGAATGGGTGCCCGAGGCGGCCGAGAGCAAGCTCCTAGAGCTGTTCCTAGAATTGGCTATATCCCGAGCCCGGGACCCGGGTGAGGCACTCCGGTCCAATGCGAAGAGGGGGATGGACGGCGCTGGTTTGGCCATTTTGATCGTTTTTGCCCATGAAACTTGATAGGAAGCAAGAAGGCGGCCAAGAGGGTGGCTTTGTCAGATGTGGGGGGAGTACAGGACGTTCGTTGGGGTAAGCAAGCAGTGAAGTTAATAGTAAAAAGAAACTCACAGCAAGGTGTCCATGGTGAGATTATGCCAAATGTTGCACCTTCCACCGATTGTCAAAACACCGACCTAAAGTTCGAAAATCCAGGAGCCAATCCCCGCCGGGCTCTTTCCCAATGAGGCAATCTCAAATGACGGCACCGTTTTCGTCGGGAGATTAGACGATCCGAGGGAAGTGAGACACCTCCCAAGTCAAAATCTAAGTATAATAGAAGCCGTTCGAAACGACAACGAGGTCGAGTGCAGAGTCGTCACCAATATATATCCGACCGCCGCAGCTACACAGGAGGCAAAATCCTCCGGCAAGATGGTCCAGCGGTGCAGTGTACGATAGACCTCAGGGGACAGTATTGAGCGATGCAAGACTCTAGTCGCAAGCAAATGATTAGTTTCGTCAATCACAGCGTTCCCAAATCCCCGTGTGAACCCTGCGCTCTCAAGTAAATAGGTGCCAGTCTGAGAAAGCCACAAAGACGACGAAACTCGGGTAGCCGTGAAGCCGCAGCAGATTCTCGGCAGCCAAGGCCTGGCGATAAGATGGAGAGGAAAGTCGTCAGCAAGGTTTGGCGGATTGATCTGACTGTGCCAAACCTGTCGTAAAAGATTACCTAGGTACCTAGATATAACGGAACTTCCAAAAATCTGGATTTGGAACTGGCCCAATTCAATCCCTGCAACAAAAATTGTAAAGGGCTGAGGGATGCGGGCGCTCTGTGCCCAACGGAGGATAGGTGTTGTGTATAAGCGGGACCATCAGGAGGAATGAGGTGATCTGTGCTCATCGAAGGGGTCTCTGGGTCTCGAGTCTAGACTGCAGACTGGTGAACCGTTGTGCGCTCTCAAGGTTCAGTTATCTCGTCGGGGTTGCACGAAGATATGACATAATTGCGGCTTGGAAGGCTGGATCCCAAGATATCGGCCACTTGCATGGCTAGTATCGGTATATGCAGCAATATCTGCTAATATGAGTCGCTAACTGGATACGGGCCGGGCGCACGCAAACTTGGTCACAGCACAGGCTGGCGAGGCACGCGGTATATTGCATCCAGTCTACTGCCATGCAAGGTGCGATGAAAGACTTGTGGTGATTATATACATTCTCTGGATCCTCTCGTCTATGCGCATTGCAAGGCCTTGGCAGCGTTGTTCGTCTGCTCAGGCGTGGATTACGGAACTGAATGACCGAGGAGGGCGTGGCCTCCAAGGTTCGGCTAGCAGCTAGCCAGCCAATTAAGGAATCCATGCCCAGTGTAGTTGGTACGTCCCCCAACTACTTAGCGCGCTCAAATGTCCTCGCCTTGCCCTTTGTCGCCTGGTCCTCTTTTGGGAGCACGGGGCCCGCTGGGATCCTTGCCAAAGAAATTTTGATCTCATCAATCGTGACGACGGAGCTTGGAAGCTCTCAAAAAATCCATTTCGGCCTCTTAGCCTCCCTACTCCTTGCGACAGCGACAACTCGCCCACAGCCCAACGCCATCGCGACCGCACTCCGTAACCTGCAGTGCCATCCTCAGACCTGCCAGCCCTGAGCTCTGAGCATCTCTCATCCCAATACTCCTCATACGAAGCGTCGCGATCCTCCACGCCCGGCACAATGGCGTTCGAGCTTTCGACAGCACCCTCCTCGTCCTTCGGGCCACTTACCGACAACCCCATTGCACGCAGCCTCTCGAGTGCCTACAATGCGTTCTCGGAACGGCGCGCGAAGCTGGGCCTGACCAACCCGGGCTCCATTGAGGGTGTCGCAAAGGAGGTCCAGCGTGATGTCTTCCTGACCAACTACATGCACACCGGCTTAAGAGCAGATCTCACCAAGGCCTTCAGTCTATCTCCGCTCTTCCAGGTGTCGCATCAGTTTGCTATGGGCGAGCGGATGCAGCCTTATGCATTCGCCGCTCTATATGGTACAAACAAGGTAAGCCCTCGCCGTCCGTGTGCCCGCATGCAAAATATACCCACGGCTGGCAGCCTGCTCCCGTCACACCCATGTGGCTGACATGTGTGCACTTGTCAGGTCTTCTTACAAGGAAGTATGGATAGCGATGGTTCGCTATCGACGAGATTCAACTACCGATGGGCACCTTCGCTCGTCTCCAAGTGTCAGTTCCAGATAGGGTCTCAAGACATGGCTCAGATGGAGCACGAATATACCGGTGCTGATTTCACCTCAAACTTGACCATGCTGAACCCATCTTACATTGAGGGCGGATTGACTGGTATCTTCATCGCGAGACACTTCCAGTCCATCACCAGGAAGCTTGCCCTTGGCATGGAGACCGTCTGGCAGCGCGCTGCCCTCAACCAACCACCCGAGGCAGCCATGTCGTTTGCCGGTAAATACAAGTCCGACGATTGGATTGCTACAGCACAGCTGCATGCGCAAGGTGCCTTGAATGCCACCTACTGGCGGCGCATTTCGGAGAAGGTGCAGGCTGGTGTTGACCTGACTCTCCAGCTTGTCCCCAGCGGTGCTGGTGGAATGATGGGCGGCATCCAGAAGGAGGGCATCACCACCGTTGGTGCCAAATACGACTTCCGCATGTCTACTTTCCGCGCCCAAGTCGATTCCAAGGGCAAGCTGAGCTGCTTGCTTGAGAAGCGAGTTGCACCCCCTGTCACTATGTCTTTCGGCGCTGATATTGATCATGCTACTGTGAGTTTCTCTCGATCCTTGGTTGTCAACATGGGCCACTTCTAATATCATCGTAGCAACAAGCCAAGGTTGGTCTGGGTATCACAATCGAGGCTGGCGGAGAAGAGCTGCAAGAGCAGTCAGAGACTATGGGTGCTACGTCGCCCAACATCCCCTTCTAAACCTCTCAAGGGGCTTTAAATGAGCCGATGGTGGCCTGCAGCCGATACTTCGACGCTCTGCGCTGCTATCGGATGTTTGCGGCGAATCTCGATTGACCGCACATACGAAATCTCCAAACTTCTCCTCTTCCTGTCTTACTAAATTTCCGCCTTGTTCCCCTGACGAAGGGAATCGGGTGGACCTGCATCAAATTACGACGATAGACATTTCTCTAACAACATTGACGATGCGCTAGTTTGAGCCGCCCCTTGTCTGGATGCTCGCGTCCTGGAGCTGGGATGGAGGGGGCGCGGTACGAACGTGTATTAATAGATCGTACGACATCTAGAGGGATTGGTGTAGCATCGCGTTTTCGGGTTGGCACTAGGGCTGGCGGTCGTCTGGCGTATCGCTTTAATCATGACGTTGAGGCATCGGCACAGGACTTGTTGCGCCTGTGTAATCTATCCGGTTACTGTAAATAAATAAGTAGCCGATGCTGTGTATAAAATGATTGGGAAGGATCTTTTCACGTTCGAGACTGTTTTGTGCTTTGCAATCCAAGAGCCTCTTGAGGTGTGATGCGTTGCTGATTCATCGTGCACAGTGGACTGATGAATTTTATATGACGCCTTAATATCACCACTTTTGCTTGTAATAAACGATAAGCTCTCGGTATACCAGGACCCACACAACATATCATAGAAGCCCTTCATTATTTCTGACCAATCCATACGACAGTAGTTTGCGGTATGAAGAGCAATATAATAAACATTGTAATACTGATTGGAGCGGAACCTCATGAGTCGTTATCAGTCTAGCCAGTCAACTGACTTTAAAGGAGACTTTAATACCTATCATGTTACGATCCTTTTCCAATCATTGACTTCACATAAACACCTACGAATACTGGAGTACTTGAAGCTGATATCGATTTAGTCTCATGTCATTTTGAGTAAATTATACATCTATCGTTAGCTCGCTGAGATTACTAATTGCATACGACCATACACTCTAGAGAGCTCATAATCCCGTCCGCTCTGCTCTCTTAGATAATATCAGATAGTTTGAGACGGAACCCGAGATTCCACGGGTTCGCCAAGCTAGGACCGTTTTCAGCTTACGCTACAGAGCGACGACGGTACCACTATGGTCTTACCTAGGCTAATAATACTATATGCGAGTTGCTAATAAGGTCCAACAAATCATGTTTCGCACGGATTGGCAGCGCTTAATCCCGGGATGCTACATATGTGGAGATTCTTAAGTTCAAAGAGGTATCACCGTATCGAACAGAGGCTATTTTGCACTTCCGGGCACTGTATCTACCTAAATTCGGAGAGTCTGCATCCCCAAACCAGTCGGCATCAACTGATAAAGACACTTTCAGGGGACTTGTGGCCCGGAGCAGATCAATAGCCACGAGTACATCCGGCTCGCACCAGAAGATTCTGCGGACTGACATGGCTCGGCAAATGTCAGGCGTATCAGTTTCCAACACGCTGAAGATGGTATCTTCAACTATATCATAAATATTAACAGCTGCCAGCTACGGATTTATCCTGCTAACACCGTAATGCTAAAATCCGACTCGATTTAAAAGGAACGATTTTGGTCACTATAAGAGCGACAACTCTTGCCCTCACATTATTTCCTGTTGCCCAATGTGTTCCGCCCAGCAAACAGGTGTGTGTATAAGACAACATCAATAATTCATTTACTTCACAATTACAGCACAACCTCTCACAAAGATGCCAAAATTCAACGTGGATACTTCAAGCGAGAAAGTGATCGACAACTTCAGGTCCCGGGTGGCCGGTCGCATATTCCTCATCACAGGCGCCGGAGCTCAGGGTCTTGGCGGCTCGACCGCATTGTACTTGTCCAAAGCTGGCCCAGCCCATATTATACTGGTTTCGCGTACGGTACGCAATGTACAACCGGTAGTGGACCAAAACAAGACCGAAAACCCTGCCGTCAAAGTTACGCTGGTTTAGTGCGATTTGTCCGACCAAGATTCCGTCAGGGCCGCCGCGGCCACCATCGACAAAGCCGTACAGAAGATCGATGTTATCATCAACAACGCGGGGGTGATGGCCATTCGAAATTACTCAACGGACAAACACGGGATCGAGCTTCAACTCTCGGCAAACCACGTGGGCCATTTTCTCCTGACCAACCTGCTGGTGCCAAAACTGGTGGCGGCCGGAGATGACTCGCGAGTGGTCAACCTCTCCTCTCACGGGCACCGAATTTCCCCATTCCGACTCGACCACTACAACTTCTCTGAGGGCAAGGAGTACGAACGCTTCAGTGCCTACGGTCAATCGAATCTTGGTATCGTACGAAGCGATTAACCGCTAACGAGGACGAGTTACTGTGTGCGACTATCTCTGTTTGTTGGGAACATGATCGCATATCGAGGAGGACGTCCGCGAATGCACCCTCCACTAGGAATGGCCTAGCCTCCTCGCGTGGTGGACGAAAGGTCTTAGATGCCACATCGAGAAGATCCGTATATGACTCTGTCAACAGAATCGCTGGAGAGAGTGTTAAACTTGCCGTAAAGACATCTGCAATTTGTAGAAACTCCGTGACCCCGGGTAGGTGGAATTTGTAGCCTAGAGGCCTATTTTTCAGTATTTGTACCCACATGGCGGTGTGTTCAGGCGCCGGCTCAATGAGCCCAGTCCACTGCATTCCGCCAATATTTCTCACCGGAGATTCAAAGGCACTCGTATAACGCTCGGCTGCGGAAACCGAATGAACGTACGAGTTGGGTCGAGCAGCCAAGCGCATTATGGCCCAGAGCAGTCCGTCGGTGAAGCGGCCCCTGGCAAGTGCCTCCCGGACTGCTTTACCTGTGTTGGCTTCGGCGGCGATGAATGACTCAATGTCCCTTGGATTTTTGGTGATGGACGATCTCTGCCCAGCTCCGCCTACGAGGACGCCGTGGAATACTACTGGGTCATGAAGTGCTGATCGACCGACTGCGGAAGCTATGTTATCTCCAGCTGCTGAGTGCACGCCCACCACACTTGGTAAATTATTTATTGCTGCTCAAAAAGGTCACTTAATTTATTCATCGACCAATCTTTCGATATACTCACCATAGTTGAAGATATCTCGTATGGGGGCTTCATTCAGGGCGGGCTGAATTGCTGAACGGGGATCCAGTGGTAATTGGATAGATCTCAATGATGCTGTGTTACATTGCATATGCCTTCGGAAGGTTGGGATGAGATGCTCTCCTGTGCTTGGGCTGGGGACTCTTTCCACATCATCCATCTCGGACTCTTTGATAATTGATTGCAGCAATTCAGCCACCTTTGGCAGCAGTGGCCGCAGTGCTGAGGTCCTTTCATCCTGCAGCGAGTCCGAGTTACGACTACGCCTCGCTCCACGTGACTGTTCCAGGGAAGTCTTGCGTCGTCCTTAACATGGTCAGTAGAGACCAAAGGTTCCTTCCGTGCACCTTACTGCGTGTCTGTTGATTGACTCGATTTTGCAAACGGCGGCGTTGATGCGGGTCGGAGATACCAGCCCAGATGTTGCCGGCGACAGAAAAGTTCATATCGGGAACTACATGATGACATGCATTGGGCGAATTATTTCCTCTTAGATCCATGACGGACTAACGTGGATCATATGATCCGAACCCCTGAAGTCGTTCTTGTGGAATTGGTTGGCAGTGATCATAAGCAAAGGTTAAATCTTCGACGAGGCCAATATCGAAACAAAAGGCAAACCAGACCCACATCAATGGTATTAAGGATTCTATTGATCGCATTCAAGTCTCTGTCATGCAATACGTTGACATATCTCTGTTCAATCAGCGTCGGCTGTTCGATGAAATCTCTGGCGGCCGGACAAAGCGAGGCTCGCCAAGATATGCGTGGACCGGTGTGATGACAAACACACCCCGGCTAGTCCCTTTCTGACTCGTCTCTACTATACTCGATTCCACTCAATCAGCAATTGTACACGCTGGCGCAAGTAACATTGGGGTTGGATGTACGTTCGGACTTACTGTGTCACCTGCCCCTTGCGTACATTTACTGAGGATCATTGTCCACTACGAAAGACTACGGACTTAAGGAAGCTTAGCGATAATAATAGTATTGGGCGGATGGAGTAAAGAGAACAATTACCGCAATTTTGTAGCCATATATAGAAGAGCTCGAAGGGTGTAAAAACTCTATATATCCTGAGCTGTGCCTGTAACTCACAATCATCAGAACACATCGCTTCATAAATCAATCCTTACGAGTCTACCACCAAGCAAGAAGCAAATGGCTACGGAAACTGTACTCATCACAGGAGCTAATGGCTATCTGGCTCTCCATATTATTCAGAATGCTCTGAACAGAGGCTGGAATATCGTTGGGACGGTTCGTTCAGAGACCAGCGCAGCCAAAAAGCATTATTTTCCAACGCTGGGACTCAATTATCGCTCATCCTCATTCCAAACCTTGGAAATGCGGGATCGTTCGAGGAGGCATTTAGAAGCCACGCCATCACGGTAGCGATCAACGCGGCATCACCCATTCTAAGCAATCCCAAGGATCAGAAAATGGGCGTCGCGGATCCTGCTATCAATGGGGGCCTAGCCATTCTCAACGCCGCGAGTAGACATGGTGGCACGCCACTGAAATGCGCCATTCATGTGGGAAGCTTTTCCTCGACCGTGGATTTTGAGCTGGGCGATGCTCCGGAACTTACGTACGGCCCTGACACCTGGAATCCAGTCACGTACGAACAAGCCGTAAGCAGAGACTACGTGTCGGGTTACGTCGGATCGAAGGTCTTGGTCGAAAGGGCAATGTGGGATTCCATGAAGGTCAAACGGAGTTTCGACTTGGTGACTGTACTCCCGGCAACCGTCTTTGGCCCCCATATCGCAGAGCCAGATCACGACAACCTCAACGTTAGCAGCAGGATGCTATGGGAGCTGGCATCCCCCAGCGAAAGCCCATCGCCTTGGCACTTTTACCATATGGGAGCATGGGTTGATGTGCGAGACGCTGCGGAAGCATTGCTGCGGAGCGCCGAGGTGCCCGAGGCTGGTGGGCAACGTTTCGTCGCAGCTCAGAGGACGCAGTGGCAGTTCGTGCGTGACGCTGCTAGATACAGGGACGAGTTGAGAGCCCGCGTTGACCCTGGCATGCCAGGAGCTTGAGAGGCCGCGAGGGCAACAACATATGACGTGGATAGCAGCAAGGTTGCAACGGTTCTAGGCTCAACTTACACGACACTCCCCGTCAGCGTGAAGGATTCTTTCGAGCAGTTAATAGCTATCGAGAAGAGAAGAGCTCTGAAAAGAGAGTGAGATCAGAACGAGGGTAGTTGAGTTACATCTGAAAAATATTTAATCAATAGAAGTTATTAGATCGAATCAATGATGGTTGGATTGCTCTTACTAGAAACTGTGCAAAGCGACTAACTGTTGATATCCATCTGCAATTTTTCATCTTCAACCTTACTTTGATATCATGCGTTAAGTTGTAAGTGAATGTTATTGGGTTGTGAAGAAGTTCTACGTCCACGCTCTTTGGGAAGAAAGTGACCGGTAGCCCATCCGGACCAATATTCAATACCTTAAGATTCGTTGAACGAGATTATATCGATATATTGCCTTTACTTATATCATTTCGACGGCAGTAATGATCCGCTGCCACCGAATGATTTCAAAGCCTAGACCATGAACTTCGACTATAGTAGTACACGCCAATATCGAATTGAAATCGACGAAGCTCATTTTTTATCTTGAGCTCACGCTGTCAGGTGGACATTGTTCTCAAGACCATTCTCAACAGTCTTGAAGGGACGCTGTGGGACTACTGGCTTGAGCCTATTTGGTATGTTGAGATTTTGCTACGTGATCGAGATCGTTGCTATTGATCACGATAATGTATGTGCTGTAAGCTGATTGATGACGAGTTATCTGGCAGAAGACATGCCCGGCGCAAATGAAATAACCCCCATCGCAATCAGCCGCCCTTCTCGTGCCATGTTGCACAGTAATTGAATGAGCTATGGGCCGTGGATCAACAATTCTTCGCCTCCTCTGATCTGGAGCTTCTCATCTAGGCCTTCTGGCCGAGTCAAATTACCCCATATGAACAAAACTCTGGAAAATCTCATCGTTCTGGGCGAGACTCTACCAACCACCTCCTAACCTTTCAGCGAAGAATTGCATGATGGGAAGCATCTCGTCTCGACTTTGAGGCATCCCGTCATCCGCCTTTCGCCACTTTACCTCCCGCACATCAACAAACTCCTTCTTCAGCACATCCATAGCATCCGCATCCAGCAGCTCACTGGAGCGTCCATGGCATACTAGTGACGGACTTCGCGATTTCTCCCGCGCGCTCACCGTTGGTATCATGCTTGTAGGAAGTGGCCCGCCGATGGACACCACCCCCTTGAACGCCGAGCCCGGCGCTGGCTCCCCCTTTGTGACGTCCACCACTCTCTCGTTTCCGCGCAACCTCGATGCCAGGCCCAAGGCGAGTGATCCACCCTGCCCGTAACCGAAGAGAAGCATATCACTAGTCTCCCATCCGCACTTTGTGATCAACGTGTCACGAATGAGCTTTTCTAAAATGAGCTCCGTAGCCTTTGTGAAGCCAGGGTCCGGGTCCAGGTCACCGGTGCTCGGCGATAGCGTCAAGTCATCGCCCCAGTGAAAGTGATTTGTGGGTTTTGAAGCCTCGGAATCGGGAAGTCCCAACAATGATGGGGGCAGTGGCGAGACGCCCCGGACGGTTATCGCTAGGACACCTGGTAAAGCAATGCTCTTGGCGAAGGTAGTGAAAGACACCTCCGAGTCTCCCAGACCATGGAATATGATAAGAATGGCCGTTGTCGTTTCCGCGACCTCGGGATATGTCAAAGTGAGGTTGACACCCGGAGACAGTTCCTCGAAGTCTTCCGGTTTGGGGATCCGGGTCGGCATGACTGGATCGTGAGGGGTGTAGAAATAGTGTACCAAGGAATGCTGAGATGGTAGCGGGATAGTAAGAAGCTGGCCTTTCCCTCTTGGCTCTCCGTTTACATGGGTATGTGCTTAACTCATGGCGGGAGAAAAGTTGGGGCCGCTGCCGCTGACGTCCGGTGGGTTCGTTCCCGCGCGGGGCAGGGCAACGCGCTCGCTCCGGTCGCCGAGCCAGTTGTGTGCGACGCCTGCAATGTACTCTGGCTGCTGAGGGCTACATTAACATGCCAAGTAGGAAGCGAACCATGGCGCTAGCCATATGCCTTCTCCGGCATCTCAACCATCTGTCTCGGTCAACCGAGGGCGAGGTGTCCCGGGATCGTGGTTTGCTATACCAGCCTGCTAGGATAGCACTCATGGATATCAATTTCCCTGTTCTTGGGCCCCGCGGAAAATGACCATTCCTGGCCGTGCAATCTCCGAAGCTCTCTTCTTCCACAAACCAGTTTCGCGGTGCTTTGCACGTGTCTCTCTGCACACCATCAAGATAAAGTGGTCTGGGCCCTTATATACTGGTAATGCGCCTCAAAGAAATCCCCACTAGAGCGTGGCCGCTATGGTGGTTCGCCTATCTTTCCGGAGTGCTTCATACCCTGACCATCTCGCCCACGTGCGGAGGGCGTCAGGGTCGGCTATGTACTGGCGCCGAACGATGTCACCATGGCCGGCGATCAGGTAAGTAAGTGCGCAAGTAGGTAGTCTATAATATGTCTCCTTCGCATCCAGCCCGAGTAATCTTGCCTTGACGCTTTCCGTTGTGCTCTCTCCTCTCAACCTCGGAGCCAATTCTCTACGGTCCTTCGTTCCTCCGAGACGGCAATGGCATCTTCACTGTTCGTCGGTATATCCTTGGTGGCAGCAGGGGTCTCCGCTGCCGGTCAATTACTGGCACCGACTCAGGACATCAACTTTCCTGCCAGTGAGACAGCAACAGATCCGTTGAAATGGCTTGGGGCTAACGGTCCCTGGTATGCCGGACCGGATGTGGACGGGATATCGTCCGAGGTACCGGAGAACTGCTACGTGGACCAGGCCGCCTAT
This sequence comes from Seiridium unicorne, assembly GCA_039778275.1. Lineage (NCBI taxonomy): Eukaryota > Fungi > Ascomycota > Sordariomycetes > Amphisphaeriales > Sporocadaceae > Seiridium > Seiridium unicorne. Next base: position 329,848 of record JARVKF010000246.1, read on the forward strand.
ATTCTCCGTCATGGGTCGAGATACCCTGATTCGGGAGCGTACAGCGGGTGGACCTCGATGCAACAACGAGTGAGTGGCCAGCTATGTCCAACTGAGAATTAAACTCAAGTGGTCCAAACAGTTTTCTGCTGGAAACTATACAGCCAGGGGCAGTCTGTCATTCCTTCCAGAATGGCAGACTGTCTTGACAAACCCAGCCCTTCAGATAGCCATGTTAAACCCAACGGGGTCAAAGGAGGTCCACGATCTCGGGTATCAGCTACGCACAAGGTGAGACCGACTGGTGGTTACCTATCAATTCAATGCTAACCTGCTCAGATATCCAGATCTATACCAGGACGGAGATGAGTTCATCGTATGGGCAAACAACTACACTCGTGTGCTGCAGACAGCAAAGGCCTTCGTCCAGGGATATTTGGGGTTTAACGCGGCAGCCAATGGCAGTGTTATATCAGTCACTAGTACAGGATTCTCCGAAGGAATTGGCGATTCCCTGGCTCCTTCAGATATGTGCCCCAGCTTTGTTGATGCTTCGGGGGGAACCAACAAGACCACCTGGGATGATCTGTACATCCCACCAATCCAGGAACGGCTTCAGGCTCTGATCCAGGGGAATCTCACCCTGACAGCCAGCGACATTGATCAGATCCCGTACCTATGTGGCTTTGAAAGCCACATCACCGGGCAACTGTCTCCCTGGTGCAATGTATTCACGGATGATGAGCTGAAGCAGTACGAATACTCCAATGACCTTCGCTACTACTATGGGGTAGGCCCGGGAACGGATCTGCCCAAGAAGATGATGACGCCTTTCCTGAACACACTGGTCGACCTCTTCGCTCAAGGCCCCAATATCACGGGCATTGCGGCCGACGGTTCGAGCTTCCAGGTTCCTAGGCTCCTCATGTCTTTCCTGAACGATGGCCAGCTCACAGAGCTCGTAACATCAAGTGGCGTGTTCGACGAGCAGCAGCCACTCTCTGCGACAGAGAAAGACGATGAGAGGTTGTGGGTTGGTTCGCGCTACGTGAGCATGAGAGGCACAATTGCATTCGAGCGCTTGAACTGTATCGTATCCGCAGGCGGTGGCCCGGGAAACTCTTCTTACCCTCACAGCTCTGCTGCGTATCCCAACACAACTGTTGCCTCGGTATCCACCAAGGTCTCCTGCAAGAGAAAGACTACATCATCAGCCTCGAGCTCGCCTGCTGTCATTACTGCAGCGCCAACTTATCCGTCGCTGCACCGCCGCCAGGAGGCAGCCAATGCCACCTATGTACGCATCCGTCTAAATGATGCCGTCTACCCCGTGCCTTCCTGCAAGAACGGTCCCGGGTCGTCCTGCCTGTTGAGCGACTATGTCAAATACATTGAAGACAAGTACGAATCGGAGGGCGATTGGCTTGTCAACTGCAATGTGACAGATCCGGCTGCGCCCACCAAGGTTAAGGGTGCTAGTTTCTTTACGGATCTGAGCAGTCCTTGGTTGCAAAGTGTGCCGCCGTATTAGACAGACGGAGCAATGTTCAATAATGTTTAGTCTTAGTATATAGTAGATATAGTCTTGTTACACCAAGCATTTACTTATGGAATGGTATTGTATCAAGCATGCATGACAGCTCCGTTTCCAAGCCCGTTCCGGAAATCAATCGTCCGTGTCTGATCTGTCTTGATCATTCCGGAGTACGAATTTCGAGTGCCTATTCGGATAGCGGGATTAAGTCAAACTATGAGACTTTCCAGACGCAGATGAAACGGATCGAACTGTGTAACTGAGATTGGTGCCAGACGCCGCTGCGGTGCCGCAAGCTTAGGGGGTTGTAGGCGCTAGGCTGCCATCCCTGCAGGCACTGTAGGAGCTCCGTGGGCTTCAACCTTAATTCGTGAGCAATGTAACTTCAGCCCAAATCACACAGCGGCCACGATTGAGGACACGACGACGGACCGACCACTACTAGACACTGGCAGCCTTCCTCCGGCTGCGTGTAAACCCACGGGATTGCGCAGGCTTGAGACCCCAGATCTAGCGGCGCAGAATGCCGTAAATACAGCATCGATAGTTCCCCTCGTCAATAACCTGCTACATGCGTCGCTGCAGACATGGCAGACCGATACGGCGCTTCGTACCGCAATGGCGACAGTAATGGCTACGGATCCTACGGAAGACGTGCGCGCCCGCCACCGCAGCAACCGCCGCAGGAGGGCGACTACGATCCATTCAGCGAGGGTTATACGAGCGATCGATATGGCACTCCCCCACAGCAGGCCAATCCGAGACGGGCACCTCCTCGAAATGGCGGGTACGGCGGCGCTGGCTTGGCCGGTGGTAGCTATGGCAGTGCCTCGGCCTCGAGGTTACAACGAGCTCAAGAGTCCAGCGCCGAGCGAAGAATAGCAGAAGTGCTTGAGCGCGTCAAGGAGGACTGGCCTGCCCTCTGCGAACCGGACTGCATACCAGCATCGCTGGCCCTTCAACTCCTGGACAGCAGCTCTGTGGGCCGGGCGCGCGAATACCCCAATTTCCAAGAGATGCACCAGTATCTCCAAGATTCGTTGAAGGGAATTGTACACGAGCACCATCAAGGCTTCAACAGTTCGATCGGTACATTCCACAAGATTCAGGGGAGTATACAGGCCTCGCAGAAGAGAGTGCGCACGCTGAAGGAATCGCTGGTTGCCTCCCGATCTACGCTGGGTACGACGGATCCCGAGCTCAAGAAGATGTACAAGACTACACAGACATACGACGAAGTACTTCAAACGCTCAACGAACTAGAGGACCTACGAACAGTGCCGGACCAGCTGGAGGCGCGGATATCTGAGAAACGATTCTTGACTGCTGTCGAAGTGCTACAGAATGCTCTTCGCAAGCTCAGAAAGCCAGAGTTGGATGACATCGGGGCCCTAAGTGATTTGAGGAGTTATCTTGCCAACCAGGAGACAGCATTGATGGACATCTTGGTTGAGGAGCTACACGAGCATCTATATCTCAAGTCGCCGTATTGTCAAGAACGGTGGCAGAGTCTTTCAAAAAACCATGGTGCTTTCAATACTGGAAACTATGGAGACCAGGATGCAATTATCCCTTTTCACTATGTCTTGGACTCGATGGAGCTTGAGAGCCCGCTCGCTGAGGATCCGGCTAAAAACCCCGAGGCAGACACCTTTTGGTATGTCCAGCTATTGGTCGAGTCTTTGAACAAGCTTGGACGGCTGGAAGGAGCGGTCGATACGCTGAAGCAGCGATTACCAGTCGAGTTATTCTCCATCGTTAACGAGACTATCAACGAGGTTGACCAAAGGCACCCGAGTTCCTTGCGCGGAGGCGCCTCGAATGCCGAAGGCTTGCACATTTATGGTAGTCGTGAGACGCAAATGCGCGCCGATGTCATTTATGATCTGCTTTGGAGTTTATATGGCAAATTTGAGGCAATCGCTGAAGGCCACCGCCTGTTCCATGAATCCATCAAATCACTCATCAAGCGAGAAGGCGCGGGCAACAATAGCTCTCTGCTAGGAAGCTTCAAGGAGCTTTGGAATCTCTACCAAAACGAGATCCGCTCTCTCCTCCATAACTATGTCACAACTGATGCCGACGTTTATCACTTCAACTCGTCGCCCAAGCTTGGCGGCAACCTAAATGGTAATAAGAATGCTGGAAGAGAAAACTTGTTCAAGTTCTCGGAAGCAGACTCAAAGTCTGCTGAAATGACAACTGAATACGAGGCCTTGGATGGGATCATCCAAGCCGCAGTGCCCGGGCTCACATCAGAATCTCGGAAAGGAAAAGACACGGATAAGAAAGCAGGAAGAGACCAGAGGAAAAGTGCCAACATTGGTGCTTATGAGAACAGGCAGGGTCCTGGATCATACAAGTCATTGGTTGAGCCCAGTGTTTTCAATATGAGCCTTCTGCTGCCGCCAACACTGGTGTTCCTCCAACGGCTCAAGGTAATCGTGCCGCCAGGCTCAGACCTTGCTGCCAGTACTCTGACGTCGTTCCTTGACAATTTCTTGGTCAACGTTTTCCAACCTCAACTGGACGAGACCTTAGCTAAACTAAGTGATAACATTTTTGCCGAGGTAGACACCTTCCAGCAAGACCCCGACTGGAGTACGCTATCCCGAAAACCGATCTTCAAGGGAACAACACAATTCTTCACGGTAGTCACCGCTTTCTGCCAGATGCTAGGCACGATTCCACACGACCAAGCACTCAGCTCTTTGATTATATCTCAAATGAACCGCTACTACGAACGTTGTCTTACATGGTTCAAGTCATTAGTAGCCAAGGCTCAAGAAGCGTCAAATGCCGTTCAGGAATTACGCTTCTCTGCAGAGCTAGCTACCACGGAAGGTGAAATCCAAGAGACCATCAAAAAGCTCTGGACATCAGATACTTTGGACCACGAACTGATAGAAAAGGAGGTCGGTCTTCTCATCATGCAGACGAATGAGCGCCCTCTCGGTCCCAGCGACATTATTCAAGATCGCGATGTCATATCGTCACTCTGCCTCCTATATACCAGTATGAAATGGCTTACTGTCAAGATTGTAAGCTTAAGGCATATTACGCGCCAGGATACAGACTCTTCGCGGCCGACTCTGCCTAGGAATCAGAACCGCCGTTGGACTCTACTCAACGACCCGAATAAAGTGGCTGGCGAGCAAAATGGTCCTGTGTACCTGCCGATGACACAGGAAACAGTGCAGTAAGTAGTGTTCTCACATGACGTGAACAGCCCCCTTTTCGTTCTACCAAGGCTCACACCATGGCAGGTCTTTTGACAGCATTGTATCATCCTACGAAGAGTTAGCCGGTATTGTCCTCCTTACCTTGCATATGGAGGTTCGTTGTCGCACAGTGTACTCCCTGGCGGCGACCCTCTCGCCCACGACGGCGCCCTACGTCTTGCCACTCGATCAAGAAATCAAGGAACCAGATCAGACGATACTGTCCCTAAATTCCGAACTTGTGGCCTATGATGAGACCATTGTGCGTTTCCTTCGGGAGCCAGAGATCAGCTTCATTCGCACCGGCGTGAGGTTACTTATCAACAGCTATCTCGTCAGCAACGCCCTTCAGACCCAGCCCATGAATGCCAGCGGATGTAACCGCATGAAGCTCAACATCCTAGTCTTGCAACAGAACCTCAAAAACATTGAGGGCGGAGTCGATCTCGCCCGTGCGGCCAACTACTACTCGTTGTTCGAGACAGGACCAGATGGCATCATAGAGAAGGCTAAATCAGATAACGAGAAGGGCCGGGATGCAGTGCCAGAAGAGGAGAGGTTTACATATGATGAGCTGAAAGCACTGGTAGAGCTTTGCTATAGTGAGCAGCTGGCTAATCCAGAACGAGGAATTGCGGCCGCGGCAAAGAGACAGATGGGTGAGAAGAACTTGGCGCTTAGCGAGTATATGTGGCAGAGCTAGAAATATCTTGTGCTACGGAAGGGCCATGTGTATGATGGAGTATGCTCGAGTTGCTGTAGTATCGATATGTAAGATATTCAAAATGCTGAATATGTCCAACTACCGTCTAATGGGTGATGAACTGATGCCGAGTGATCGGCCTTCACGCTTGTTTTACCATACTTCACTCTCGCAGTCATCACAACGTCTTGGGGTTTCTTCCAGAGAGATCGAACCGATACTTTTAGTTATGATAGGCAGCGTTATTTTGTGTCGCCATGAACATAGTTCGTAAGCAGCGAAGCGGTCAGGGATGTGGTACGCATTGATCACACAGCTAACTCATAGGAGGTTATGAGGAGGCTGTGTAAATCCAAGATCATATCGAAAACCATTGAAACTCGATTACGGGCCAGAGCTGTCGTGGCAATTCACATCAATTGGTAATCCATGGTCATCAGATCATACCCTGTCAAGATCTGACAAACCCGACAGGAAGCTACTATGTATGCTATGGTATAAGATATTATCGGGGTTCGTATTCGGGTCGTATTCGATGCGAACGCCGCGTCGCCAGGTTGATCAAATACGTACATACATACACGAAAATATAAATATTGCATATTCGCCTCCAGCGCCTCGGGTCCGGAACAGCCGTATGCATGTTCCACGAAGCTCATGGATCCCGGAATGCTGCCATGAATGATGTGGTGAGGAACAAAGCATCGTGGAACGAGCTTCTCACCCTATAGGGAGGGTTAACGGGAAATTGGACTGAGGCTGGAAAATACATTAGTGGTGAAGCTTGGTTTAACCTCTGGCGCATCAACTCAGATTTCATCGATTATAAGAGACCTTGAAGTCGTACCGAAGGGTCAACTACTCGCCTACTGAAATCGTGTGGTGCACCTTGTATGGTGACATTACATCGAATTGCCTCCCGCTGTGACTGGTTGACTAGTTTGTTAGGGATCGTCCCGTAGTTGGGTCCAAGCTGGAGGTCAGACGGCCGATGTGGCGGTGCTTATTCTTAGAAACATTTGTGGCAGATCTTCTTTTTCCTAGCTACGGATCCGCACAGGTTCTCCTGCAGCCCGTCGGACTGGTTTCATGGTTTCATTATTGGGTTAGGAGAAGCGAATCTTGATACATGCACAAGCAGTGCGCATGTGATTAGCACCCACCAGTCCAGGTCGCAACAATGAATATGTAATTTATATCCTCGATCCAAATAGTCTGATGGCCAAAAGAGATTTCAGGAGCCGTGGCAACACTAAAAGAAATGTGCCGATTCAACAAGTTACTGTACGCCAGATCTGCGGCGGATAGGATGGTTGCGATTGGCCGGCAATATGACGGGCGCACAGATAAGCCAGGCACAGGCCCGGGGCGCGACACTAAGTAGTTTACCGACAGCTTTGTCAACAAGCTGAGCCGAGGAGGTTTGCTAGTGTGTCGTTGTGTCCATACGTGTGTGCGCGTGTGTGTACGTCTTGTGGCGAACTGGCGATGCTGAGGACACTCGGTAGTTGGCCTGCTATAATGGATGTGCAACTGGGCGACCCCAAATGATGGCAACAAAGCCGCATAGCCAATGAGTTCGCGACGTCTTCAGTCGATGGGGTAAAGAGCCAGTAAGAAGGTTGGAGATGGCGGCACCCCTCGAGGCATGGCACATGCGCTGCAGGCCATCTCTTTTGGCGTTTGGCCTTGGCGTTGGAAAAAGGGGAGCAAGATTGGCTGACACGTGCGTTTAATTGGCTGCGAGCCGTGGCGCCGTTATGCTTGAAAACAAGCTCCAAGCAAGTACATACACGGCGAGCCATGCTGCAAGGCCAGAAGCTTCAACCACGGAACGGCTTTGGGAGCCATCCTCCAGCCTCCCAGATCCCAGATTAGGGGTCCTCCTTTGTAGACATTGGCGCCGCCACCTAACCCGTTGGAATTGGTGGATGGATCTGCCAATGAGGCCAGCAATTGCACGCCGCACCAGGTCTGCCAGGAGGGGCGGAGATCATCCGGGCCATAATAGGGGGCAATAAGGAGGAGAGAGCAAGTCCAGCAGTGCTGAAATTCGAGGGATAGAGGCTGAAGGGCAGCAAGATGAGCGGTGGAGTGCGGTTGAGATGATTGAGCAGTGACGTGTGGGTGACAGGGGTCGCCCATGCGCATGCGCGGGTGCTTCAGAAGCCTGGAAGCTGATTTTAGAAGCTCCCAATCAGTCGCCCGCCGCCATTTGCAGTTTAGGTCCTGAAGCAATACCAAACCTTCCGGGAGCTTGAGTAAGCCGGTGGGCAGAGGCGCACCTGTGTCGCCTGGCCTTCCACGCATTGCATATTGAACGGTATCGTGTGTGCATGAGTTGCGTACTATATAGATATGATGCGTTTCTTATTATCTTCTTCGAAACTAGAATTCATGCGCAAGGAAGGGCGGCGGAGCTGTGCCGGGAGTCTTGCTTGTGCGTCTACGTATCACAGCCAGTATGTCTGCTGACAAAACGGTAACACAGCAAGTACATGGACGTAGTCGTTTTCAAGTTTCTGGAAGCAAGCCATGGCTAAGAACGGCAATGCACATGCAGGTCCGTCCACACGCTGGTGGCTGGCGGTGATGAACGGTTTCTGATAGACACGCACACATGACTGGCAAGGCGAGATGCAGGTGTCGAAAGAGTGATGCAGGTGAGATCATGGTAACTGTCTCTCGAGATGATCACATCTGCTACTATGTGGTCCTTCTGGAGCAGGGTGCTGGTGATTTCCCATGATAAAGCGTACAGCTGCCCCCCCTTAGCCAGGGCGCAATAGCCAGGCTGGTATTTAACCATTCCCCATCCCCCCCCCCCCCCCCCCTGCTGTACCCCCCAGTAAAGCCGAGTTGTGAGGGATGCGCATTGCATTGGGAAGGAGATCCCTCAATTTCAATCTACACGCAAGTCGGTTCCTATTCACTCGCTTTCATCCGGACAGAACCACGCCGTCCCAAACACTGCTCGTTACTCATCGAAAAGCTGGAGAACCGGGAGACGAAGCATTCGTTGAACATCGTCGTCGGTAGACGGCCCTGTAAGGCTCATAAATTTGCAGGTTGCGGCCGCGTCTGAGTCCTGTCCAACGGCCTCCCAAGGGATTTTATTTATTTATTTAGCGGAATTAGAGGGAGGAAGTGAAACCGGGATTGTGGGGAAAGATACCGGCGAGTGCGCAAGCAGCAAAGCACGCCTAGCACAGCACTAACGCTAGTGCTGGCCCGTCTTTTGCGCGTCACTGTAGCCAGGCTCGACTTGGCTGGGCCTAGGAGCTGCTAACTCACATTAAGCAACTCCACCACCGACGACCCGTCCGATTCGTTTTCCCTGAGAAACCACTGCCGGTCCGTCACTTCAATTTCGCAACTGGGGCGTCCTGAAAAAGACAAAGACATTGATCGCAGCGGCCTCCTCCCACCTTTCGCTCTACCAGCCAAACACGTCCAGAGCTTGCCCGTTGTGTGTATTTTTTTTCCTTTCCCTTCTTGCCTTTCAGCGACCTCGACCTCGGAGGAAAACTTCAATCGTTGCACTGCATTTGGCATTCGCTCTCAACCATCCATCCTCCCGCAACGCCCTCGCCAATAGAACCAGCCAACCCCCTTTCCGTTCTGGCACGCGCCTTGGCCGCCATCAATCTTCAACCAAGGTTGCGACAGCACAGTCCGCATTCCCTCGACAACGCCCACATTGATTTCGAGACCCAGCACCTTCTTTGTCCACTCGTTACTTGCGACTACGCAACACCCCCGACTCAAGTCCGCTCAAAACGGCGGTATCGCGCTGGAGATATCCGTTTCGGGGACAAGCACCTTTTGACCCGACAGCGCAGGCCATCCGCCCACCATGGCTCAGTCGTCGTAAGTCGAGCTCCAGTTGGAATACATGCTGAAATTGTCAACCCCATGCTGACTCGAGGTGCCAATGCAGGTTCGGATCGGCGTTCCGCTCCTTCTGGCATACCATGACCAGCTACGATCGTCGTACGTTTCCCCCGTCAAGCCTAACTCTCGCAGCGTACCGGTTACTAACTGATTGTTGCCAGACTCGAGTTACGACTCTCCGTACCGATCGGGCAGGCACATGCCACTCAACCGCCAGTCGACCCTGACGTCCGTTGCCACAGCGTCCGAATCCCGTGCCGATATCACATCCCCGTATGGCGATGAGACCGGTCGGTTATCTGCGATTGATACCTCGACCGCCTACATGGGCGCGGGAATGCCCGCAGCGTCTCCCTTGGCAAGTCCCGGGCTCAATGGCCCTTACTCTCCGGGATTGAGATCGCTCAATGCGAAAACTCAAAATTTAAAGGACGACGGCTTCGAGACCATTAGTAGTCCTGGCGAGATCCCCATGCAGTCCTTCGCCGACGGTCCTCCTGCGCCTCCCATTTCCCACTCATGGAAGCGGATAGACAGTTGGGCTGAAGACAACTACCCCGAACTTTGGGATCAACTTTGCGAAGCCGCCACAAATAATGACATGAACGAATTAGAACACCAGCTAGACTGTTCGTTACCTCAGGACATTAGAGACTCCCTGATGATCCACGACGGCCAAGAGCGTGGCGGCAGACCTACGGGTATCATTTTCAGCTCCATGCTTTTGGATTGCGAGGAAATCGTCCAGGAGAGGGACCAGTGGTTGAAGGTGAACCAGGAATTCTTGCTGGACACGACGATTGTGAAGCCCGCGCTTCCCACAAAGGCATTCGGAGGCAGCAACCAGGCTTCATCCTCGAAGTCCACCCCGGGTTCCCCTTCTGGCAGCCAAAGCTCGACTTGGAGGCAAGATCTCATGTCGAAGCAGGACTCGGTGCCTGCAGGTGCCATTCAGCGAGTATACGCTCACCCTGCCTGGATTCCTCTTGTTCGTGACTGGGGCGGCAACAACCTCGCAGTCGATTTGGCACCTGGCCCGGCTGGCACTTGGGGGCAGATTATCCTGTTTGGCCGTGACTACGATATCAAATACGTTGTTGCCAGGTCCTGGTCTCACTTTATGGCCATGGTAGCAGACGACCTGAACAGCGGCAGGTGGTATATCGACGAAGACTCGAATGAGCTGAAGTTGCGTGAGTTTAACACTAACCGCGTTGAGCCGGCTTACTTCGATATTCTGCGATGGAGGATGGATCAGAAGCATGGCCGTGGAGCCAAGAAGGCGGCCAAGCGGAGATCAGTTGGCCCTCGAGGTGCAGCTTCTCCTTCAGGCTCTCCTTATGTTAGCCCCGTCGACGCCAACACAAATGGAGAGGCTTCTCGTGGCAGATCTCTGCAAAGACTGAGCAGCCCATCGCCCCTCACCAGCCCGATCCGGCCAGGCTACGGCAAGTCCAGTCCCCTCGCGAGGGTGACCGAGGAGGGAACGACATCCGCCTTGACCGACCCGACACTGATTACAGACGGGATTCCGCCCGCCAAGCTAGTTGAGGTTGAGACCCCACGTCCTAGCGACGATGTGAAGTCCATGCCAATGGGTAAACTTGCCAATGGTGACGCCGCGGGCAAGGGAAAGGAGAATGTCAAGATTGATGCCTCACAAGGCAAGGATACAGAAGATCTCGAGGAAGGCATGAAGACCATCGAGATCTAAACTGTGGCTGGCTTTGAACACTGAGCACCCGTCATTCGCCGTTTCCAGTGGCCCAAGACTGCTGCGAAGCGCATCATATACAAACTCTTGGAAGGACTCGATATTTTTCTGAATTAATTCACACTAGACGCGATTGCCTCGGACGCAATCATTGGAGAGTTCATGTCCAGGCTTTGGACGGTCCGACTGCCACGGAGACGGACAGAACCGCGCATCATGATCAGCACAGTTTTGGAGGCATAGAGGCATCAACAAGTCATTTCTGTTTTTGTACTAATAATTCCTCCATTTACGTCGCCCTATCCTACCTCTGCCCTGAGTTAGACTCGGGGCTCTTGAGGCAGAGCGTTGAGCACGCCCGTGCTCTTCGTCTGGTCAAGCTGAGGCTCGGGAGGGCATGGCTCAAGCTGGCAGCATAGCAGCGACCATGGAATTGTTTTGATGAGCCATGATGCTGCGCTCGGGGGGTGTATCACCAGGCAATGATTTCGGAGCGAATGAGTCACGGTTCACATCGTAGTGGCGTTTTGAGGAGTATTGAAATTCTTACACCGGCGTTGAAGGGCCGGTACATAGTTTCGAGCCCAGTCGTGAGAGGCAAAGTGGTACAATAAAGAGGAGTCATTTTCAGAGATATGCCACCGCAAAGTTTAGGTGCTTGGGGCCTCGTGGCAGATATAATATATTCTTGACCAACGAAACTAGGTTTATCCTCTTGCAGCACTGCCTCGCAAACGTGTATTTAATGACCTTTCGATCAGGTAAACCAAGTCGGGGCTGACTTGTAACATGGTGCAATGGCAGTAATGCCGTCGACTCGGATGCACGTGACCGGGCTTTAGCGCCAAGACCCGAGTCGTCATCAGCCTCCTCTGCAGCTCCGACATACACCAGCCGATTTAGTGTAGAGCTTCAGCCTGCATTTCCACTTCACCTCGCGTCTCCTAACAACAACATCTCTCATTTCTCTTGTGCACGACGCAACCCATTTGCACCAGCTGCAGAACCGCAAACCGCAGCTGCCCAGATTCGCAGAGACGCATCACCCGAGCCCGAAGCCGGACATTGCGCCTAATCAACAGCTAGCCGCCGCATACCATGGAGGAAGACCGTCTCTGGAAGTTCAGCAAGCCGGAATGGCTTAACAGCGCCTGGGTTCGCAATGGGGGTGTCTACAGTGCTGGCGCATTGGTATGTCATTCTCGTCTCTCACTTTGCGCCTCTGCGCGCATCAAATACCCCCAACCATATTCGGTGCCGTTCGGATACAAACGATACGATACATGTGATACACGAAGGGCTGACCTTTGATATGACACAGTTCTCTCTCGCCTTCTACGTCCTGCTCGACGCCGCCGTGTGGTCCAAATCCCCCAACAACGGCTCCGATGTACACGTAACCTTCATTGACTGGCTGCCGCTCATCTTCTCCTCGCTCGGCATGCTGATCATCAACTCGGTGGAGAAGACGCGGCTGTCCTCGGACTCGTTCAGCTACTCCGGCTCCGGCGTCGCGTGGAAGGCCCGCGTCGTCCTCTTCCTTGGTTTTGCTGCGCTAGCTGGCGGCATGGCGGGCGGTGTTACGGTTTTCGTGCTCAAGTTCATCGTCCCCGGTGTCGAATGGCCTAGTCTGGGAATGGGCGTCGAGAATGTGGTCGCGAACGGGCTGGTTGGGCTGAGCAGCGTCGTACTTTGGGTCAGCCAGAACATGGAGGACGAGTACAGCTATAACCTGGCGCTATAGACTTGGTCCACGACAGCACAGGGTTGGGTTGCATGGGTTGCAGGAGCACAGGGGCGAACAGACTCAAGGCCAGCAAATGCAACCATAATGAGGAATTCCATCAAGCATGAAGGAAACCTAGTAATCCCGAAGGGTACGAAAGAGTGCCAAGGCAGGTCCGCACGGCTTATGCGGCAAGTGTACACTAGGCTGAGGGCATGAAAGGGGTGTTCGGAATGCGGACATCAACTGACAGGCAGGCAAGCAAGCAAGCATTTCATTTGAATCAGACATATGTTTCACATTAGCAGCAGTCTATTCCAGGTTGTTTGACAGCTCTGCTCTCAACGTTGTGAAAGTTCTCTCATATCGTGCCACGCTTCATCCTGCCTAATCTAATATTATCTTACATGAGGTTCACGTCGAGCTTGTTACTCATGTTACTCCGTCTACATACGTGTTCCTGTCAATTTGGAGCTTCAGTCCATGTGGATCAAATCCGCCCAGCACTCCAAAAAGGGTATTTCCAGTGCAGTGTCTCTGGGCACCTGTCTTCCGGCCGCACCACGCCGAAATATTCATTAGGAATTCCTTCCTTTGCATGCGGTGTCAGCTGGTTTATGAGTTCTGGCGGCGGTCGGGCTATCGTATATAACCCAGGGATGCCTTCGGCGATGAGGACGTCTGGGATATAGTGCATCTATTGATCAGTCATGAGTTATTATGTTTATCATGACAGCAGAACAAGGGAGGGCAAATAGTATAGATAATCGAGCTTCGGTACGAAAGGGAGAGGGAGCCAAAATAGGAGGCGAAGAAAGAAAGGGGCGAAACTTACACCACCGCTGCACCGATACCCCGGATAGGTTTCGTGCCTGGTCCAAGCCAGGTTGTTTGGACACGGCGCGAGATCCTTACCCTTTTCGTTCGCCCAGATATCTTGCGCGATCTTCTCCGGCACCGCTAGAGTCGTGTATGCAAGCTGTTTCTCGGCCCGCATCACGTCCTCGGGTCTCGTATATACCGAGGCCATGGGACGTCCGCTGGGGAGCCGGATGATGGACCCGCCATGTGTTGGACTGCGATCGGTTGTATTTTCAAAATTAGCAGCAGAGGGCAGTCTCTCTTCGTGGGTATCGGGAGTCTGTCTTGGGCTGAGCCCTGTACCTGAAGACGACATTGTGGCTTGTGTGCGCTGGACACATCGCGAGGGATGAGCGGAGGGCCCAAACCCTTCCGAGACAATGCTCAGGCCTTGCTGCCCAGGCTTTCGGGAGCCGAAGGCCTTGGATGTCCCCGGAATGATCGATGCTGCTGCAGCTTTCGCGCTTACAGATGGCAACGATGGGAGGCGCGAGGGAATTATGCTTTGCCCGATCTTGCGGTCTCCGACCACGTTCGGAGTTGCGGGTGTATTGGAGATGGTTAAGGGGCTTGTCCTGACGCTCACAGGTGAGGCGATTCGAGAGGGGCCAGGAGTGCTGAGGTTGTGCGGCAGGATGCTCTGGCCGACCTGACCATCTCCGGGCATGCTTGACTTTCGAGCTGCGTCCTCGGCGGAGGAGCTTGACGCTCTACTTGCGGATAGGGGCACCAGGGAGGTGGGCCGGCTGGATCGAGTCTTCTCTGGTGGTTGAGAAGGTGTGGACATTTTTTCTTCTGGGCGTGGTTGGACGCTGCATGGGACTTTCTTGCTTATAAACATGCAGTTGGCAGAGCTTCACCTGACTGGGTGGGCTGTTCTGTTTCTGTGTTATAGTTCGTGGTGGTCATAGTCCTAACATGCTATCAAACTTTGATCCCTTTGCGGGATCATATAGAGCCCCGTGGCCTACCGTGAGGGTGATATAGGTTGGTTGGACCTGGCCAAAATACAACCATAATAAACACATCATCTTAATCACCGGTACAAGATGGCGGCTCTCGATTCACTATGGTCCAAGTATATTGATCTCTGCTTACGCGATGAGCGATAATCACTGGTACGCAAAAGTAGATGCTCATAGTTATGATATATTCATTTCCATACTATTTAGATGCAGCATATGATATAAAACAAAGAGCCTGCAACTCCCCTCAGGCTGAAGAACACGAAAAGAAATTGCGAAAGGCCCTTTCACGCGAATTACAGTATTACACTTCAGCACTAGGAAGTAACTCTACCTGGCATTTTTATGACTTCCCTGGTATGATGAGTTGCAATATAGATAGATCCTCGATGTTTCTTAAATACATCTCATCTTATGGCTCGAAAGAGTTTGTGCTCCCATATCATGGTGTGAATCACACGAGACTACCAAGAAGCGCATACGGCGTAAAGTGTAATTATGAGATAACTCCTTTTCAGTGTCCAACAACTTCCTAGATGATGTAAGTACAACCTAATGTAGGTATGCATAGAACTTGAATGGGAAGCGACACCTGAAATTCACTCCCAGTGCTCAGTCTGGCGGAAGGCTGAACCTGAGATATTGAATACTCAACACCATGCTCAATAGAACTCCGATATTAGCTCAAGCGCCCCTTCCATCGCGCAGTGGCGCGATCTACCCAACTTTTGTGACCGTCTCGTCTTACCAGTTTCGATGACTTCGGGAGCGACGTTAGGGCTCCCAGTGGAAGGAGCATTACGCGATGGATCAAGACAACGGAACGTTCTTTCGGTCGCTGTAGCCAAGAAACACCAATAAATAGTGGCTGCTTCATGTGCCTTCCTCGATATATGGCAATCACTACTATCACGGGGGATCGTTATTTCCGATACAATAAATTGGATTTGTCGACTATGTACAACGACTGATCTCCGCTCTGTTCTACATAGACTCAAGTCATCTAACGGTTCCATCATCAATTGATCATAACGAAATACGACATTCATAATGTGTGCAACTACTTCACTGCCCATCATTACGAAGTCCAGCAATCAGACCAGCCCAACGAGACAGGTGTCTGGAGAATGCAACCATGGCGAGCCCAAATCTCCCAAGGGGGTTAGGTTCGATGAGCCACTATGTGAAAAGCCACCCGAGGCAGGCAATGGAGAAGATGAAGAGGACACTGATATTGCAGCCTTCTTTGGAAGAGAGGAAGACAACGAAGACAATGGTCTCACAGACGTATGCCTACCTACAGCTCACCACTATATGTTGTGTGGCTAACGCTGAAATTTACGCAGAACCAACGGTCCGAGCTATTGGTAATACAAGGCACATGTTTCAAGCACCTCGAACAAGATCCATCACGCGTCATGAACCATCTGCTCGAAGAAACGATGAACTTCGTTGCTGTGTCTGCGGAGATCACACTTGCGTCAAACCGGGAAAATGCACAGCAGGCATACGAGAAGTTTCAAAAGGGCAAGGACAATCTGATGCTAATATTCGGCTTGTCTTGCGAATATCAGTTCGTCATTGAGGACCTGAAGGTACTGCATATGTTTCGGTACGGCAAGGTGTACAGATATTTCGAACGTTTGGAACATGCCAATCGCTCCACTGACAAGCGTGATCTCATATTGCGAAATCCCGAACCTTTCATGAACATGCCCAAGGCTTATTGGACAAACTTTATGGACGAGTTTAACAAGGAGCAACATTTAAGATACAGCTGGATACACGGACCACGTCACGGCAACGAGGCAGTACGGAGGCTGCCCTACTCCTCGAGGCTGGAACTAATTGGACGGCTCATGGACGAGGACATCCCGCACATAATTGCCTGCATTGCCGTTTATACGTGTTGGTCCGAAGCCGCAGCGGGAAACCCTGGGGGACTGCAACACACATACAACCAAGGTCGCTGGAATGATGCTCGAGGGGTGCAATGGAAGGACCTCTGCAAGTTTCATAAAAGATCACCCAAATGTTATGACTGGGAGCCTCTGAGGAAAGCCATGGTCACAGCCTTCTCTGAAATGGACAAATGGCTAGGTGGGAAGACCGAATTCGATCCAGTCTGGTAAAGCCCCAATAAGATGTCAAAACCACAAAGAGAAAGTAGTACTATCTCGTGGGAACCAGATGGCTTCACTTGGAACAAATCAGAAAACGGGAGAAGCAGAATCCATACTCGAAGGATTGCCGTGATTGTTGTCGGTTTTCCTATTCCCGCTTTAGAAGCTTTGTCTTGAAGAGTCCTAGAACAATAGATCAGTCTCAGCCTACTAGAACCCCGCGTAGTTCGATTCATGATATTCTCAGCCTGGTGCTGGGAAGACTCTACTGTACGTTTCCGATATCCAGTCATCATACGAGTCGATGCTGCATGACATTTCGGAATGGTGACCCTGCTGCCGATCACCACTGTGGATTCGGATGTCGAGTGGTGATATCTTGGACCATGATCGACTATAGGAGCGAGCTGGCGTTCCACCGACGGTGAATCAAGCTTACAGGTACTTTTGCCGAACGCGCGTCGGATTTTCAGTCAGTTGATATGCTGAGCCGGGATCGTCAGGTTCGACTGGGAGCGATACTTGCAGGTTACAATTGCCAGATGACAACGACGATGCTCTCAAGTCACTATCTTCAGTTGAAAGTATCGATAACTGCGATGAGTAGAAGCAGCGAGGCCCCTGCTCGACGAACCCTTGATGCTGATCTTCTGGGGAGATGTGAGGCCTGCGGGAGTCGAGGGGTGTGGATGCCCGACGTATACGAGCATGCTGAAAGCCACAAAGTCGATCAGGCGACTGGCAATACGGTACGAAAATGTAGCCTCATATCATATGATGCATGAACAGGTGCATGCCGCTGGGGAACAAGACCTGGGGGGCGCGGAAGACAGGAAGATATCATGGGGGTCGACCAGGGCAAGCTGCGCCGGGACAAGGCACCCGCGAACCCTAAAGCGTCGCGCAGAAAGACGTGTGCGCAATGGACGGGTCGAAATCCATCTTGCATGCCCGTGATGGCGAACGGTCCTTGGAAGTACGATACATTTCTAGTTGACGCTTCTGCTCAGGGGGGTTTGGGGGTTGGGCGGTTTGCATACACGTACATACATACTGACTTGCATTGCATTGCATTTGTTATATCACTAGCACCAACTGGTCTAACAACACAACTTTTGTGGTCCAAGTCGAACCTGTGCACGGACCCACGCACCGCACCACACCACAACCCGGCCTCGTTGGCCGCAGATCCCAGATACAGTTCTGACCCGAGATACAACCCAGTCCCGCAAGGCAAGCAACCAAGCTTTCACCCCCGGCCAGCCCAGCTTGAGCTTCACTCGTGGACACCACACCAGTATCTCGTGGCAAAATGAGCACCGAAAGTGAAACAGCGCAGAACGTGGTTGCTGTCAGTGAGCTGCCCAAAATTCCTCTCGTGGTCGAATTCACGTAAGTGCCCGACTAGCCATTCCCCATGACAGAGCGCTGGAACATGTTGAACTCTAACAAACCCCCGGGGGAGAAATCTACTTGCGGCTCCAATCGCAGCGCCTCACTGACTGTGTTAACAGTGGTGGGCTCGAGATGCTCTTTGAAGACAAACGTCGCCATTCGCTCTCCATCCCAGCCATTGGCAAGGATGGCAAACCCGCAACCATTGCTTTTCTCATCGACTATCTCTGCCGTAATACGATGAAGGACAACCGCAAGGAGCTCTTCGTCCTAGACGACCACCTGTAAGTCTCACACTTGGCCGTTCCGCAGCGGGCCAATAGCCGCGGTCCCCTTTGGGGATGATGGGCGTTTTTCTTGTTTCGGCCTTATGGCCACGGGCCAATCTCCCTCCGCTTGCTGTTCACGCGGCTTCACTTGGGCTACCGTGCTGGAAAGCAAGGCTAACGATGCGGTTCCCAGCCGGCCGGGCATCCTTGTCCTGATCAATGACGCAGATTGGGAACTGGAGGGCGAGGAGGCCTACGAGATTCAGAGTGGTGACAATATCTTGTTCGTCTCCACGCTACACGGAGGGTAGTCGCGACAGGAACAGCCAACGCTTGCCATAGTCGAACGATTCTCCTAGAGTGAGTGGCGCTTGACAATCAATACTGCCGGCACTGGATAGATTGAGACATCTCGCTTCCCCTCAGCTTGACTAATATCCAATGGGCCTGTCCATTGCAGGTCCTCGCGTCCTGCTGGGTTTAGCGACGGGTTGCATATGAAACATCATCAATCAGGTGCTGCTCAGGCGCCGCCGTTGTGGGAGACAGTGCATCTATCAAGCCTAGCCCAGCCCATGTCATCCCTTAGATCCCGCCTCCAATGTCTCTCCGTTAGGCTGGGCGGCAGCTAAAATCCTGACGCCATCCGGAGGGCGTCGACGTTCACGTACTTTGGTTAACGATGGGTCATCGACGCGATTGCAGCCTTGGGGATCGCGATACTCGCTTCTGCTTCGCGAGCGGCGAGCTCCGTAGCTCTTCTCGCACAGACTATGCATGCAGTGGTGACAGACGTTTATCTGGAAGAGCCCGGAGCCACTGGGGAAGACTCTCGTGGCGGTGAAAGCATTGGGGATTTGTACATGAAGGTTGCAGGTTATGCTCGCCTTGCGTGGCCAATGAAACGTCTGGTGCGGCAACCCTGGGCTTCTGCATCTGGCATCCTGCAGGGGCGGTGAGCAACTGTGAGCAGCCCTGGACCCTGTTTCTGAAATCAACTTGAAATCTGCATACCTGGTCATTGGAAATCCAGACTGATCATGGACGATCAAGTCGTACTGAAAATGTGAAAACGTCTGCATGAGGCTGGGGTTTAGCCGCCCTCCCCCTCCCTTTCACCCCTAGCCCCAGCGCGGTATCTGTGCCCGTCTACTTACTAATTAGTCCACGGGAGCAGCGGCCGGATCGACACGCGAACGTAGTGGGCGTGGTTGACGAGGAGGGTACCGCCAGGTATCCCGACGTATAGGTGCCAAGTGGGCTGCCCAAGATTCGGATGTGGTTAGTGCGCGCCTCCTATGGCGATCTAGGGAATAGCATCCGGCCACGATAGTTCGCTGCAAGTCATTGGCGATGGAGGCGACTATGCTGCATAATTCGACATGTGCGTGAGAATCTAGCGGTGTCTGACCCATTCAGGCAAATAAGGTTTGGGACGACCTCTTCGCGGACGACGTATACTCGCTTGCATCAAAGCACCCGTACCGACCCGTCCAATCTAATAAGGTTTGCAAGGGTAGGAGGTAGACGTAATTCTCCGGGCACCGGCTACCCGGCTAGGAGACTCATTACCCCAGTAGGGTCTCCCAGGTTCGCCAAGCCAAATTCGCAAGGTGCTGCTAGTAGAAGAAAATAACAGGGCCGGACTGCATGTCAGTTCGTCAGTTCGTACGATTTCACACTAGGGCAGGGGAAGGGGTGGGTGATCTATTAATATCTGACTCGCAAAAAAGGAGGGTTCAAGAATGAGGATATCACAAAGAATATAGGGCTCGCGCAGGGGTGCGATTAGGGTTCGGGTCGCTCCAGTCTGCGATATTCAGGGGCCGGCCACGTCCCGCAAACCTTGAGAAAGCCGTTTTTTGGTGAGAGACGCGGTATGAGGTCAGAAGAATTTGGGTGGCAGTTCTCGGGTAAAATTTTTGTTTTACTGTCTGGCAGGCGTTGGACCGGGCTGGATCTTCCAGGGTCAATACAGAGTGACAGTGGCATAACGTTTAGGCTTTGATGGACAGCCAGGGGGGGGAGGCAGCAGAGGGGATAATGCAGCCTTCTGGCGATTTGTTCCCGATATGTTGGTATCTCCGATGCTCGTCATAACCGATTGTTCCCACGTTCGATTGCGAACAAGGCATGCATAGTGCTCCCGTGACCTCCGCTCATTCGCAGGTCTACTAGGTGGTAGCATAATGCACGCCGATGCAGGACAAGGGTGGCCCAGGGCGCAGAAGAGTGAAGCGTCAAGTCGAGAGCGACAATGCACATACTGCAACAGGGCAAGGCTCAGTAAATAATAGATGGGCATTTGCTAGATAGGTAAGGTATCTATATGCAATAGTTCGGTTTCCAAGCTTTGTTCCCTGTAGAGTGTGTGACAGAGAGCCTTGCGCCCAGGTCGCAGCTCAGTTGACCGCGCCCCTGTTGCTGTACTGTATGATGTTGCGCCCAACACCCCGACCGGTTCCCTCCCCCAGTTTCCCAATCAAAGAAGAGTCTGAAAACCCTGACACGCTTTGGGTATTGACCGCTCTAATGACGCCTGCGCTTCCCAGTTGCAAAATCAACAGGCGCGCCTATCCCTTTTTTACCCCCCGAAACGCGTATCCTTGGATGAATGATTACCTTTCTTGCCTTCATCGACGTAGCACCCAACATCCCTGATGCAGGGGTGCCGGACGTCTTCAGCATGCCCACGTAGCACACCATCTGCAGCCTCCTCGCCGCCGTCTTTCCCACTTGCAAAGGGGAAAGACAGTGCGGATGGCCAGAAAAAAAACCCCTTCAGAAATCAAAAAAACTAGATACAAGCTGACTTTGAGATCCCGCAGTAAAATCAGATTCTTGTAAAAAAAAAAAAAAAAAAAAAAAAAAAAAACACAACGCAGACCGATCCGGTTAGGATCACCGGTGAACAAACAATGAGAAGACATTAGTGACATGAGAGTGACAAGAGGAAGATGGTAAAGGGAATAAGGGGACAGGAAAAAAAGGAACCCCTTGGGAAACAGAAAAAAGTTTGATGTTCAGACAGCCTTCCCAATCATAGCCCAGCCAATCGGACCACACACCTGTATCTGTCAAACAACGCTGGCCACCCGTAGGCTCTATACTCGCCGCTTTCTTTCCCCCCACGCTCCCGTAGAACCAACATGAAATAAAATGCATCAGAGGTTTGCTGCCCCGCGCCCGTCGTAGAGCTGGTTGTATAGTAGTGCTTGTTGTGCTTTTTGAATCGCCCCCAATGATGTGGTTTTTGGTAGTCTTCTCTTGTTGCTAAGACACCAGTGTGTGTGTGTGTAACTTTTATTGTGAAAAAAGACAGAGTGCCACCCCGTATTCGTACCTTGAATCCCCCCCGTAGATTCGTGTGCTGATGTATAATAATAGTGGTGCCAAGGCCACGTATATAGAAATTAGGGAAATTAGTCGAGGAAATAAGTGACCCGCCCCCGGTAAAATCTGCGGGCGGATCGTGGACATCGAATCATGTCGTTCCGTTCGACCTGTCGTTGACGTCGTTGTTGCTGTCAGTCGTTGGTACGTGACATTTCATACATGGACATGTCTGTTCTTTAGCGGAATCCCAGAAGAATGTCCTAGAGTTGCGCGTGTGGTCATCAGAAATCATCGTCATCATATGCAGCGTACGCCAACCAACAGATTAGTAGAGCCGGTCGCGGAATGCAAGACTGCGGCCGTGCTCCTCGTCGTAGACTGAAGTGGCAGGAGTGCTGATGGTGCCGGCGCTGGAGGCGCTGCTGGACATGTTCTCGTGCTCCAACTCGTACATGTCGTAATGGGTACGAGTGGCTGGGACGACGTGATATGAGCCGTCGCGAGGAGCAACTGGGTATCCCTGCCAGCTTTGCGCTTGTGGTAGACCGTGCTGAGGGTACGACGGGAGGTGGGAGAATTGGTGAGGTATCGAATGCTCCATCGGCGGTGTGCGCTGCTGCGACGGGTACATGGGCACGTCGTGAAGAGCTTGCATCTGATTGTTGTTGCTCTTCTTCTGGATGGTGCGTCCGCGACCACGGCCCTTGATCCCTCTGTTCATGTTCTTGTAGACGTCCTTGAAATGAACGAAAAGCTTCCGGTCTTCGGGATCTTGGAGCTCGTTAAGAGTCTTGTTGGAGAACAGCTCAATGTACTTCATGACGGATTCCTTGTGGAACTTGTTCTGGTGGTTCTATACCGTATTTTATTAGCATGGAAACCTTATTGTAGGACTTGGGGTTAGAGGTAAGGGGGGGCGAACCTTCAAGTTCCCCCTTTGTGTGAAGGGCTTGTCGCAATTGTCAATCAGACAATGGAATCGCTTGGTCGGATCGTGGACCGACTGATGAGCTCTGAGGTTGCCCTTTTGTGCAAACTCTCTGGGGCACTGATCACACTTGTATGGCTTCTCTCCGGTGTGTCGACGAAAGTGAGTCTAGCATGGATCAGCCTTCATGTTTTCGCAACTTCTCGGGGGGGGACCCATAGTGCTCACCTTCAGATTCCCGTGCTGGGAGAAGGTCCAATGACAATTCTGGAATGTGCAGGCCTGCAGGCCGGTATCAGCAAAAATTCCAAGGCGACGCCCAGTATGATACTCACATAAGGCTTTTCCCCAGTGTGGCTGCGCATGTGGATTCTCATATGCGTGCCTTGTGTAAAGGTCCGCTTACAGCCCTCCCAAGTACACCTGCGCTTTTCCTTGCTCAACTTGTTGCGGCGTTTGGATTTGGTCGATCGTGGGCTAGAGCACCGAGACCCAGCGCTGCTGCATGGAGGCGATTGTAGGCTGCCTTTCGGGGTGTCCTGGTCCTCCTCGTCCTCGTCTTCTTCCTCGCCATCCTCCTCCTCCTCCTCCTCTTCTTCTACGTCATCGTCCTCGTCACTTTCTTGGGCCTGAATTGCCCGCATCATCTCGTCAATGTGAGTGTTTCCCACGTAAGGCTTTGGTGTGACCTCGGGGACAGGAGCCTCGCTTGAGTTCCCTTGCTCAGGAGCCGCTGGTAGAGGCAGCTGGCTCGGTACGGGATCCCGCTTGATTTGAGGGCTGGTCACGTAGTCCCGCCTGTAGATCGGCTGGCTCTCCCTGTGTTGGTATGGTAGTCCGTGGGAAGTCTCACTCAGGGCTGATCGATCGTCCCCAAATTGGCGATAGGGCAACACCATGGATGTGGGCGAGGTCGGGGTGTAGGGGTGGACGCCGAAGTTACTATGTGGCGGCGCCATACTCGGTACTGATGCCATGGTATACGTTGTGCCCATGGCATACTGGGCTTCATGGTGGTGGTGGGATGGTAAGGGAGCGGCTGAAGAGACCCTTGGGTCGTAAGATATGATTCCAGATGTGTCAATCGCCGAATACTGTGCATTTTGCTGGTAGTGTCCAGGCCAGCGATCCCAGTTGGACGGAGGTGAGTGTTGTTGCGCCATCTTGAGCAGTGCCGTCTGTATTGATTAGATCAACACTAGCTGTTCATAAAGATGTGCTCGGTTCCGGACTGAGAACCTGCGATCAGTGTTGTTGTTGTTGTTGTTGATGTTATTGTTGTGAGGACGGGCTGTGTGGTCTGGAGGGCAGAAGTAGGAAGTTGTAACAATAAAAGCAAAATACCACCGGTTCGTAAAAAGGAAAGGAGAGTTCTCGAGATCGCACTTGAATAGTTGCTGGATCTATGAGCAGATAGCCCGAGTGAAGCAAGGAAGCAAATCCGGGGAGGGCGAGAGCTATGTATACCTTTTTGGCCGGTTGGTGGTGAGGATCAGGGTCGTGCCCAGTGACCAATTGGGCCCCATCCCGGAGAGTAGAGCAGAGTATGCGCCATAGGTACAAGAAAAACGAGCCAGATACATCCAGGCTGTCTGAAGCACAGGCCTGTCGAGTAGCTCTCGATGGGCGTTTGGGCTGACCAGGATCAGGGAGGTACGTACTCTTGGTAAGAGAGATTTTTAAGTGAGGCTTGGGAACTCGAACACCATTACGCAGGGTGACAGGTCAAAGACATCTAGTACAAATGCGGCAGAGATGGCTAGTGCCCAGTTTCCGGGACGAAGCCGCGCAGATGCCGGCAGTGCATGTAATATAACTTAGTTTGGGTTCTCCTCTGGTCGGGATTTTCGCCCTCAGAGCCATCCTGTTGCGAATGGATTTTGCATATAGATTAGATTACGACGAAGGCAAGTTGGCCTGGCTGCGCGGAGTCGGGGGAAGAGCAACGGATCCACGACTACCACAGATGATGTACCTGGGGAGTGACTTGGGGAGTTTGGCTCTAGTCACTCAGCCGCCCCAAAAAATGACCACCCCTGCTCAAGATCAACCCTTAGCCCTTCGCGGGAGAGACACAGGGATTGAGACATGGGGCTCGAGATAAAAAAAAAAAATTATAGGTATTGCCTACCCGGAAAATGACCTCCTCGTAAGGATGCTTGCGAGAGGATGGGGCATATCGTGCGTGGCTCTTGGTACTAGACGGGACGACTGAGACATGGGTACACCCCGTCAGGGCGAAGATAGATGGACACCCCGGGTTAGCGCTCTGGTCACAGCTGCTGTCTCCTCGGTCCCGTCCAGAGTGTCTTGGGCTGGCCAGGGTCTGAAGTACCATACCGTATAGGTGGGGAGGCCTGCTTATTCAAGCTGTACGTAGATCGAAACTTGTCCGCGCAGCCAAAGCAGATCGATTGACAGTTAGTTAGGTTAGATCATTTGGGGGCTCGATGGACGATGGAGCTGCGCTGGATAGTGCCACTTGTGCATCTGACCTGTGGCCCAAGACCACCCCCCCTAGCATTGGTTTTTTGTGGCTCGAGAGACGGTATGCACTGCAGGAAATGAGTTGTACAGGCAGGAAGCAGACGGCACAATGCAGCATCATCATAAGGTTCATAACTGGACTGCTGACGATGTGAGCTGAGGAACGGACGTTTGATTAAACGGACCACACGATGCCTCGCAGTTAAGATCACGGCCCCGCCTGGCCGTATGAGCTATGGGAGGGAGTGCATTGTCAAGCAAAGCTGTTGAAGTACTTCTGCTGTAGTTGCTCATTTTTTTTTGCAGCTGCGGACATGCAGACAGGCAGAGAAGGTATAGCTGTGGGTGGGCGCTATACAATGGGCCGACCAGGATCATGGATCTTGGGTCGGCTAATGAAGGGCAGGGAGTAGGCGCAAGGGTTTCCATCAAGTGGTAATCTTGCTGGACAGCGAGATGCAGGAGAACCATGAAGGTCGCGTCACGATCGCTTCCCCGATGTCAAGTCATAAATTACGGGTGGTTGAATGTTTCTCCCTGACGCAGGCATCGAGGCCCGGCCTGGCGAGCCCACACGAGCGAGCGTGCCTGGGAGTCTAAATCTGGCGGGCACCCTGTCAACGGGCCGCAGTGGAGGCATTTCTCACGCGCAGTTCTGGGCTGTAAGATGTGGACAGTGCGGAAGAGCTTGTGGCGGCGTCTAGTCACAGTTGGAGACCATCGAACGAGGGCATAGTGACGCCCGCTAAGGAAGGAGTATGGGTGGCCCACCTAGTTAGTGTGGGGGCTTGCCTGGTCGCCAGAAACGTCCAGCCGCTCTCGTCGCCTGTAGTGCACAGCACATAGCTATGCCCAATTCCGCATTAGTTACCGAGAGTTTAACTTGGACTCGCGATCTAGTTATGGAGCACGTCACGGATAAGAGAGCCTGGTACTTGGGTCTATTCATGTAGAGGCCGAAGCGTCCCGTGGGCGGACCGCTGCCGCTGGCCATATGGTCCACTGTCCCACCGTCCCCAATGTCGGCCCACGACCATAGGAAACGGACACCCACGACTGTTTGAGGCGTCCTCACCTACTGGCGTCTCCCGCTTCACGACAAGCACGGCTTCTTCATCACCTCCCCAGGCTCGATCTGACCAGGCTGCCGGGTTCCTACAAATAGTCTGCTTGGCTCAGCTTCATGGTTCAAACGTCATGCCTGGTGAACTAGGGTCACATCAGCAAGGGCCAATAGCTGAATATGACCAACTTTAGCGTAGGTGGGTGGCATACTTGAGTAACCGGGATCGTTCCAGATCCCATTCTCCTTGTACAGGGGAGCCAGGCATCTGAGCTCACGAATGCCGCTTGAAGTGGTGGTCTTACCGTGACTTGGCGTAACCGGCTCGATTCTTAGGGCCCGAAGCACTGGGACGAACGTTTCGACAGTTGACATGGCGAAAAGGGGTGGTGATACAGAGGCAATTCGAAGCCTAGTTGACCCATTGCAATGGTTTCTATGCAAGCCACCGGGTGCCATGTTACATACGGATCGAGGTCGGCGATCAAGATGCCAAACCACTATTCTGTTTCGAGTGTGACCAGGTTTGTTTCGTGCCACTATCACGATTCGTACGCAGATCTCTAGAATAAAGCGCGCTATATATGCTCACATGAACAGTTTGTGACATATTGCGTGCTTGCGAATGTGGAAGCTCCGTCCATCTGAGATCACAGCAACAATTACGCGGGCAGAGCGGGAAAATCGCAACGAGATGCGCAAGGTCGATTTTCGGCTTTGCTCATGCTAGAGCATGGTCAGTCGACAGGTCACATTTGGCGCGCCGGTGT
Organism: Seiridium unicorne; assembly: GCA_039778275.1. Taxonomy (NCBI): domain Eukaryota; kingdom Fungi; phylum Ascomycota; class Sordariomycetes; order Amphisphaeriales; family Sporocadaceae; genus Seiridium; species Seiridium unicorne. The sequence continues at coordinate 356,816 of JARVKF010000246.1, forward strand.
AGAGGCAACGCCTATGGGTTGAGTGAGGCATTAAGGCAGACCAGACGGGGGGGTAAGAGAGAAATAAAATTTCCTCCTCTGGTATCAGTCTGGAACGACCCTGCTACGTACGGCGCTGTTCATCGTGCAGTGTGCAATCCAACTTCGCTGAGGCCGAAGACTATTGATACCGATGAAGCCCAACGTGATCATAGCTTGGATGAATTTGGGCAGCCGCAGATATCCTTGTCAGGCAGGGGGGCCCAAGATAGATCCAGCAGACTGGTAAGATGCGGATGATCCCCCAATCTAATTTGTGTGCCTGAACGCCTGGAGCGCCTCTCGATCACACCCAGAATCCTGGACTATGGGCGGATATTGACCGGGGACACCGCGGATTGTAGGCCCTGTTTCCTTCCTTCCAGCGTGGCAGTGACGAAATTTCAGAAGGGCCCTGACGATGGCAGGGCCATCTTGCTGGCAGAAAGAGGGAAAATGCAAGGTGGCAGAAGTCCACTCAGACAGCCCAATCTGCTGCTGGGCAAGAATGGCTCTGCGATATGGTATGTGCCCGTTGAACTGGGATCGCCCTTGATCATTCTCGCTCTCCACGATTTGTGCACGTGGGAGAGATGCGACTCCTCGCTAAACTTCTTATCAGCAACGTGCTATACTGAGGCGCGGCACTTCATCTGCCATGGTAGTCCACTCAGCGAGCTCAGAGCCCGTCTCGTGATACCCGTGGACTGGTGCGAGGTCGAGTGCCGGGCTCCCTGGTGCGCACTCGCTTATCACGGACTCCGGTGTTGATGCTGTTTCGATGCTGGGCATCACGTACGGCCGCTGCCGCAGAATGACAAACAGAATTCACAGCGTGGGGGGAGCAGCGCGCCCGGCCAATGGATTCCCAGCAACAGCTTCCCCACACAGCCCTCCCAGCGATCTGACCGCCTCATCTTTGCTTTTCCTTCGCTACCGATTGCGGAGAAGTTCTATTCGTTGTGTTATGCCACTAGATTCCCGACCTCGATCTTCTTCAGCAATCGTATCATTGGCATAGAAACTCCGATCCTTCTCAGCCTCCAATCAGACGAGGGAGGCTCAGCATTGCCGGCCAACTCTCCTCGCTGCGTTAGCCTGTCATGTAAACCCTGGCTGTGCTGGACGGACGCTGGGCAGGAACGGGAACAGCAACAGCACGCTACTGTAACCGGCAACCTTGGTCACTCGCAAGTAAGTCATCTTGCAGCATGGCGGCTGCACTCTCAGCCCGCCCGCCGTGTCTCTATTCGCCAACCCAGCCAGCCGGATACATGCGCGCAAGCAGCCCGGCTAGCTGCGACATGCCCGTTTGTCAATTGCGACCAAGCACTGGCTAGCGACACGGACGCTATACCGGAGGCATGGCCGTCAAACGTCGGCGCATAGTCATGCCGCCGGCTCCAGAGCCGTCTAAGTGGCCGTCTGAACTATGATGCCCCTTCGTACGAATGGGCCACACTAGAGACCACCCCAGGCACCTGGCACATCTATCAGTCAGCGCGTTAGAACGGTCGAACTCTAAAGGAATACAGTGTTACTTTCTGGATATAACCCGTGCAGTACTGGCGACCCAGACGAGTTCATAGTCCTCTCCGTGGCAACAGATTAAAAATAAAATAAAACCACGGAGCAATTTGCGATGCTGGCCTCGGTCACATTTGCAAAGGTCAGTACATACAAAACGATTTTCGAGTGTGCACCATGCCTGCTACCTGCCAATCCCCTGGCTAGGCTTTGCGATTGGATTGCTCTTGGCCCCTGATGCCTACACGACTGGGACCAGCACCAGAGGGCAGCGACCTGTCAAAATTGACGACAATCGTTCGAAATGCATGTCCCCAAACCGGAAGCTGCCGCAGAACTCCAAGCAACGGCTTTTCTGGGTATGTAGGTATGCTCCTGCAACCGCGATCACCCACTGCGATCGGCCTTTTCTTTTTCTTTCGCTCCCAGTTTACCGATTCCACGTGAGCTTGCGGATCTGCTAATCGGCGCGTGCGGCAAACTAGGAGTGCGGCTTTCAGAGGAGATCACTGCTAGTCCCCGCTGTCAAGAAAATCTAGCCCCGGCGGCGGGATCTAATCCGGCGGTCCGTTTTAATGGATCTGTGGAGATGGATCACAACCCTCGCTTTACATACCTACTGTGGTGTGGTGCCTTTGGTGAGAATCCTACCGCAATACCAGTAATGTCAGGCAATCCCCACCTCCTGACACCACGCGAGATGAGTTTGGTCAAGAAATACTCTTCCAAACCCAATATCTCGCCGAGGCCGACCTAAGCGTGGATAATCGCTCTACCCATCTGGTTCTCTGCATTCTTCTCACGTGCCTTGTGCAGCAAGGGCTGTGTGTTTTATCTTTCCATCGTTGAAGCATCGTGCAGATGAGAGCCCCATCAAGATCAACGGGGCTCGCGAATCGAACCCGAATGAGCGGTCTGTCAATTATCATATTCAGGCCTGTGTCTCCCAGCATGCTCTAAACATCTGCCCAAATCAGTTCCCCCTACTGGTCTGCTGGCTGTTTGACATGTCATAAATAAAGCTGGCATGTATGAAGAAGTAGAGATGCGCTGCATCTTTCGGCCTGCATACCAAGAAAAGAAATACGATGGTACGGGTGGATTTCATTGAATGCATCCAGGATGGAATCCATTCTTTCCCAAATGTGGGCCTCGATCATTATGAAGACCGAGAAATATTGGTTCAAACAACCTGATTCAGCTTTAATTTCAGCTATTTCGGACTTTGAAATGAGGCTGAAGGACGCCATATCTTACGATCTAATGTGGCGCTTGCGGAGGTGGAGGAAAACCCCTCTGCGCAGTCTTGACAGAGAGTCACAACAGGGCAGTTTTCCTTGTTGAATGAACGAAGTAGCTTCGACGTGAGCCCCGCAGGATACAATTGCCTCTTCGGGCACATCACAGCCATCTGAGATGTGACACCCCGGCGTGACTAGGAAACAAGCGCGCAAGCGTCGGATGTGTGTTGACCAGCTCCGTCAACTGCCAGATTACCCATGATCCAGCAGCAGGCCAACCGGCCCATGCAAGGAACGGACATGTCAATCAATCTGACGTCGGAAATATGAGCGATCCAGTCACCAAGCGTTACCCTGGTCTGATCGAGACGGCTCGCGACACAACGCAGCCACCCCGGCAACAATACGGGCACTGCACAACGAATGAGAAGCCATCATATGATTGTGAGCCACAGTTGTCTCAGCATGCAAGTAAGGGATAGATGTGGCCGGGGAAACCACTCTTGCATCCTGAGATCCACCAAGAAAATAGCATGGGGTCGTCGTGTTTCCCACTAGTCATCCATCAACCTCGCGATGGCATACGGAAAGTGTCTAGCCAAGTGCCACAGTACTCGTTATATGTCATGATGAGGGTATGTTCTAACCTCGATTCTCAGCCACACCTGCAACAGTTCTTCTGCGGTTATAGTTCATTAGAAAACCAATGATTGGTCCCCCTATCATGATTGGGCAATGGGGTGGCTCTCCAACATGCGGGTAGCCGCGTTGCCATCACGGGTGAAAACTACCTAGGGTACATACATACTTTTCACTGCCCGGTCTTATCGGCACCAGTCATGAAAACGGAACGGGTGACATGACAACCTTAATCTAAAACCCGGCTATGAGTAATACTCGGCAATCTTAGCAAGAAATATATAGATCCAGGCTCCAGGCTCTCGGCTGATGAGATCTCGCAGAACGCAGCACAGTGGCCCCGGAATACCCGCCCGTTTTAACTAGGGAGCCACATATCAACGATGCTCCCCACATTGCTGAGAACCTTACGATCTTCCAATCTTCCCTTGATAGTTGTATACTTTTTTTTGTTTTTCCGCCCCGATAACAGGAGAGAGAGGAGTTGTGCGGGTATCTGCATCTCTACATGCTGTCATACTCGAAATGAGGGCGCGATCTCGCACTGCCGAATCTGACGTTCGGAGCTTCAATGTGACCTATCATATTTTCTCCTCACCTCCTCTCCATCCTGTCTCTAACTTTTCTCCGTTGCCCCTCCTGCCAAACCCAGAAACAGGACACACACCCCAGTAGTGGCACTCCGCTCGCACAGCATATGCAGCCGTGGGGTGTGGAAAAAACGAAGGGTTTCGCAAACCCTTCCCAAAGCGACGGGCTCGCGGAACCCCGGAAAATTATAGAGGGGAAGCACAAGAATACGAGATATGATGAACTGTGTGGATGATTATTAAACACTCAATCAGAGTTTTGTCGAAGATCAAACAAAGATTGATCGATCCGATCAGATCTTGTGGGGTTTTTCTCGGTTGCAAGGGGAACTGGCAGCTCCCTTGCATTACGTCGTAACAACTAGGATCTGTGTATCAGACAGAAGAGAGAGAGAGTGTGGTGTGTGCAACAGCACTAGGACAATAATGCACGTATAGTGTCACAAGAACAACTAGTACGCAACCAGCCCGCCCAGAGACTTGTGTGTCTTGTGTATCCTGTCTATTGCGCATATGTATGTGTTGCCGTGTCCTTCACGATACAATAAAGCTCCGAGACAATACCTACTCTCGAGACCGCCGTTCCACTCGGCCCGTGTTCTGTCAATCTCCCCCTTGCGCTTGAAGAGGTCCATCGCCCTGTCTGTGATAGGTCGATGGCCAAAAAGAGAAAACCGCTGGGGTGTCAGAAAACATTTTGGAAACACACGACCCCCAGCCATCAGATCGTGCGTTCATCATGCCGGCAGCAAGTATGTACATACATACATTCTCATGCAGCCCAGAGCCACTCTAACAAAAGGACCGTTCCCGCCCAGTAAGCAGCGAGGACGGTAGGGATGGACCAGACAGACACATGGAACCCCGGGTCAGCGGACGCGCCGGAGGCGGCATCCGGGCCTGGTACATACATATGTAGATACATATCTCTCTGGAGGCCTTCACATAGTGCCGTTTTGCACTGTCATGGGTGATCCCGCGCTCAAGGCTGCCCGTCCATTTTCTGTGTTACCAGACCCATACACCCCCCAGTCAAGAGCAGGATGCAGTTACTGTGGAGATATGGGGGTACTGTACATTGGGGGGCTGGATCGGCAGGGTCTATACACGATCGCTGGGCTAAGAAAAGAAGTCCACACAAGTACCCAATAATGTACAGCCAGCGGCGTAGTCGAGATTCTCTGATGACGCTCGAGCTGTCGAGATCTAGATACCTACATCGGCGCTACATGCTACTTGGTTCATGCCAGACCTGCAGAGGCCTGGATCAGGCTTCAGCTGTCTTGCTTACCAGGCGGCAGCAAGTGGAAAGACACCCTTTTCTCGATACGTATTTCTATACCGCCACGGCAGGTTCATGGTGATGCAAGGTCAATCATCTGCTAACGGCGGTGTGGCTCAAAAGTGACATCTGAGAATTCTGCAGCCTTGCAGTAGTAGTATGGGATTGCAGCCAACGCAGCGAGCGAAAGTACTTTACAGACAGCTAGCATCATTGACGATAATCTGAACATCTGATTGTGGCCCATCTCTCGTGGCTGCGACGAGGTCAGTGGCGAGGGACACGCCTCAGAAGGGGAATACCTGAACATCCATCTCTTTGCAACTATAGATCCTAGATGTGCCCGTCCGTCAGACTCCCATTCTTCAAGACAAATCGGCTCAAAAATTGTCTCCTATAGATACCTCATGGTGTGTCACGAGCGGAAAGGATGAAGGCGATATAGTGGCAGAATGGGATCAATTCGGTCACGATTTGTGTATAGTTCGTCGCGTCAAAGCGTGAATCGTCGACCACGGCCCCTGAAATCTCACGACAATAGCACGGAGACATAGAAACCTTCTTTCACATATTGTATCATCTCAGATGCCGTCGGATAGGGTGTTCACGGGTCCGGCAATGTCGCTTGCAGATGCACAATGTTGTGAAACGACGACCCGCCCGGAACACGACACGAACGACACGAACGGGAGGTGGCAGTCAGGACAAGTCATGTAAGAAGACAGTCCGTCGCCGTGAACGCCAACCAGGTTTCCCATTCTAGTACTTGCTTTTCTTCTAACGTCCGTGCCAAACGATCCCACTCCCAACAGGATCTCAGTTTTGTTGCTTCTTCGAGGCACGAAACAAACCAGAGAAACAGGCATCTTCGATGTAGGCAGAATGGTGATAATCAAGTAACGGGTTTAAACACAAAACACCAAATCTCCCCTGATGGCTGAACCAGATAGCATGCAGTCAGGAAGTATATTATGGGGAATCGTATGATAGAGTTGAACAAGATAGCCACCTACTAGCTAGTCAGCTATCCTCACCGCTGCGGTGAACGAGCGGTTCCTGAACCCATGCAGGAACGAAGCATGATAACTTCATCTGCAAGCCCTGAATGGCTGGGTTTCGTCGATCCAGAGGCAGATTATAACACCAGGAAATCTATCACTCTCGTCATTTCCCGTATTTGAAATCACTGTCTTAATATTAGCCACTGTCCCCCATAGTCTGAACATGTGGTGGCAAACTAGAGGAAGTACCGGGAGCAGTTTCTCCGATCTCTGCATTGGTTCGCTTTCCAATTTCTCTGCGAACAGCCTCATGATCCTGCTGACCGAGTTCCTCCGGATCGGGTTCCCTGATGGGTCTTGTGGTGTTCTGATCGATACTTGCACCACCCTGGCTTCCACCCCCAGTCTGGTGTGAGGGCTCTACCCTCATTGGATCCCTCAACTTCGCGTCATTCAATGGTGTGGCCAACGTGGCGCAGTCTTTTCTACGAGGCTGCTGCCTCACCCGCTGATCAATTTTGGAAGAAGCCTCCTAGAGCCATTAAGCCGACCTGTTAATCTGGCCAAGGACTTCCGCAAACGTTCCCAACATGGAGTCCGCTCTGAAGGATAAACTCAGCGGCCGTAGCCAGGAGCAAATCCCGGAGGCGCGGGCGGCGCACCGCTTCCGGGAGGTACGAAGCCTGGAGGAGGTATTGGACCACGAAATCCACCCGGGTGAAAATCTGCAGGACTACCATATCCACCCTGTTGAGCTGGGGGTGGTCTTGCGGGCAATCCAGTAGGAGGGGGTGGAAGGTTGTTGGCACGAGCTCCCATGGGCGGCACGGGGCCACCGTTGACACCAAACGGTACTGGTGAAGGACGAACTCCAGCGGGTGGTGCGAAAGCATTCGGGCGGGGAGGGGGGATCGCTGTGTTCATGGAGGGATCGAAGCCTCCGGTAGCCATGATAGGGGGTGCAGCGGCTGGTGTAGGTGTAGCTTGGCCAGGCTGCTGATGGTATGCAGGCGGCATCGGTTGAGTTTCGATAGTGACATTGTGCTTCTTGGCCTGCGCAGCCAGCATCCGTTCCGCCTCATCTCCGTGTCTTTCACCTTTGCCGTCTTTCTTGTAGGCATACTGCACGGTGACATCCTTGTTCATGAGGAATTGGCCATTCATGTTGTTGATAGCATCGTCGCTAGCTTCGAAGGTGCTGTAGCTTACGAAGCCATAGCCCTTGCTCAGGCCGTTGTCGTCACGCGCAACCTTGGGGGGTACGGTGAGGGTACCAAAGCGACTGAACGTATCGTATAGGATCTTTTCGTCCACCATGGGATCAAGGTTTCCAATGAAGAGCTCTGCGCCTATCTCGAGAGGTTTCTGCTTGTCGGCAGATGCCTTGTTGACGCGCAGCGGCTTGCCGTAAAGTCTGATACCGTTCATGATCTTGGCTGCATAGTCGGCATCGACTTCCCCGTTGAATTCGACGAAGCCAAAACCCTGATGCGATTGCGTGACACGATCCTTCGGCAGGTGGACGTTCACGACAGGTCCAGCCTGGACCATGAGCTCCCAGATCAGAGCATCGGTCGCGCGCTCGTCGATGTTGCCGACATAGACTGTGGCTTCCTTGTCTTGCTCCCTGAAGCGCATCGTCAGCAGTCTGTCCACGAAGTGTTTTGGGGTGGAAGCGCCTTACCAATGCTTTTGACCCGACATTTCGCAATTAGTCAAGGGACACAACAGAAATGTTTGTTGTATGCTGGGGACTTATTTTTCGTGGTTTGTCGCGAGCTTGAGCTTGAAGCTTGCCCAGGCTGCCGGAATTGGCCTGTGCTTTTTTCCGGCGATGACGGAGCGTTTCCGCGTCGTTGAATTTTCTGGGAGCTGCGACTGATGGGTAGCTCCTTGCCAGACTGACGACGACCACAGACGAAATCAACCACGACAAGCACTGCAACCATCCAGCCCGAGACCGACGACACAATCTGTACGGATTCAAACACTCCACGCGATATCTTTCATCGAATACTGACTTTGCAAAGTCGCGCTTTCCAGCTGAAGTTACAGGAGCTACCGACAAGATGGCATTTGCTTTGTCTGAGGAATCCAAGGTTCGATTGATCAATCTTGCATCCAACTATCCAGGCGCTGACTTCGCATACAGGAGCGCATCGGCAAGCTCATCGATGTTGGAAGAGTCGCGATGCACTAGTATGTCGCAACGCAACGTGGACCACCCACACATCACGCCGGCCAGTGACTGACATTATCTAGCGGCTATCTTCCTCTGATCCTCTATCTCGGTATGCTTCAACTTGCGCCGCCCTATTCCGGCCTCACTCGGCCCCGGACTAATCGTTGTGATTCAGGCTACACTCGCAGCGTCCCGCGACCTTCCGTCATCCGGTAAATACTCATAGGGACACGATTCGATCGAGGACGATAACTAACCGGGATACAGCCTCTTGTCGCCTCTTTCTTAGGCAGACTTCATGCTCGAACATGCTACGACACTGTACAAATAGCACATGATTAAGAATCTGCCGGAACGGCCCTATGGATTGCGTCGATTTCACGGGCCCATGATCATAGATCTGGTTCTGGCAGCAATTTGGTGCATCACGACTTGCACACGGTACATACATTGGTTAAAGGGGCCAGGGGGGTCATAGAGATGTAGGATTGTAAAATATATTGTAATGAGATCCTGATACCACTCATCCACTCATGACGCTCGTAGTCGATTCTGCCGAGAACCATAACACTTGACATGCGCTGCGGCAGTATTTCCCAGTGATTTTCTCATCCTATGTTCACTGTCTTCTGGCAACAGGAGAAACAGTCCCCTTGCTTTCCTTTAATCTATCTGCCTAAATCAATGAGTGCACGAGGTGGATTTAGGAGACGAGGATGAAAATCTGGATAGAGACGGAGACCATGACGATATATGCATTTATCGGCGATAAGGCCTCTGGCCTAGCGCAGACATCCAAATCTCAATGCCATAACCCACTCTTCAACACTCACACACACCTGAGAATTTGATTGCTCTCATTTCTGCCATGTAACAACATTTCCTACAGTCGTCTCTATGACACAAAACCATGCGGGCCTCTCACCCGCCCTTGTTGAGACCATCTCCGGGCTGACCGCGGGATCCGTGGCCACCCTCGTGGTCCACCCTCTCGATATCGTCAAGACGCGGATGCAGCTTCACCGCAGCAGCGCACCCACGTCCGCCAGTCTAACGACAATTTCGCTCATGCGCACGTTGGTCCAGACGCCGCAGCCACTCCGGGCTCTCTATCGCGGCCTGACGCCAAATCTTCTCGGTAACGCGTCGAGCTGGGCGTCATTCTTCTTCTTCAAGACACGTGTTGAGCGTGCCATTCTCGGCCTCAAGGAACTTCCCACTGCGGAACTTACGACCACAGACTACTTCGCCGCCTCGGCCCTGGCCGGCGTCGGGGTCCAGGTCCTGACCAATCCCATCTGGGTCTTGAAGGTGCGGATGCTGTCCTCAGACCGGGGGGCTGTTGGCGCGTATCCAAGCATGTGTGCTGGAGCCGTGCAGCTCTTCAGGACGGAGGGATGGAGAGGTTTCTACCGCGGACTGGGCATCAGCCTGTTCGGCGTGAGCCATGGCGCCGTGCAGTTCGCAGTGTACGAGCCGGCAAAGCGGGTCTACTTTGCGCGGCGCAGGCATCAGCTGGAAGACGAAGGTCACAAGGCGGATGGTCCGCTCAAAGTCACGAATGAGGCGACGGTCGTGCTGTCGAGTGTATCGAAGCTGGTTGCTGGCGCTGTCACATACCCCTATCAGGTCATTCGGAGTCGGCTGCAGAACTTCAATGCGGATGAACAGTACGGCCGGGGTATACAAGGGGTGGTAAGACGAACTTGGCAGCACGAGGGTATTAGAGGATTCTATCGAGGTATCATCCCGGGTGTCATAAGAGTGATGCCGGCCACTTGGGTGACGTTCCTGGTATATGAGAACATGAAGTTCTATTTACCCCAATGGGTTGATTGAGGATTGTCCGAGCGTTAGGATGCAACAGTCATCGGCTCCAGTGGAAAGTGTTACAATAAATAAATGAAACCCACACGCATGTATTTTCCTCGAGATCTGAGCTTTTCCTCCAACTGTGTGTAAGATACTACTCGTAATAAGTTAGAGGCGAGTCGTAAACGGGCAGATGCGTTATATACGCCGTAATAGGCATCGTCCGCGAGAATCTTTCTTTAAGAGCTTCATGTATCCCGTCGAGCCTATAAAACCGCGATGTACAACGGCACGGTAGATGTAAACTTGGAAGTAAGGATGCCCTGCGGCAGCAAGAAGCAAACTCGAGCAACTTCAGCGCACAAGGATGTGTATGTTTGATGCGAGTCTGTATAGTAATCCGTTCTCTAACAAAGACACTCCTCCATTTTAAGGGGAGCCTCAAGCAACAACCTCGCTCTCCGTTTACTGGTTTCTGATTTCGAAGCTGGAATGCTGGAATATTGATTTACAGACGATGTTTCCTATTCCATGAATGGCGTGCACAGTCTTTAGTACAACCGAGGCAGAAGCGCATCGATAGTACTAATCGTGGTATTCTGTTAGAACTCATATATGTCCAGTTTTCCTTCTTTGACCTAACCACCGCATTAGCACGTCATGCAACCTCAATGAGATCTCCAAGTTTCAAACTGACCTATTACATGGAATAACAACTCTTTATCCTTGGTGTTTGCAGTCACTCAATTGAGATCTTGTCACTGCTACCCTATATGACCCATATGAGAAAAGCGTTTGTACTCAGGAGCCTTGGGACAATCTCTTTTCTCCTGCTAAACAGATGCTTTCGTTTAGCTGGAACGTAGTTGGCGTTGCACATTGTCATTATGGGGGTTGAGATGGTTCGAGGGGGAAATGTACTCCCAGAGATCGTAGAAAAAGAAGCACCTGTAACAAACAACTGTTTATTCGAGAGCATAAATTTTCGATTTTCCCAAGTGATAGATGCGTCCCCTCTGACGGCCATTCACTCAATTTCCTGGCCATGGATGCTTGTGGATTATTATAGTTTCTAAGCGTAGTACCTCTTGGTTACACTGCGCCTCGTGAGAGGATCTCTTGAAGCCGTGCCATGGAGACTCATTTATCCGCCATAGCTCCTGTTTTTGGCCTACCCATTCCACTGACGTTATTTTGCCAATCATCGAGTGTGTTGAGAAGTTTCGTAGCGATTAAGGTGATCAAAATACGCAATAAATAAGCTGACCAATTCAAAAGACTACATAGAGTTGATTCATCCTGGACCGCAGACGAGTTGCAGGGCCATATTAGCTCATCGTCGGCTAGTGGTATTGACTGCGTTCAATGTAACTCTTAAGCCTTTACCTTCCCATATCCACTCTGAACCAATATCCTGACATACCAGCGGTGAAGGAACGTGATCTTTGGTGGAACCTTGTGATCAGCACCCTCAGCAAACGTACCAGCACTGTCGAACAGGGCTGACTTCAAGCTGAAAACCGCCTCTTGCTTCTCCCGGTCTATGCGTGCACTGATCAGCACCAAGCCATCCGAGTTTCTTAGCCCGGGGTTCAGCGGCGAGCCTCCGCAACGGACGGCAACCTCGTTACCCGCGTGCTCGACAACCTCAAAATGGTTAGAGAATTTGAAGCCTTCCTCATACTTGGCCACCGCCAGTTCTGAGGTCTTCCAGGTGTGGTGCTCGGTGCCGGGAGGGGCATCGTAGCGTTCTTGGAGCTTGCTCTGGGCCCAATATCCTATGATCTGGTCAGCTTCCGTACTACGAATCGTGCCTGAGGACAGTGTCTCTGAGAGTGGCCATACCCCATCGACTCCAGACACCACGACAGAATTCGAGCGTCAGGGCCTCTTCATTATCCCGTAGGTCCGGGCGAATCTTGCGCAACGGAACACGCTTGATGCAGTCATCAATGAGTGCTGGGTTGGCTTTGGGATTGTACTTTGTATATGTCTTCGTCTTGAACCACGGGTCATTCTTCGTCAAGTCGACCAATGTTGTGCCGGCCGCTAGGTAGGCCATTCCTGCACCAACACTGGCCACGCCACCTGTGACACCCCAAAGCCCCGCAGTCACGGCCGTTCGAATGATACCCATTTCGATTTTGTATATGTCAGCTCGGGAGATAGAAGGACTCACTATGCACAGAGTATCCAGGTACTCGCGTGAGTTTGATGAAATGGAGACCTACGAGCTCCAGTGGGTCTGCCTGATTGACCCACTAACAATAGAAAGTACCTCACTAACATTTGTGGCTGTATTCCAGCCCATACATGCTAGATGTCTACATGGCGCGTGCCAAAGCACGATAAGCCCCTCGCAGTTCAAAATCCCGATTTTCCGCATTTTCTTTTATCTGTCACCCTTCCCTAAATAGATGATTGTTCTGACTTTGGCCATGACACCGCTAACAGCTTAACGGGTACGACTCCAAAGCGGGACTTCGAGAGATCCGGAGACCCCAGCGACACGGCAGCATTCCGGACTCTTGGGGAAGACGCGCAAAGCCACTTCCTAAGGATGTGTGAGCTGTTTTCATGACTGTTTGCATTGTGATAGAGACTTTGCTCTTGTACGTGGACTGACGTCCAACATAATCCGGAGTCGGTAGAGCTTCAGAGCGAGTGGATATGGCAAGAGATTGTCGTTACATCAACTCTGAGATTCGACGGCGACACCAAAATTGAAGTGTGTGGTTGATCTGGTAGGGAGGCGGATACTTCGCAAGCGAGCTGGGAGCATATCAGAGTCCCCAATCTCAAAGTTACACACAACATCCATCACCATTACCGCTCGCGGTATTGAGAGGGGGACGAGTATCAGCCTGACTTGGCCGTGCTCAACCGACCACAGTCCTCGTTCATTGGCGCATGGCTAGCCCTACTGGGGCAAGGGGTAAAATTGCATTGAAGCTTTTCGTCCGCACAAGGGATCTACCTTCACCTCTCGGTTAGATCCGAGGCACGTCGAGAGAGCGAACACTAACCACCCTTGGAAGGGCAAGGAACATAAGGATCAAGATTGGCTGGAGAGGATCTCGTGCCCTTGCGTCAATCTGTCAAGATCCCGTCAGTGTAGCATGGTTCAGCAGAAATGATCCGACGGCAGGACGGCCACTTGCATCTACACTAAGCAATGTGGCAGGTGGCTAGATTACTGTGCTCGGGTTCCCCAGGTTGTTCAAGATCCGAGGGGCCTCATCGTGCTGCTGTGTGCTGGTGCGTTCTTCGTCAACCGGGACAGCGATCAGGCAGCTTAACTCTGTCCGTAGCCTCTCCTTGTAGAAATGCCTCACAATGCACATCGGCTGATAACTTCGGCAGGACGGTCCGTGCTGATCTGATTTTGTTTCCCATCAACAAGAGATGCTCATGACCAACAGAGCGTCCTGCCCTGGTAATAGCGCTCGTTTGGGAGTATGCACAACTGCTGGAGGCAAACATCCAGTGCTTGGTAGCACCTGGGCTGACATATTCAATGCCCAATTCGCGGTTCATCGACCCCCGTTGACTGATGAAATGTTCATAATGTCAGGTACCAGGTACCATTATGGGACGAATGTCAAGCTCTCCATGTGATTGTGGGTTGTCATACCTAGGACTTTTCGGCAGTCCAGTGTCATGACATCATTAGGAAGTTGTTTCCCCGCGAAGAGTCAACAAAAGCTGCACTCTGGAACGGGTATGATACGCAAATCAAAGCCGTGCCTGGCCGAGTGTTTACAGAAGGTCAGCCGAGGGGATACAAATGTTGGGAATGCTGGAGCTTCTGCTCCGGGTACATGCACCCATCAGCAAACTAGTGGGACATGCATAGTATTTGCGTGCTTTCCAATGGCACGTCTGTAGCTCAGAAAGTACGATGTCATTAGCCTCGCCCTGATCGACGTAATGTATCGAGTTGACCCTTGCAGACGCAATCGGCTTGGATCTCGATGGCATTGCCGCGGTGCACAGAGCTGTGGCTGGTGGCCAGGCTGTTCGAGAGCCACAGTATCGTTGTTTACCCCACGCCGTAACAGACTCATGATGTCATTGGCTATGCCAGATCGGAGCAAGCTTGATTTGCATTGCAGCCAATGGCGGCGTCTGGGCCCGTCACTAGTCGAGGTGAATGGGGCATGCCAGGAACCATTCCCATAGCCAGGACTAGATCGATATCAGCTGGCTTTTGCTTGAGCAGACGTGACCAGACGCGGGCAAATTCGCGTGCTCGCTGACCAGTTGTATGTCGAAGCCACTTGCCTCGGCCAAATTGTTATCGATAGCTGAGTGACAGCCAATCTCTTTAAGGCCGTACAGGGAAACAAGGCAAGCTGCTTGCGGGCTGTCCATCGGCGTGACGTCATCCGGCCTTACGTTTGACATCCCAAGCGCATCAAAGCACATGCCTAAAACCCTATGGCAAAGTACCTACGGACCTAATTCCCATGTGCTTTCCCCACAAGGCTTGGATTGTAGAGGGGCAGAGGGGCAGAGGGGCAAGCTCGCAATTCTCTAGTCCGTCGTGGGCGACTGCTCTAGAATGAGGGGGGATTCAGCCTAGGAAGGCATGCTTGTGTATGCCATTCGTCACCCGGAGCCAAATTACCCCTCTGCCTGCTTCATCCGGGTTGGACAAAGGAAACGCCCTCCAGGAATGACGTAACTTGCCCTTCATGTGACTGTATTCGTGGGGCTCTTTGCTAGTGATTGCAAGCAAACGCTGGGTGAAAGCTACCTAGCAACAGCAGGCGTGAATCAGGCTCAAAGGCAGCTCTTTCCATACAAACCACCAGGCGTCCCGTACGAATACTTAAACTCGCAGGAATCCCACCACCGACTCAACTTCTCTCTTCCATCATCAACACACACCCTCAACTCTCAATCAATCAATCAACTTCTCACACCACAACCAACCAAACAAACCTCAACCAACCTCAAAATGGATACCATCAAGAACGCCGCCAACTACGTCTCTGAGTCCGTTCAGGGTATGTGAATTTCCCCGCCATCCTCTCCATCCTCTTCACCCTCTCCACTTTCATGGTCCCCATTCCCAATGCTTGGAAGCCTTCGCTTTTTGGTCAACCCATCAACCCATTTGTCATCCATCTCTCACGCCTTCCTTCACTCTGTATACTGACATGACATTGTTAGGCGCCACTTCCACCGGCTCCAAGGAGGCCAACAAGCAAGTTGCCAAGGACAGCGATGCCAGCCTGAGCACCCGGTAAGCCCACCTTACTTCCATGTCCTTTCGATGCCGTTTGCTAACTATTCCTTCTAGCTTCTCCGCTGGCAAGGACGCCGTCGGTGACAAGGTTGACGAGCAGA
Source organism: Seiridium unicorne (assembly GCA_039778275.1). NCBI lineage: Eukaryota > Fungi > Ascomycota > Sordariomycetes > Amphisphaeriales > Sporocadaceae > Seiridium > Seiridium unicorne. Next base: position 372,463 of record JARVKF010000246.1, read on the forward strand.
AGCACAACACTTCCGCTGACGTCCACAAGGAGGCTGCCAAGCACTAAATGCTTCCTCCACTCTACGATGGAATGATGCATGATCAGGGCGATGGGAACATTTGGTACTGAAGCATGGAATGGTTCCACGATGGATTCTCATTGGCAAGGCATAGATACCCCAAGACTATGACAGTCTAGAATCAGAACAGCCTTTGCAAACCCACTACAAGACCAACATTGACCGTGATATGCTCCGAATGATGTAAGGTGACTTGACTGATATGCTTGAGGAATTTTATTGGCCCAGTCTCGGTAGATTCTGCGCCATGTCACCACAGCTGAACAATAGCTTGCCCATACAAACATTACACGCCGCTTGGATTCTTTGCAGTATTTACGAAAGGATTTGTTGAGCTGCTACCGATCACCTCGAATCAGCGTACGGTTGCTGGTTACCGTATCTACAACCATTGCTATTGGCTCATCTGTACGCTAGACGTCTCAACATTTTCATTGCTTACTGGTTGAAAAGCATTCAGATTTGACCATGTCAAGCTTACCACTGATAACCACGAATTTAAGGATTCTCGCGATTGGCATAAGCATATTCAACTACACGGTTCGCAAAGTGTACCAGAAAGGCCGCCAGTCCACTATCTTTGACAGATGGCCCCCATGTCACCCTAAATTTCGAACATGACCTATCCATCATATGAACTATGATCTCCTTCAAGTCGCGTGAAGTTGCAGGTCGAACGCACTAGTTTGACAAGTTATGGGCCTTTCTTTATCTTACGTAGGAGATAAGATAAGGTTGTGGCGTTAATCCTTTAAAGCTGTTTCCCCCTCCACTGCTGCGCCTCAATTCTAATCTGCCTCACCAATATTAATCGCAACTCCGCCACACACTCTTTTTCTGGTCAGAGCGTCTCACGTGATGGCGTGCACGGAGCAAACCACAATGGCACTGGGCAGACAACCTATTCCAAGCTTCGCACCTTTGAAGCCTTTGAAACCTCTCATCACGAAATTCCACCGTTCCCGCGAGCATACAATGGATCACGACCAGGTCAGCAGCCACATCCGTCTATCGGATCGCGGTGGCTACATTGCTCGTTACGACCCCCAGCTTCCTCGTGCCCCTGCGCCTTATGGTATCACCCGTACTTTGCGCCCCGTCTCTCACGATGATCATGACCTCGTTGCTGCCTAGGAGGTTAGCAACAGCTCGAAATCACTCCGATCCGACTTGGTTGAAGTACTCGACCGCCATAAGATCAAGTTCACTATGCTTGGCCCCTTCCTTGTCGCCGAGGCTGGTGCCGTTCTGCGCCTCTCCGCCAATAATGAGACAGATGCCGCCTACCGCGAGAGACTCTTTCTGATCATTGCTGTCATGCCTGGTTCAACCTCTAAGAAAACTGCCCAGAGCGCCCTGCTGGAGTTTTGCCGAGTTTTGCATCAGTATGGCGGGTGAGTCCTTGTTTCTGTCTTCCCCTCCCTTGCCGGCGTTCTCTAACTTTGTTTCACCCAGGGATGGTTTTGTCAAGCACGTTGCAATTGAGATATTGGAAGCCCAACACGTTCATCACGAGCAAACCACTCTCAACACCACTGCCCCCTCAGATCTCGCGGCCGATTATAATCTCGTTCCAACCCCTGGTTGCAGCATCGGCCGCGCCGATTTGGCTTGTTCCGGGTCCTTAGGACCGATTTTACGTTTGGAGCTTCTCAACCCCGCATTAGAGATGCTGCTCGGGGTTACATGTGCCCATGTCCTTGCCCCCGGTAAGTGGCCAAGCACCCTTTCCCCCCTTGCCTATTATATATTGTCTAACATTTGATACGCTTCCAGGACGTCCCGGTGCTATTTCTTTGCAAGGCGAAAAATTGGGTATAATTGAGAGTCCTTCTAACGTCGATCATGCTTGGTGGTTAGAGGAACTAGGCCAACGCTTACTCAACCCTCGCACATTGCAAGAGCCCACCCTTCACCAGCAACTCAAGACCGCCCAGAACTTTGCGCGTCCTATCGGCTCGCTTGTCCATACCTCGGGCTTGACTGCAAAATTCCGTCGCGTAGACGACGGTACGTATTGTCGCCTGGATTACGGCTCCTTCCGCCTTAACGATGAACGTTCAGCCAGTATATCAACTAGCTTTTCCAACGTAGGTACCCAGTCTTTCATCAACCCCGACCACCTAAAAGTAAACGCTGACACTCTCCCCTAGGCCCCTTCCCAGCGTCTCATAAAACATGTCATAAAATCGGGCTACCACGACGAGGAAGCCAAGCAGCAGCGATGGGTTTTCAAAGCTGGCCGAACCACCGGCTCAACTATCGGAAAGGAGCACGGCACCACCTTGGTCATCCGCATGTACCAGGGCAGTTCTCTCGTGACCGAGACAACAGAGCGCGCCATCCTTCCCCACAAGGACCCTGTGTTCGCAGCTCCCGGCGACTCGGGTGCATTGGTATACAATGCAGCAATCAAGCCTCTAGGCCTTTTCTGGGGCGGCCTCAAACGTCCAGAGTCGTCCATGTCCACAAACGAGGATCACTCGGAGTGGCACTTTGATATCGAGGACCGAGAAGGCATTAATATTGAAGGCATCTGCTTCTATACGCCTATTGACGTTCTCCTCGATAGCATGCTGGCCGACTTCACCAAGGCCTACGGCAAAGACGGTTTCAATCTATTCTGGGGAGAGGCAGGCACAGGGATCCGTCAGGGTTCGGACATGCTATAAATGGCTCATGGTGGGAAAACGGCTCTTAAGGTGATAAATTCGCGAGGATCTTCATAGTAAAGCAATACAGTGACTTTATTTCGCGGAGCAATGGCAGTCAATTCGAGTGTAGCAATAAGGGCTGGCCAGTGCCGGACACAATGTCTTTACCGTGGGACATGGCGTATGGCAGGCTCTCTAAGGCCTTGAACCATCGCTATCCATTGGTTCCCATGCCCAAGTACATATACTCCAAGTACAATAGCGGCACGGCCGCCTTTGTTGGCGCCGACGATGAGGAAGAATCCGCCTGGACGACCGCTTCGCGAGCACCCCGGACCTGCACCCCCCATATTGCTTAGTGATCGACCATTTCCCATCACGTATGGTCAATCACCTACAGCAGTACTAGAGACCATTATAATCCAGGGCTACATACGCATTTCTTGGTTGCCAGCAACGTGAGGCTATAGCTTTTGCTCCTTGACAGCTCGATGCCCAACATACAATGGTTACGCCCCATACACACTACCAGAATGTTTATCAAGCCAACTCATCGTAATCGGTCATACCATGTCATGCCTTACCTGCTTAATGTCGCCAACCGCTTAGAGGGCTAGAATTGCGGGTTGGGGTGTCAGATAAGAACCACGAGCCAGATGCGGAGCCCCACTCCCAGACGGGGGCGATAGGCTCAATTGACAGGCCTGTCAATCGAATCGTGGTTCGCGCTCGTAGCCGGCAAACGTGGTCCGTGCAGTTCTCGGGCTCGCAGTGCCAGTGCCAGTGTCGGTGGATCGGATTTTCGCCCACAGAAATCACATTTCATGCCAGAACGGAAATTTCCCTAACTCGACGAAACCTTTGGACATCCTAACCAGACCCTCGACGACCCAACTCACACAACCGTCAAGATGCCTAAGGAAATCGGAGATATTAAGCAGGTATGCAGAATTGCTCCTCGATTTGTTTGAGATCGGGGCGTGCTGACAATGGCCTTTTCTTAGTTCATCGAGATCTGCCGTCGCAAGGACGCCAAGTGTACGTTGAATACCCGACAAGACGATAGATGACCCCAGTGCATTGTGCGGCAACGTCAAGTTCTGACATGGATTTCTAGCTGCGCGCATAAAGAAGAGCAAGGCCACCAACCTGTCCAAGTTCAAGGTCCGATGCTCGACCAACTTGTACACTCTTGTGGTCAAGGACTCGGACAAGGCCGAGAAGCTCAAGCAGTCCCTGCCTCCTAGTACGACTCTCCCTCGATCCCCACACGACGTACGCCCAAGGACAACAACTAACCATGATGCAGACTTGGCAATCAAGGAGGTCGGCAAGAAGAACAAGAAAGGCAAGCACACCGCATAAGCTCAAATACAGCTTGATGGGTTCTGGTGTTCGAGGGTAACTGGAAGGGAACATGTCGGAGGTACTTGTCTCACTCGGCATGACTGCAGGATCATGAAGCAATGAGCATGAGGCCCGGATTGGGCTGGATGGCGTCTACGGATCGACCTTTTGACTCGAAAAGCTCATAGACCAACGAGGCATGCAGCTGATGTTCTCAAGAAATGAAACACATTTCAAACCACTGCTGCTTTTTTTGGTGGCTCTCTCGCATGTGAGGACCGTGTAGTATCTATCATATTGCCTGGCACTGCTACCAACAATTCAACACGCTCTCATGGCGAGCTTTGTGGTCTTCCAGATACGTGCGCCAGTGTTTTCTCCCGTTCATTTACCCAAAGCTGAAGGAGTCTTCCACTAGGACCACCTAGATCTTCATTCTTCATAACCCACCGTGACTCGCTCTGGAAGTGGGTACAAGTTCGTTCCTCTGCCCCGTATGTGAAATTTGTTATTAAATGTTGGCTGTGACCAACCCGGCCAAGTTTAACCACTAAACATTGTATGTATTACAGATGTGTGTGATTGGTGCCAATGTATCTACTCGAGGCCCAGGTTTTGAAGCCAGTCAATTGAATCGATGGAATGGTGAGACTGAGCTGCGAACGGGTGCTGAAATATAGCATAGCATATCATAGCAGTCCACACCGTATCGCACGAATCGAGCCGAGGCCATTGAGATACCAGAAGAAAATGCATTCAGAGCCGGAATCTACATATGATCGCTCAAATAGGCCAATAGGAAACAGGACCAATGTTGCGTGTTGTTTTGATAAAGCCGGCCGGGTTGGTCCCTCATGCAGCACAACTATGTAGGACTAGGACCCCGGAAAACCACTTTAAAAACAGCCCCACTAGCACCCTTGTCGTCACGTCGCGAACCTCAATAGTTAGACGCGCCCTTCCACCACCCGTGCTTTTCGAAACTTCTTTCGCACCCGTCAACCATACTCTCCAGTTTGTTCTCAATGCACTAACCTTTTGATCCTGACGCAGCCTCTTTAGAAGCAAGCTCTTCAGATCACAGCCATGAGTGCAGTTGCCACATTACCGCAGAAGCGTGTCTCCGGTGGCGCCCGTCCTCCTTCTACCCCGAACGCGAAGAAGAGGCGTCTAGAACCGCTCTCCTCATCGCCCGCGTCACGCCTGAACAGCTCACAGCCCGCCCCAGGCTCGAAATTCGGATCTAGTCAACCCAAGAGTGCCTTTGAGTCGGAGGTTCTCGAGAAACTCAGCCAAGATATCTCAGACCTAAAGCAGAACAATTCAGAGAAGGATCAGTCATGGGAACGCCCGCCAGTCGTCGGCTTCGACCCAAAACGCCGCAGTCTGACGTTTCAGCAAATCGAGGCTGAGGAGGGTACACTGCATGGAGGGAGGGCTACAGTGAAGCTCTTTGGAGTCACCGAGGACGGCCACTCTGTCATGCTACATGTCACCGATTTCAAGCACTACATATATGTCGCCGCCCCCGTATCGTTCCAACCCAAAGACTGCGAGCCTTTCAAGGCCTTCCTCGAAGCACAGGTAGCCCAACATCAGCCTGCCATCTACTCTTGCCAACTGGCCATGCGGGAGAATATTTATGGGTTTCAAGGCAATACCAAGAGTCCTTACATCAAAGTCACAGTCACAGACCCAAAATTCGTCAACAAGGTGCGAACCACGATAGAGAAAGGCGACGCCAACTGGAAAGGCATGTGGAAAGGAGCGGAGGGAGGAATCATGACGTTTGACAACCTACAATATGTACTGCGGTTCATGGTCGATACCAAGGTAAAACAATCTGCCCAACATGGAATTGCTCCGAACTAACTTGGACAGATCCCCGGCATGTCGTGGGTCGAATGCCCAGCTAAGCAATATAGTCTGATCGCAGAAAACGAGAAGCAGTCGAATTGCCAAATCGAAGCCGAAATCCCATATACACATCTCATCTCCCATGAGCCCAAAGGAGAATGGTCCAAGATGGCCCCCCTCCGCATACTCTCCTTCGATATCGAATGCGCTGGCCGGAAAGGGATCTTTCCCGAAGCCAATATGGATCCCGTGATCCAGATTGCAAACGTGGTGACTCGATACGGAGAGACCAAGCCCTTCATCAGAAACGTCTTCTGCCTAGATACAACCAGTCCTATCGTGGCAACGCAGATCCTGGACTTCGACAGAGAACAAGACATGTTGATGGCATGGAAGGACTTCCTCGACAGAGTCGACCCCGATCTCATCACGGGTTACAACATTGCCAATTTCGATTTCCCCTATCTCTTGGATCGTGCGAAGCATCTCAAGTGCAAAGACTTCGATTACTGGACCAGACTCCGCAGTGTCAAGTCCCAGGCAAAAGAGACAAATTTCTCCAGCAAGCAAATGGGTAATCGTGACACGAAAGCCACGAATACCAACGGGCGATTGCAGCTCGACCTGCTCCAGTTGATCCAACGTGACCACCACCTCAGGAGTTACACGCTGAACTCAGTTTGTGCCCATTTCCTGGGAGAACAGAAGGAAGACGTCCACCATACCATGATCACCGAGTTGTTCAATGGTACACCGGAATCCCGGCGAAGATTGGCCTTGTACTGTTTGAAGGATGCTTACTTGCCGCAACGATTGATGGACAAGCTCTCCTGTCTGGCAAACTACACGGAGATGGCGAGAGTCACGGGTGTGCCATTCAACTTTCTGCTCTCAAGAGGTCAGCAAATCAAGTTCTTGAGTCAGCTGTTCCGGAAGGCATTAGAGGAGAAGCTGGTCATACCCAATATGAGAGCCGAGGGCTCAGACGAGCAGTATGAAGGTGCCACAGTCATTGAGCCGACCAGAGGGTATTACGATGTGCCTATTGCAACCCTCGATTTTGCATCGCTATACCCAAGTATCATGCAGGCGCACAATCTCTGCTACACCACTTTGATCAACTCGAAAGCGGTTGAGAAGTTCGGCCTGACAAAAGACGAGGACTACATTGTGACGCCGAATGGCGACATGTTTGTCACAACCAAGCAACGAAAAGGCCTGCTTGCGCAGATTCTGGAGGAACTGCTCACAGCAAGAAAACAGGCAAAAAGAGAATTGGCCGTCGAAACAGATCCTTTCAAGAAGGCCGTGCTGAATGGTCGTCAGCTTGCGTTGAAGATCAGTGCCAACTCCGTGTACGGTCTAACGGGTGCGACAACCGGCAAGCTTCCTTGTCTCGAAATCGCCAGTAGCACCACTAGTTACGGTCGGCAAATGATTGAGAAGACGAAAGACGAAGTGGAGAAGAGGTACTGCGTCGCGCAAGGTTATTCACACGATGCCCAAGTCATTTATGGTGACACAGATTCCGTCATGGTCAAGTTTGGCACGAAAGATCTGGCTGAGGCCATGAAGCTTGGCGAGGAGGCGGCTAACTACGTCTCGTCCAAGTTCATCAAGCCAATCAAGCTGGAGTTTGAGAAGGTCTACTTCCCTTATCTGCTGATCAACAAGAAGCGATATGCCGGTCTCTATTGGACCAAGACGGATAAGTACGACAAGATGGACACAAAGGGTATTGAGACAGTTCGTCGTGATAATTGTCTACTCGTGCAGACCGTCATCGAGAAGGTTCTCAGGATGATCTTGATTGACCGGGATGTGCCAGGAGCACAAGAGTAAGCATCCCCAGAAAGCACTCGCGGAACACTTGTGCTAACATTTCCAATTAGCTACGTCAAAGATATGATCGCAGACCTTTTACAGAACAAGGTGGACATGTCGAAATTGGTCATCACCAAGGCTCTCAGCAAGGAAGTTTACGACGGCAAACAAGCGCACGTCGAGCTGGCAGCGCGTATGAAGAAGCGAGATGCCGGTTCAGCTCCTGGCCTGGGCGATCGTGTGGCATATGTGATGATCAGGGGTGCAGCAGGAGCGAAGAACTTTGAAAAATCAGAGGATCCAATATACGTCCTCGAGAACAATCTCCCGATCGATACCAGGTACTACCTCGACAACCAGCTCGCTAAGCCTCTAGGCCGTATATTCGAGCCCATCTTGGGTGAGACAAAGGCCAAGTCCCTGCTTACAGGAGATCACACGCGTTCCATCTCTGTGGCGGCGCCCACCGTCGGTGGTCTCATGAAGTTTGCGAAGAAGACCATGACATGCATGGGATGCAAGAAGCCGCTCGTCGGCAAGGAGGAGAGCGAAGGTGCAGTCTGCTCCAACTGTGCACCGCGGGTGGGCGAGCTGTACAACAAGACACTCGGCAAGGTGTCGGATCTCGAAGTCCGCTTTGGCAGATTATGGACTCAATGCCAGCGGTGCCAGGGCAGTGTGCATTGCGAGGTTATCTGTAGTAGCAAGGACTGCCCTATCTTCTATATGCGCATGAAAGCCAAGAAGGACCTGGAGGATGCGGGTAAGGAGCTGAAGAGGTTTGATTTCGACCAAGCCGCTATTTGGTGATAAAGCAAGTAAGATGATAGGACAAAGAGGCATGAAACCATGGATTTGAACAAGCATTGGTACGGCGAACGGAGTTGGGTGTTTAATGAGGTTGACAAGCTCATGAGGGATGTGGTCGATATGGTTAGAAATATGATCTGAAGCTAATACCACACGTAGTTACTAAAGGAGTCCAGTGCCTACTTTCACACGGTCTTGATGCAGCAATTGCGATCTCCTGATCAGCCAAGGTGCAACTACTGGGTCATCAATAGATCCTTTGGTGCTCAAATCAACGGATCTGCATTTGACGTCTCTAAATTATTGAGATTCCGCTTGCGGAGGATAGCTTTATGAGCTGATTACAGCACAATTGCCTGATCTCCCAAGTGCGGCGCTTGGAAGGCTTCCCTCTGTGGGCTTGCCCTAAGCGGAGATGCAACGAGCACGGCGATGTGGTGAGCGGACTAAAGATCTGGCGGACCAGTATAATGGCCGGTTACGGAAGACTATAGCATGGGATAAAGCTGGGGCTATAGTGCAGTGCCGCCCCCTGAGAGATTATGGGTCCCGTGGGCCGTATGGTGCTAATACTGGGGCGAGGCCTGGCGAATCAATTTTGTGGTCTGAGGCGTTTTTCTATTATTGACAATTTTGATGAGGATGAAAATTTTTGGCCAGAGGACTATATTGAGGTATGGAGGCCGGTCACGGAGGCAACGGGGACGTGAGTGGTCATTTTCGCGACGGAGTAGAATTTGTCGAGTCGTCGCGGGTTGTGAAATCCGCCGCGTCTAGAACCCAAAGCAGCCTATGCGACTGGGGGCTAATGAGCGCAGCCCAGCTTCGGGCAGCCATTCAGACACTTCCTGTCCCGCAAGGGCCATGGGGGCTGATTTGCTGGATCATATTGAAATACCAAATGCCGATAGCGGCAGACATGGGGAAGGCATCAAAATGTCTCAATGTCGTGACTGGGAAATTGTCACGCGACGTGACAGACATTGATCAGTGAGGCTGCATTTGAAATGTACCCAGCAATCCGGTAGCGGATGGTGGCCCCCAAGAGTCCTAGACATCCAATTGGGGAGGACGCGAGGCAGGCTGCATTAGACAGACCGTAGATTCGGTCGCTCGTAGAATATCGTCCGAGGTGGTAGCGACGACGACATCGCTCCGCGATCACCCGCACAAACTCAAATTTTTCACCCCTCAGACAGGTGGTGTCGTTTTGCGTCTCCAGAATGGGAGGCCAGTCGATTGCATTCTTCCGAGGAGGGGGAACCGAGACGGCAGTCGGCCACACGACGTGGACCATGGGTGACTGGTGGGTATCTTCTGGAAGTTCTTACAAGAAGCAATGCCGTGAAGATTGCGTTACGCATAATGCCACTTTGGCGAATCAGAAGAGTCTGATAAGAACAGAGGCCACAGTAGCGCGGAGCCAAGTTAGCGGCCGGGGGCCTAACTTAGGTTGATCTGTGTTAGTGTTTAGCTTGGCTAGATCTTCACGGGTCCCTTCGTCATACCATTGTGCATCCCGGCTATGCTACGCCCCTGTGCGGTGAACGGAATGCAAACAACGGCTTGTGGGAGGAGGAGCGCCCGAGTTCTGATCGAATCACCAGCTTTGGTCTCAAAGACTAGATTAACCCTGCACGTCTGGAACGTCCAGATGAAGTCATAGTTGCAAAGTTTGCATCGGACTGATAAGCTAGCTGTAATATGGTTATCAGAGTTTGGGCTGCTAGCATGGCTATGCAATCATGTCAAAGTGTCAGGCTCTATGGTAGTGAGAAGTTAATGGCAGCTGAGCGTGCTTGCCCGGTACAGACCCAGAGAATTGACGCAAGAACCAGTCCTCCTTCCGCCGCCTGATTGGATACCTAAACAAACAATTCAATAGAGTCGGTGGCAGGTCGGAGCATAGCCATACTGGAAAGGGCGTTGAGGTATAATCGACATCTCCGCCCCCCACTTGACAGGCTTGCCCCCCATGGTTTCACAACACAGAAGTCCCCGGATGCCGGAGGCTTTATGCTAGCCTGGAACTATCATGACGCGAATCATGCCTGTTAAGCTTGGCCGTGGTCGGTCGTTCATGGGTGGAATCAAAGCTCCAGAGCTAGTTGAGCTATACAAGATCCACAGACCAAGCTCCTGCTCCATAAAGTTTTTATAAACCTTAAGCTGCTCTCTGCTGGACTGCCTCGTTGCTCTTCATTCCTCAACTTTCGCCATTGATACCCTAAGACTAGTATTGATTTATTCCAATAGAAGAGTAATCTAGCTCACAAACCACAAACCACACACCAGATCCCGCCTTCGTTGGTCACAACTTCCACCATGTCGAACCTACCTTCAGAGCCCGAATTCGAGCAGGCCTACAAGGGTAAGCTCTTATCCACACCTGCCAATGTCATTGCTTCTGCTGACGCGTACTAGAGCTCGCCAGCACGCTCGAGAACAGCACACTGTTCACCAAGAACCCCGAATACAAGACTGCCTTGAAGGTCGTCTCGATCCCCGAGCGTATCATTCAGTTCAGAGTCGTCTGGGAGGATGACAGTGGCAACCTACAAGTAAACCGCGGCTACCGTGTTCAGTTCAACTCAGCACTCGGTCCATACAAGGGTGGTCTCAGATTCCATCCGACCGTCAACTTGTCCATGTAAGTGTCCGACGAGGCTTTTGCTCAATGGGTCACGATCGGCTAACGCCTGGGGCTAGTCTCAAATTCCTCGGCTTTGAGCAAATCTTCAAGAATGCTTTGACCGGCTTGAACATTGGTGGTGGCAAGGGAGGAGCCGACTTCGACCCCAAGGGAAAGAGCGACAACGAGATTCGCAAGTTCTGCGAGTCCTTCATGAGAGAATTGTCCAAGCACATCGGTGCCGATACTGACGTACCAGCCGGTGACATTGGTGTTGGCGGTCGCGAGGTTGGCTACTTGTTTGGAGCATACCGCAGAGAGCGCAACAAGTGGGAAGGTGTTCTGACTGGTAAGGGCGGCTCATGGGGCGGCAGCTTGATTCGACCTGAAGCTACCGGATACGGTCTTGTGTACTATGTCGGCCACATGCTAGAGTATGCCGGCAAGGGCAGCTGGGCAGGAAAGCGCGTCGCTGTTTCGGGGTCTGGCAATGTTGCCCAGTACGCCGCCTTGAAGCTCATTGAGCTCGGTGCTACTGTCGTATCACTGTCCGACTCAAAGGGTGCTCTCGTTGCCGAGGGTGATGCTTCGTTCAAGCCCGAAGATATTGAGAAGATTGCCGACATCAAGCTCGCACGAAAGGCTCTCACCGCTTACGAGCACAAGGGAACATTCAAATACATTGAGGGTGCACGCCCGTGGGTGCATGTCGGCAAGGTTGACGTGGCATTGCCATGTGCTACTCAGAACGAGGTCAGCAAAGAGGAGGCTGAGACACTCGTCTCCAACGGCTGTCTATTTGTTGCCGAAGGCTCCAACATGGGATGCACCCAGGACGCCATTGATGTGTTTGAAAACCACCGCAAGGAGAAGGGAACTGGGGCCGTCTGGTACGCCCCTGGCAAGGCATCCAATGCCGGTGGTGTAGCAGTTTCGGGGCTTGAGATGGCACAGAACAGCCAGGTAAGGCGTCACTATACCTCTGACCAAAGATATGAGTACTGACAAGGATTGCGTTAGCGCCTGAGCTGGACCAGCGAGGAGGTCGACGAGAAACTCAAGCTGATCATGAAGAACGCCTTCGAGAACGGCCTGAACACCGCCAAGGAGTACGTCGAGGCCAAGGAAGGAGAATACCCCAGCTTGGTTGCCGGCAGCAACATCGCTGGATTCGTCAAGGTTGTTCGCGCAATGCACGACCAGGGCGACTGGTGGTCGAAGGCGTGAGGAGGTGGCTTGCACAGCCGTCCAATGGGGTTGCTCAGAACAGAAAATGTCCTGAATCGCCTAGACAAGGCAACTGTATGATAAATCAAGGACAAGGAGAAAAACTCGGTGTTCAGAAGAGGAGTCCCGGAGGCGATGACGATAACGATAATGAATGGTCTGATATTTCGTTCACGAAACCTGTGGCTTGAACACAGCTTTGAATATTGAGGACCGAGCGACCCTAATCGCACCGCTGTTTGGTGATTTCGTGTCTGCATTGCCCGGGGCTATACGACATCCCGGATGATGTGAGCCAGGCACATCGTATATCGTTGGCGCACACGGAGCGAAACGTGACATCATTGTGCCTAACGAGGCCAATCGCATCTCCTTGGCCAACAGCGATTCAATTGACTGGAGGATACACCACCGATATTGAGCATTCGGACGGTAGGGCTCATGTGCGCGCAAGAGAGAGTGAAGATACTGATGGTTCTTTCGTTCGGGCTGATCAACATGCGACAGCCAGAGTCAACTGCCGTAGTACGATAGATGGGGGTGTGATATGAGTCGCTGCGCCTGTCCGCACGTCAGCGGGATCCCGCTTGTGATACAGATAGCTGATGGTGATGCCATCGAGTTTCTGCGGTTGCTCCCCCATTGTGATACTCGAACGCTCGATGAGAGAGATGGGATGGGACGGTGGGGTGGGTGGCAGTGTTACTAGTAGAAGGCACTTGTGCCTGGCTTATGCCAATTGCGCTGTTGAAGGGTTGCACAACATTTCGGTGCGTGCAGCATTTGATTGGTCGCGAGGGGAACGCCAACACTGTGATTAGAACAACCCATTAATAGCAACCGGCGTAAGCTTTAGCAGCTCCAATGCCCATTTTCGTTGCAACGATAGCGGGGTGTTTATTTCGGATTCCACCTTCTAGCAGAGTCGGGCTCTCGGAACTTCGGTACCAAAATATCCAGGGCCTGCGGATGAAAATTTGTTTCGGGAATATTGAATTTCGGAGCTGAAAAGAGAGGCTGCCTTGCTTGCATCTGGTCGCCTGCCATGGCTGCGCTGCTCCAACCAGCTGTATTCTGCATTGCTCTGTATTCTACGACATTTATTATTGTCATTACAACAATGGTAGGCAGCCTGAGAAAACCGCCCTCCCTGCACTAAGTACAGGCCTGCAGGGATTGGAGCTGCAGTAACGCCAATCGTTCCTCATCCTCTGCTGGCATGGTCAGACGAACTGACGACTGAAAGATGTGCCGAGAATCCGTTCGTTTGGGGGTTCGCTGAGGGAGGCCACCAGGAAACATTTTAATTGGCGATTTAGCACTCTGAAGGTTCTGACAGGATTCATCTGATCGTCGGGTGGTTTTCGTGGCCAGCTCCGTGCCACAAGACGGCATGACCTATTGTCGTTGACGAAATAGCGGTCCGGGTCGTGAAACCCCCATACCCCGGCCGTTGTTTGGCCGGGCCTGTCCGGATCCTCACCTCAGCCTTACGGCTTACAACACAACCGTGACCACTAGACTAATGGCCAGAGGACTGGAAAGGGGTATTCTCATCTGCTCCATCTGCTCCATTGACATGCAGGTTGTGCTTTGTGACGGTTTGTCCGGCGCTGTAAGGCCATTTAGTGCTGACCGGATGATATGTGCCATGTCGACACCTGCATTTGATCCAACACCTCTATGATCTTCAAGTGCCAGATCCAAATGCTGAGTACGTCGAACGGCATGTGATTAGGACCTTCGCCTGCGCCGCCATGCCACACCAATACCTATTTGGATTCTTGCTGCGAGATGATGATATCAAACAGGAGGCTGACGCAAAAGTGCCGAAAGGGAGCCCTTCGGTGAGCCAATTGAATAGTGCGCTCGTGTAGAGACAGGATTCACCCGAGCAAGGGCCCATTCCTCCACTTGCGTTTGGGTTTCCATTTCTACTTGCATTTGCATTTGCACCCCGCTTCAGCAGAAATCTTGTGATGGGGGCAGGAGAGTTCAATGGTGATCGATCGGTAGCCTATCACGGCAGGGGGTAAAAAAACGCCTATACCTTAAGCTCGTTACTCGCGTTGCGGCCAATGAGAGCCGTAGCTCGACACATGGCTGCCAAAGGCACAGTGCGTTCGCCAGTCTGCCTCGATCGTTCGATAGACGGTTTCCGCTAGTTAATTCGAGGTGCAAGTCTCAACGGTCTTCTTCCGCTCCCCTGGACCTGGCAAGTTGGATAATTCTCCTTCTGTCTGCTGTCTGTTCAACGTCGGGACGAGGTCCGTGTCAGTTTAAGCATCTCGGAAGTGCTGTCTCGGATTAGCAACGTCGGGTTCGACGGCTTCGCCTTTTCTCGTGCTCTCGAGGTCGGGATTTCAGCGGTCCCCATACAGTATCTCGTAAGAGCCATTGAATCAAAGTCTCCTCTTTTTTGTTTCGGCCGCCACGTGAAATGCTCAGACGCCCCGCTGCAGTATCTGTACTGGGACCCCAGATGGGAATTTTGCGTGCGACGGCTGAAATAGAATGCCGGGTAAGCCGACGAATCGAGTTAGTCTCCTCCGTTCCTGCTTGCCGTCTTACGCCTTCTATTCGAGCGCACCCGGACGAGCGACAGGCTGCGTCTACAGTCCAATGGCAGCCTGCGACGACCTGGTCCCCCTGCTACCCAAGCAGTGCAGAGATCTCCGAGCCTCCCCCATCCCAAGGAGTGGCTTAACGGGATTGGGTCTAGAGATGCGGAACTAATCAATATTGTGCCCCAATCATGGCGGCGATCATGGACTATTCTTTTCTTCAGCTAGCCCTCAGCCCGAAAATAACGCTGCGCCGCCGCGCCATGCCTCTGGAACTACCCTAGCTTGGCAAAACCCGCTGCGCATGGCATGGGTCGCGGCCGGGTCGTCCTGGGCGGTGGATCTTTACTATTGTGTGCAGTTTGGAAGGACTCTCCATCGTACGTGACCCCCAACGCACATAGCCGCAATCCAGCCCAGGACTACAAGCCCAATGTCGATACATATATGAATCCACATTCCTTCGGGGCGGCAAGCATATCGATACGGCCGTCTTTAATCCATCATCTTAAATCTATTCGCCATCTCTCAACCAGTTTCCTCATCTTCAGAGCACTTGTCTTGAGTTTACAACTTTAACCTTGTGCTTCTCTTCAAAGTATAATAACAGCGCCGCATCTCGTATCTCAACGCCGTGGGATATATATAACCATATCCTTGTGACCCTTTAGTTAGGCCATCACCATTACCCGTCTCTGTCTATAGAGCATTGGAAGAACTCATCGCTGTCCTGACGCATCATGGCTCCCAGTGCTGATCTGCCGCTCGCGTCGGTGCAACCACAGACAAACGGCGTCAATAAACTTAATGGATTGACAAAAGGAGACGACAGCACTGTGACCAATGGACCAACGAATGGGTTCCACGACCATGACACGAACAATGCTTCCGAGGTGCCTCAGAGTCCGAACAGCAACTCTTATAGAAGTCAGACTGTCAGTTTTGCCTCTTCGTTAAGCACATCATCCGCACTACCGTCGCCCGAGCCAAGTCAGGGAGTCCGATTCGCACCCGGTTCACACCGTATTCATTCCATTGGACCCCACGAGACCGAAGCCAGCGGACCCGGGAGGAGCTCTGCAAGGGTACGGTCATGGGGCAAGAGCTCAAGTTCCTCGGCATACCCACGGCTGTCGAAGCCTCTGGAGCTTATGCGCACCTCATACGACTGCGTCGTCATTGGGTCAGGCTATGGCGGTGGTGTCGCTGCCTCCCGGATGGCCCGCGCAAATCAGTCCGTGTGTGTTTTGGAGCGTGGCAAGGAGCGTTGGCCCGGGGAGTTCCCAGTTGATACTGGTGATGCCCTTGACCAAGTTCACTACTCTGGAGAGTTTGCGCCTGGCTGGCTACCTAAGAAGTGTGTCAATGGCGGTGATCCGACGGCAATGTATCATCTTATATTTGGCAATGGCCAGAATGCAGTTGTGTGTAACGGTATGTATCTATAGCTTCACCCTCATCTTCCTTGGCATGGTGCTAATAGAGCATAATCAGGTCTGGGCGGGACTAGCCTGATCAATGCCAACGTATACCTGGAGGCGGACGAAGACACTCTTAAACAAGAGGCCTGGCCACGAGAAATCCGGGTCAACCCAAAAGCAGAGATGGGTCGATGTAGGTTTATCCCAGCACACTCTATTGCTACTCGAGGGCCCTATCGAATTTGCAGATTGCTGATATTCGCTCGACAGACTACGAGAAAGCTAGAAAAATGCTCGAGCCAGAGATGTACCCTGATGACTGGCCAAGGCTCCCTAAGCTAGACTTGCTTGAGAAGCAAGCTGAAGCCATGAACATGAAGCACAAATTTCGTAGAGTCGAGCAGACGACCCGCTTCAGGAACGGGCCCAATGCAGCTGGTGTCGAGATGACACCATCAGCCCTGACCGGCCAGGATTGCACAGGTGTGAATGACAGCTCCAAAAACTCAACGTTGGTTACTTATGTTGCCGACGCCTGGAACTGGGGTGCTGATATCTTCTGTGAATCCGAGGTGCGTTACATTACCAAAGCACCGGGACGGGAGGGGTGGCTCATCTATTTCGCTTGGCATGGTCGCAACCGGGGACATTTCAAGGCCAATCTTCACGGAGACCTTATGTGGATTTATGCTAAGAAGGCCGTCTTCCTTGGTGCTGGAGCTATCGGCACAACTGAGATTCTCTTGAGGAGTAAGGAAATGGGCCTGGACATGAGCGACCAGGTTGGCCTGAACATGAGCGGCAATGGCGATATACTTGCCTTCGGTTATAACACAGATCACAATGTCAACGCCATCGGCCGCTCTCATGGCTCGCCCTATAACCCCGTCGGCCCCTGCATCACTGGAATCATCGACAACAGATCTGGACATTCAAACCCGTTGAACGGTTATGTCATCGAAGAAGGAGTTGTCCCTAAAGCCTTGGCGCCGTTCCTCCAAGCCATGCTTGAGCTTCTGCCAGGTAGCATCGGGCCCAAGGACGAGGGTCTGATCGATACCTTCAAAGCGAATCTTGCTCGAGTCGGATCATTCTTTCTCGGCCCGTACTACCGCAAGGGGGCCATCGAGAGAACTCAAACATACCTGGTCATGTCTCACGATAGCAACCAGGCCATCTTAACCCTCAAGGATGACAAACCGGTGCTCGAGTTCCTCGGTGTTGGCCGCAGTAACCACGTGAAGTGGGTGAACAGCGTCCTGGAGAAGGCCACTCGTGCTGTCGGAGGCACGTTTGTGCAGAATCCCTTCTACGCTCTCATGGGCCAGCAGCAAGTCACGGTCCACCCTATCGGTGGTGCGTGTGTGGCCTCGGAAGGCACAGGAGCCAGCGGCGCAACAAACCACTGTGGTGAAGTTTTCGTGGGAGATGGCCCCGAGACGCACCGTGGTCTGATCGTCACAGACGCCGCATTGATCCCCACAGCGCTCGGTGCAAACCCACTCGCCACCATCACAGCTTTAGCTGAGCGCGCTGTGCACTACTATGCCGAACGGGAACGTCTGGTCATCAGTGAGCAGAAAAATGGCATACTTGACCTCTTTGGCTCGCCGCAATTTGGCTATGACGGCTATGAGGACTCTGACGATGAAAACGAAAAGGAAGAAATTGCCAGCATATCAAGTGTAAGCGACGTCATCAAGTCTGCGCAGCGCATGAACGATGGTGGTTTTGGTTTCACAGAGGTCATGTCTGGCTTCATCCACCATGATCAGGGCTTGAAGCAGGAGACGCAGCAATCGTACGACCTGGCAGCCAGAATCGCCGAGTCAAGATGCGAGTCGGCGCGCTTCTTCCTCAGCGTCCAGTCCTTCAACACCAGATCGATCGTGAATGACCCCGAGCATCGAGCTATGCTCACGGGTACCTTTTCCTGCCCGACCATCCCTGGATCCCCGTTCATGGTTCAGCGTGGCGACTTCAACCTTTTCAGACAGTATTTAGGCGCTCCTGGGACAAGGAATCTCGTCTACAACTTTATGATGCGTGGTACTGATGGCAGACTTCTTCATTTCCGTGGCTTCAAGATTGTTGACTCCTCAGTCGCCCTGAGCCCCGTCCAGTTCTGGCGAGCCACGAGCACACTGTATGTGACGATCAGGAAGGCACGTTCGGGTACCGAGTTCCGCGACGATATGTCAGAAGAAGAGGCAATGAAAGGAACCGTCATCGCCAAGGGTGTCATGAAGATCCAACCCGCGGATTTCGCAAGCCAGATTCTAACTATGACGCCCACCGGAAGTGGTATGCTCAAGAAGGCCTGGAGCGCCGCTAGCTTCATGACTTACTTCACCCGCAAGTCCCTCTCGCTTTTCTTGGCACCTCTTACGCCGCTGCAGTACCCAAGCCAAAGCTACATTGGTTACGTCAACGAGACTCTGCCCGACGCCACCTACAAGATCGAGGCTGAAGACGGCGTCGTCACGCGCATGCAGATGTACGAACCTACCAACTCTGCCATAGAGAAGAAGGTCTTGTTCATGATTCCTGGGGCTTCGGTCGACCACCAGATCTATGCTTTACCGACGATTAGCTGTAATGCTGTGAACTACTTCACCAGGGCAGGCTACCGCGTGTACATCAGCGTGCACCGCATCTGCGCGTTGATGATAGCTCAAAACAACTGGACCACCTTTGACTCCCGACTAGATATCAAAGCGTGTCTCGAGAAAATCCGCAAGGACAATGGAGAGAAGCCTGTCTATACTATCGCGCACTGCATGGGCAGTGTGGCCTTTTCGACCGGTCTACTTGACGGCACTATCCCCGCGAGCTGGATCTTGGGTGTAACTTGCAGTCAAGTCTTCATGAATCCGATCTGGAACACGATGAACATGATAAAGATCATGGCGTTCCCAATCCCACTTGACAAGATCTACAAGCTGCTTTGCGGCACGTGGTTCTCCTGCAGCACCGATCCCGAAGACGGCTACATCCAGAAGGCTCTGAACGAGCTTCTGCGTCTGATGCCAGACGAGCGCAAGGAGATTTGCAGCAACGCATCGTGCCACCGCGTCACTCTGACCTTTGGGCGGTGCTGGAACCACGCGAACCTGAACGAAGCCACGCACCGGCAGATTGACCGCTTCTTTGGCGGTGTCAACATGACGCTGCTGCACCTGCTTATGAAGCAAGGCTACGACGGTGGTGTCATGTCCAACGGCCCTCTCTTCGAGCGCCTCGACACTCCCGACAACATCCGTCGCCTAAAGGATATCCCCTTCTTGCTGTTCGTGGGCCGCGACAATGCTGTCCTGAGCCCCACGGCTACCGAGAGGACTTATGAGGTCCTGTGTGATACCTTTGGCACGCGCGATACGCGGGACAACGACGGCCTGCAATACAAGCGACGGGTTGTCCCCAACTATGGTCATCTGGATTGTTGGATGGGCCGCAATGCCTACAAGGACGTCTACCCTTTCGTCAGGGAGGAGGTGGATCGGG
Source organism: Seiridium unicorne (assembly GCA_039778275.1). Lineage (NCBI taxonomy): Eukaryota > Fungi > Ascomycota > Sordariomycetes > Amphisphaeriales > Sporocadaceae > Seiridium > Seiridium unicorne. The sequence goes on from JARVKF010000246.1 coordinate 392,363, forward strand.
TGGTGAGAGGCGAGCAATATCAATTTGTGGAGCCCAACGACAATTTCACAGATTTGTAAAAAGAGAGAAAAAAAAAAAAAAAAAAAGTATATTCGTACAAGGATTGTCACTGTAGGATCGGGTAGGACTTTGGAGTATGGCTGGGATTGGTTTGCTTTCTGGGATATACCCCTTGGTTTGTTTGGATCCACTGTCTTTTTCGACTCGGTTATGTGTCCGCGCGCTCGGCGTGGTCTCGAGTTTTGTATATTTGTTTTAGATACCAAAAGCAATACACGGCTGGACCATATATAACTTCGCCTATGATGTTGTGTCACGTTGCATCTGGATCGACTCATTGACTGGAGCGTTTTTATAACCCATGGTGCTCACTTAGACGCGCCACCCTTTAGATTTTCCACCCACGACGATTTGATTTCAGTGATGGCTGAGGGCGATCTTCAGAAGGCAACAGAGAAGCAAACTTGACAGATTTTAGCTTGCCTATTTTGAACAGTGAAGTAGACAGGTTCGTATTCACTTCCGGTAGCTACCTTCTATATGCACAGCGCACAGCGCACAGCGCACAGCAAGTAATCCTTCTACAAAAAGGGCACCAATACGTGTCTTTGCAAATATATCAACGTATAGAAATCTGACCATTGCCTATCGTCTCGTTTTCAGCCTCATCTCCGCTAGAGGAGAGACCGGGAGAATCTTCGGCGCTTCCATCCTCCTCAGAAGCCATGCCAGCCAGTCTTTCTACTTCGCCTCCGACGGCCGAAGCCCGTCGCTTCGGGTGTCTCGTCAGATGGCCATAGATACTCATCAGTGCCGCCGAGAAGCCATGGACCATGATGGAGCCGAGGACAATGAAGCTGACGACGGGCCAAAGGTGCAGAACCGCTTCTGCGTGGGGCCCATCCGTGGGTGGATGCGGTTCGGGGGTCGAGGAGCCTGTCTCCAGTCTGCCTCGCGCTTCCATGGCCAAGAACATGGCACCAACGCCCATGGGCCCAAAATGGCCAACGAAAATGGCTTCACTCCAAGTCCGCGTCTCCGGTAGAAGTCTATGAAAAGCCAGAATCGAAGGTAGACGCCGGAAAATAAGGATCAAGACCGTGCAAGCCAGGAGCCGCCACGCATTCAGGTTGCCAGTGCCGACGAATTTGTCCCAGGGTATGATCGTGCCAAAGTACACGAACATGGTCGAGTTGAGGAGCAGATCGATGATGCTGGGCAGCTTCATCTTGTGCGTCTTTTCATGAAACCAACCGTCCCAGCAGAATGCAGTCCCCGCAGTGAACGAGACGAGGAAGTCGTCCAGGCCGAGTGTGCTGCCAACACCGGTCGCGAGTATGGCGAGCAGAAAATAGAAGACAAATAGCGTAGCGTCTTGTGTATAGCCTCTCGCCTCACTGAATCGGAGTGCCTTGTTTGCGCCTAATCCAATGACAGCACCGACGAAAATGCCAAACACGCATTGCCACAGGATCGTCTCTAGGAAGAACATCTTGGACCATTCCGCTTTGCTGCTCTCTATCACGGCAAATACTGCCGCATACAGGAACGGATAGGCCGTGCCATCGTTAGATCCGGACTCGGCTGCCACAATGTATCGGATTCTCTTCGGGATCCTCGTGGAAAACTTGGCTTCTCCCAGGACGCTGGCGGAAAGGACTGGATCCGTCGGCGTCAAGGTAGCAGCGATGATGAATGCAGTGCTCCATTGAACGCCGATGACAAGTTTGAGGATGACGGCGGACACGAGCCATCCGAATATCATGTTCGGCCCAAGCAATACAGCAAGTCCTCTCCAGTGCTTCTTCACATAACCACTAGGTAAATCAAGGCCGACTGCGAAGACTTGCACGCACGCAACGACGCGGGCCAATTCCTGGGTGATGTTGTCCTGGCTGGCCCATTTTGATGGCCCAGGCAGGTCGGCAGCGAGAGGCCCCAGTGCTATGCCAGTCAAGGTCGCCAGAGGTGGCTCGGAGAGATGCAGTTTGTTTCTGATGAGCTCTGAGAACAGTGCATACAATACCAGGAAGAACGATAGTGACAGATACACCAGGTGTGGTCCGTCTGGTTCTAGTTCGGGGATCTGCGAGCGTTTTGCCATGATTCTATAGCCGATCGCCGGTCTATGTAAGGAATTGGTTGGGATGTCGTTATGTTAGACAAGTATGGAAACACGGACGCAAAAACTTCCTTTTAGACAACGGTTCACACTAGACACAATTTGGGACACAATCTATGTAGTTTACAATAATGTGGAATGACGTGCCATTCTTTTGGGTTCGTGTTGGCGCTAGTCTTGTTGTCATCGTCATCAACCTTGTCGCTTGGTTAAGCAGGCAGCGTCTAGGTGCTCCCTTCCGTCTTTTTAACTACATGGCTGACATGTTATTTAAAAATGACGATAAATAGTACGGGAATACTAGTTTTCGTGACGGTTCGCTAGGAGGCTTAATGTCAAGCATTCGACAACATTAGGCTGGTGCATGTGCCTAGGTTACAATTTTGCAATCCACTTTTAAGGTTGGACTAGACATGAACAACATTGAAAACTAAGATAGTCAATACGTGCAACTTAATCAATGGAGCCCCACGAAATCCATGCATTATAAGAGCAGCCTGCGGTATGCACGGCGAGCGAGGTGATCAACTGGCCGCCTTACCGGTATACCCCTTGAAGTCCGTATGCCCTTCCTCCTTCAAGATCTCCGGTAACTCGTCTTGGACATAACTTGTCTGCCAGCTTTTCTCTACCGGCTTCCAGCCCAGCCCTCGTAATCTCACAGCGCGGCTACGACTGTTGAGCCCAACCACGGCGCCCGTGTATTCACCGAAAAGATCGCCGTACAGCTTTGCGTCGATGGTCCTAGGCTTCGGGTCCTTGATCTTGCCTGCCTTGTGTAGGCTTTCGCCAATAAGTTCCGCAACCTCCTTCCAGCTGGGCTCATCGTCGCCCGTGGTCTCGCAGAAGTAGTATGGGTTTTTCAGCAGCTGCGCAGGAGGGGTATATTCCATATGATGGAGGAGTATCCTATATGCCCGGCCCAGGTCCTTGACGTGGATGTTGGACTCGACCGCTAAGCCGTCGCCGACATGGCCTGCATAGCCGTGCTTGAGTGCAAATCGTGTCAGCGTCGGGATCTGGATGGTGAGGCGCTTGTGGGATTCATTGAAGCCGTAGATGAGCGGCGGGATCATGATTGCGAGTTTGGCCTTCTCGCCCAATACTTTCTGCTTCCGAATGATAGCCAAGTCAATCTTGCGGTGTGGCGCGCTGTCTGATAGGGCATCAATATCCGACGGCACGTTGTCGTAGTAGATCTTGTCTGATTTCTTCGCTCCGTGGACGCCGTCGTCCAGCACCGAGGTACCGGACGTGTGAATGTAGATTGTGCTCAGCCCCTTGTCGGCGCGACGCTGAAGTCCGTCCAGAACAGCCTCCACGCTGGGCAAATCATCTGCGGTTGCAGTATGGATAACGATGTCATGCTTTGCGGTCTGCTCGGTGATGAGGTCTTTGTCATTCAGGTCGCCGATTACAACATCCGATGCCCCCGAGGTTTTGATTTGGTCACCGTGTTCCTTCCGTCGCACGAAACCTGTCACCAAATACCTTTCCTTGACCAGAAGGTCTAGGACATTCCAGCCGATGAAGCCGGGGCCCACAATCAATACTTTCTGCTCCCTTGAAGTCATGTTGCTGCTTGAAATAGTCTCAATATAATCGCAATAGTATGACAGTAAAAATAATTCAGGAGACCCCAAGTTATTCGGAAATACCTGAAATGAATTCCCAGATTGGTCTTGCGGGTCTCATATGAGAGCTCGGGGGTTATATAGGTTACGTTGTATAAGTCGATCCTTTCCCCGCTTCGTGCCCACGGTACTGCTAACCGTCCTATAAACTTTGACTTGCGGGGCGTGACGTATTTATTAACCTAGCATGGCCGGCTACATTTGTAATGATAAGTATAAAGGTGGTTCAAATGGAAATTCTTTATTCCCAACATCAACAAATCGCGTGCTCTTGTCTTAATCATTTTCCGGGTCACGATTCAGCGCCCCGCCATTGCCCCTCCATTACAAATTCATGAAGAGGTCAGCTAAACGCGGGCAAAATTCAGAAGTCAGGACGGGATCTACATAATTTGGCACAGCAAAGATGCGTGATACGCTTCTTTCATTTTTAATTACACACTACAATACTTTACAGTTGCAAGAATATTTGTGCTCGAAATAAACATGTTGCGGTCAACCCAAAATGAGAAGAAATGGTAGGCAAAGAAAGAAAAGTTGGTAGAACAGGCCCTATCCAGGCTAAGGGTACACTTTACATATTCCTACAGTTTGAGTACAAGCCAATCATCCATTTTGGGATCCATCCTCTTCATAGAGCCTAACAAACCCAGCACCGGTCCTTGAATTTCCCGGCCTCCAAACCATCGCTTTGGTCCCGAGTAGGCCTCTATAAATCCGTCCGGACCAGAAATACCAAGGAGATTCCTGCCTATGGGCTCCGGTGGCATATTGTGTGGACGGCAGACACAGCTTGAATCGGCAGCTGCCTTGTCATCCTCGTCTGACGTTGCAGCAAGCCCCTCGTGTGAGTGCCACCGGCAACGCTTATCCGTCGCTGCAAAGCTGGGTTGTTTGCGAGAGAATAGTGTGTTACCTATTGCTGAATTGACATCCTTGAGCGCGATGAATTTCTCGTCATCGACAAAGTAGTCAATCTTGAAGCTGTCACCATACGTGCGGCTAAAATCCACGATCTGAGTCGTGAGCGAATCCGGAATACTGGCGTTGCCCGCAGTTGTCTTGGATTTACCGTACAACTCCCCTTTTCCTAGACTGTCGACACTTCTTCGATTCGCCCAAAGAATACGTATAGATGAATTGCGACTGCCAGTAGCATCTCCATTGCCATTGAGTAATTTGTAGGCGAGCTGCAATGCGGGCGCAATGCCTGTGCCGCCAGCCAGAAACACGACATCCTTCGCATCTCCCATGCGTTTCGGGACGTCGAAGCCGTAGTGCGGCCCACGCAGCCAGACTTGGTCTCCCACTTGAAGGCGGAACAAGTAGTTCGACATCTCTCCAGTATCCATCTTTCTAATGAGAAAGCGGAGGTTGCCTGTGTCTACTCCAGCGTCGTCGAGTGGCGGCAGGGGCGTGTAATGCCTTGCGATCTGCAATTGCGGCTGCTTCATCTCCACGGACCATAGGCCGTGATCCCATGCTGCTTTGATCTTGGCACTATTTTTGGACTTTACATTGTCCGGGCAGCGAATTGTTAAAATGAATGCTGTTGGCGATACCTGTTCTTTCGAAATGATGTTGAACGGCGTGAACTTCGTGGTGTTGAGGGTGTCATCAGACGATTCTGAGCTGAGCGTGTACCAAGCGGCACCAGCAAGAACAACGGAAGCGAGGGAGTATATCCACGGCTTTCGTGATCTCCCCTTCGAAGCTCTAGGTCTCACCTCCAGCGATTTGGATTCCAGGCGCCGTGTCGAAGTAGAGAACTTGGACCTTGCCGATGCTTGTAAAGGGGCTCGCTGTAGAGGCTGGCGAGCAAGCAGAGATTGCGAATGCAGACTTGGAACTGGCCGAGTTCGACCTGCCCGAAGACAGCGTGAGCATACTTTCGATGCACTCATCGCAAAAGCTGGTTGTGTTATTCTACACAACAATGCGGAAGCGTTTTAAGAGTTCATGGGTTTGGATGGCTCATGATTGGTTCATGGCCGCGGAAAGATCGTCTATTCATCGACAAGAGGCAAAGTGGAATGAATATGCATATAAACCATATATACATGTTCAGCCTATCCACGCTATGGCCGCTAAGTCCGTGTCGCCATAGCTCCGGTACGTCATCTCATCGCCTCGCCGAATAATAATCAACTGATTAGCACTTGTTCCTGCGAGAAGTCCTAGGGTTCCTCAACACTCGAGGTGGCATCTTCTCGACGCCTGAAGCTGCGATACAAGCTTCGATGGCTTTCAGATCATTGAGACCGCTGAGCAGTCGCTCATGGAAGCACGCCTTCAGAATAGCGCAACCTCGGCCACGGTACCTCAACACCATCGCAAATTGCCCGGAGCCAACATGCGACTGCGCCGAGACACCTGCCATGCCGGAGGGCCTCGACATTGATCACAAGGGGAAGCTCAACGGGCTGATCTCCAACTATGCGGAACAGGTACTGATATGTACGGGCAAAGATGACTGGCCATCGCGCATTGAAGAGGATAACAGCGGCGACAACCTCGCGGCGGACCTCAAGGAGCTGATTGGAAGAGGCGGAGTGTACAGTGATGTGAGTAGCCCAGCGACGCCAATAAGAGTCGAAGTGGACGGGCAGTCGCTGACGGTAAGTGCCATCTCCTCCTCTAGCCGTTCCACAACGTATCCATTCTCAACTCGTCCTTCCCGTCGTCAATTTCGAAACGTCCGGAAGTCCAGACCGCCTCTGCCTACCTTCTCCCGAGCTTCAAGTACATCCCCTTCCTGCCTCGGGTATCCTTCGACTCGGTCCAGGCCCTCGTCAGAGGCTATCTGCTCCCCGAAAAGCTACACTCCGCGCACGATGGACTCTCGCCAATCCACAAAGATCGCCTGATTCGCAAACCCGCGTACCAAACCCTATTATATGGTGTTCGCGACGTGCAGGATGTGCTGGTACTCATCTGCGGCCACGGCGGAAGAGACCAGCGCTGCGGTGTCATGGGACCTGTCCTGCAGAAAGAATTCGAGACCAAGCTACCAAAGGCTGGATATGAGGTCATGACCGGACCGTTAGTCGACGAGAGCGTGTCGGCCCCGGCTCTTTCGGGGGCCACGGGCGATGCGCCGTCGACGGCCCGAGTGGGTTTGATCAGCCATATTGGCGGACACAAGTTTGCTGGAAACGTGATTATATATGTGCCACCAACCCTGAACACGAAAGATATTCGGCCGCACCCATTAGCCGGTCATGGTATTTGGTATGGAAGAGTCGAGCCCAAGCATGTGGAAGGGTTAATCGAAGAGACGTTAGTCAAAGGCAATATAGTGACTGACCATTTCAGAGGCGCCATCAAGCAGGGAGGTGAGATTGTCAGGTTATAGATCAGACAACGCTTAGACTGTTGCTCCTGATATATGTAATTCTGTGTAGAAATAACGTCGAATCCGAGGGAGGCCCGTCCCCATGTACGGGAATAATAATGATGAAAGGGTATCTCAATAACGCGCTCGCACTTCTTACACCTTGTGCGAAACCAGCCCCCACGATTTACGATATACCAATACGGACCTTCCGTGGCCCTCACCTCGTGTAATGAAACCACTGCCATGAGTCCCGAGCTCGGAATCTCCCCCATCTGGTTCATCTCTCCATATTTCATACCCAAAATCATCTGAACTTCCCAGGGTCGTAGCCAGCTTCGCTACCCTTTCTGCCTGCTTCATGTCGCCGACCTCAAATAGCATGATCTTCGGTTTGAGCACACTCGCAACAGTGATTAGCCGCGCATAAAATACATCCTCCAAGTCACAATCCAGGGACGTGGCGGTCGCCTGGAGCTTCTCGTCCGGCACCAGAGCGACTTTCGGCTCAAAGTTGCGGACCGAGCGACCCGTATCCGTGTTAAAGCCCCGGCTCGATATGTACGGTGGGTTTGAGATCAGCATGTCTATGCCTTCCGGTACATGACGATAAATCCCATCCTTGAACACGTCGGCCTCCTCGAACGTCACTCTGCCCTCGCCGAGAGCTTTGCCCGGTAGCATCCCCGCCTGTACATTCTGCCTCAGATTTCGCCGGGCCAGCTGCACTGCTGTGGGACTGATATCCAATCCTGTGACCTGGATTCCTGGGAATTTCTTATGAAGCTGCTCGTATAAGAGCAGCGCGATGCATCCTGTCCCCGTACACAAGTCCAATATCCTGAAGCCGCTTTCCGGCGTGAGATCGCCAAATGCGCCTTTGCGAATCAGACCCGCAACGTGCATCACATATGCCTCGGTCTCGGGTCTCGGGATGAGGACGCCCCTTCTGCATTTCAGATCCAATCCCCCAAAAGGCTGCGAGCCCAGGACGTATTGCAACGGCTCGCCATGGCCGCGCCTGCTGCACAGATGTGCTATCCTACGCTCATGGGAGACCTGAGCTCGCGGCGACGTTTTCAGAGCGGATGCAGAGGCTGGGCGCAGGGAAGACACGTGCTCCCTGATCCATCGTAGTTCATGCTGCGCTGACTCGAGGTCTCTGCATGCGGGCAGGAGAGTCCGGAGATGGGGCGAGTTGGTGTGGGCGCGGTGTAGGAGAGAGTGTTGGAGACGGGGCATTCGTGAAGGAAGGGGATATCTGTGGATGGATATTTGAAGGAGGGTGAAGGAACGAATTAAATTGATTGGTGCTGTTGTCAATGAAAGGGGTGACTGTAGTGAACTGCAACGAGGATCTTCCAGTTTTAGGGGTTTTGCACCATGAGGAACGGCCCGCTAGGATGCAGTCCCGCGTTCCTGCGTCTTGTGGCCCGCTCTAGTTAGTGGCCTGCCTTGGTGAAAACCGAATTCTAGATCGACTGATTATTTAGGTTAAGCCAAAGAAAGTTGCGATTTTTCGGTTTTGTAGTATAGGAGTATTCGTAGTGCTTAAACTTTTTTATTGTACATGTACTTATGACACATTTATACAACCTATCTAAAGTGAGCTCTGAGCTGGGTATCTACGTGACCATCTAGCATCCCCGTACTCCACCATGCATGCACATTGGATGCCCTACTTATACTACAAAATTGGCCGTTTGACCACCTTTGACAACAAAAATCTTCTTCGCTCGCCTAATGTCACAATCCGGCTTCATGGCCTTGCTCTTTGCCTCGTCCGACTCCTTGATCTGCTCGACAAACCAATCTCTCCATTCGGGACTGCCTTGCTTTAGATCTTCGGATGGCTTCGCAACATGCACGACACAACGGAGTTTGCCATTGACTTGCACCGCACATCGAATCGAGGTCTGCGCGAGAAGTTCAAGCGTCCCGTCAGCCACCGGCCAATTTGCCGCTTTGGGATCAAAGATGCCGTCTAGGTTGGGGAACAAGATGCTCCAGCATTCCTCCGCGATCGCTGGAGTAATGGGGGCCAACATGCGCAGTAAATGGCTGACAGATGCAATCTTGACAATTTCCGAACCCGCGCTGTTTTCAAGTAGGACGTTCGTCCATTCCATAAGATGCGACACGGCCGTGTTCAATGCATAAACCTTGTCGTAGGATTGCGATACAGCTGTGATTCCCTTTTGGGTTGCTCGCCAGATATTGGCATCTGCTTGGAGCTCACTGGACTCCGTACGGCTGTCGGCTCCTGACGCGAAATTTCTGAAGTGCTCCTTCGCGTCCCATGGTGTCCGCTGCTCAACAGGAGGCAGCGATGTGGCAAAATTATACAGCCGTCTGAGCCATCGGGTGATGCCAGCAATCTTGTCTTCGTCCCAGTTCACAACGTCACTGACTGGTGCCTGGAAAAGCATGTGGGCTCTCGTCGTATCCGCGCCGTACTGTGCAATGAAGGACGTCGGATCAACACCATTGTGCTTGGATTTTGACATCTTTTCAAATGAAGTGTTCGGCTTCTTCCCGGACGAGACCACCTTCGGATTGGAGGGATCTGAGAGATCCACTTCGTCGGGCTTCAGGAATTTGCCCGTGTCGGGATCAGTGTGTGTCTTCCCATGTACCATGCCTTGCGTAATAAGCCGTCTAAACGGTTCAACAAGAGGCATCTCCGCAGCTACCTCGGGATAGAGAACTTCAGTCAGGGCCTTGAATATAAACCGAGCATAAAGCAAGTGTAGAATAGCATGCTCGATACCTCCGATGTACATATCCACGGGCATGTGCTTTCGCAATGCCTGCAAGGAAATTGGTTGCTCAGAGTTGCGTGGATCTGCAAACCTTAGGTAGTACCAGCTCGAGTCCACAAAAGTGTCCATGGTATCCGTGTCCCTCTTCGCTGGACCATGACATTTGGGGCAATTGGTATTGACCCATTCCTCGGCTCTTTCAAGAGGGTTGCCCGTCCTGCCTTCTGTCCAGTGATGGTCAAGTTTGGGAAGGGTGACGGGCAGGTCAGCGTCAGGCACTGGCTGTGCTCCACAGCTTTCGCAGTGAATGATGGGTATAGGAGTTCCCCAGTAGCGCTGTCGGCTGATCAGCCAGTCACGAAGCTTCCACTTCGTGATTGGCTGTGCTGCTGAAGCCTCTGTGGCTATCTGCTGGATAACCATGTCCGCAGCAGCTTCAGAGTCCATGCGTGCATACGACTGTGCAAGAGGAGTCATGTATCCGGATCCAATATATGGTCCGCTAAGATCATTAATCGACCCATCTTCTGCCGGGCTTATTGCGTATTTGATGGGCTGGCTCTTTTGGTGTTGTTGCCAGAAGTGATAGTCTCTCAAGTCGTGGGCAGGGACGCCCATCAAAGCTCCTGTCTCATAATCACCCCTTACGTAAGGCGCCACATAGACTGGGATATGCAAGTACCGAGTGACTCCGTCTGAATCGTCAGTATGGGACAAGGGATTTGTTGCCGTGAGTTCGGGGACCAAGTAGCCTTCTCTAGAGTCATGGGGCAGCTGCTCCGCTGTGTTCAAGAATGCACGAAGTTTCGAATCCTGCTTAGCAAGTCGTTGCACCAAGGCCGAGTGTGGCGATAGGGCAAGATACTGCACGGCAAATATGGTCTCGGGGCGAGTTGTATATACCTTCAGGGTCTCTGTCTCGCCTCCGGGCAGATTAACGACGAAATCGTAGTACGCAGCCTTGGTGCGCCCTATCCAGTTTCTTTGTTGACTCAAGACCAGATCTGGCCATGCATCATCCTCAGCGAGCTTCTTTAAATCGTCCAACAGAGATTCTTGGTATTTCGTGATCTTTAGGAACCACTGTTCAAGTGATCGCTGCTCGACTATGGCGCCCGACCTCCATGAACGGCCCGAAGCATCGACCTGTTCATTTGCGAGTACCGTTTTCTCTACAGGGTCCCAATTGACCTCGGATCGTTTCCGATCGACAAGGCCGGCGGCATGAAGAAGCAGGAATATCTTCTGCGTTTGTTTGTAGAAATCAGGGTCGCAAGTCGCAAACTCCTGTCAACGAATGATATATCAGCATATAGGCGGCGAGCACAGCTCAATGTGGCTACTCACCCTAGACCAGTCGAAGCTCCCGTTCATGACTTGCAACTGCTCCTTCATGCGAGCCATGTTATCCTTCGTCCACTCGGACGGGTCTATACCCCGTTCAATCGCAGCGTTTTCTGCCGGAAGACCAAAAGCATCCCAGCCCATTGGCAAGAGAACTTCCTTGCCCTGTAGTCTGTGATAGCGTGCCATGACATCGGCTATCGTATAGACTCGTAGATGTCCAAGGTGGAGCTTTCCAGACGGGTATGGGAACATGGAGAGAATGTACATGTTCTCCTTGTCGCTGGGATTCGCAGCATCATTGTGGTCCTGGGGGCCATTCTTGGATGCATCACCGATAGCACCGGTATTTTTCCATATCTCCCGCCATTTCTCATCGAGGGCAGGCAAGTTCAATTGGGTGCGATCGTTTCGTCTCGGGTTGGCTCGCGAAGTATACAGCCGGGGCGTGGAGGTGCACGCGCGCAGGAGCCCTACGCGAAGGCCAAGGCGGGCCGGGGCCTGATATAGAAGAGAGCGCATCTGGGAGGTCTCATGCTCGCAATCAAGGTCTATGATAATTCGGTGCTCATTGTGCGGCGCGTCGCTGTGCAACCGGCGCGTGCGTAGTTACGTACGGAGTGCTTTAGGAGGTCGGCCGATTCACGATCGGCGCTACAGCTGCAGAAGCTCTCACAAGCTTAACTTTTTTTTTTCTCTGGACAGGGCTGGGATGGCGCCCGCATTGATTGAAACGTCATGGGTCGTTAGCGCGCCTCGGCCCTGCGCGTTGGCTGCCCGTTTCCAAGCCATTGATGGAACCTGGGGTCGTGGCTTTTCAGTGCGACAGACCGCCAAACCATGGCAGAATCGTGCTCGAGGCAGTGTGATCATCTGACGACACTACATATATGAGAAGAACTGCGTCATGAGTGATCATTGTGAATTACACACTTCTGCTGCTGGCAGCTCATGATTGACGTCTTCAGGAATCTCATGCCTAGACCCTGGTAACGCAAGTGATATGCAGTAACCTAGTAAAGTTGTACTGTACATGATTGTAAGAGCCGAAACTACCCCTAACTACCGGGCACGGACCCGTTTTCCGCCCAAAAGGAGCCTCGAGCCTGCAACCAACAAGAAGAAACACCAAGACATCGCCATTGTCCATGGTGAATCCTCCCAAAACGACGCTCCGCAACCGTACATAACCTTGGGCACGAGTTCACGACACGATAGTCGTCGCATTCTTACATCTACGTCGTACTATTGGCGACACTCACGACAACACCTCTTCCAACACGATTTCTCTGGCTTGCTAGTTTGCTAGCACAGAGCAGGATATACGCTTGGCGTCGCCCCCGGTACGACAAACACCTGGACACAGAAGTGTTCGCGCCGCCCATTACGCATTCCCATTGAAGCCTTCTCGCTGCTTTCTGGGCCTATGGCGTAGAATTCAAGCTTGCAACACTATCCGGCAGAATTAGTTGAACGGGCGACTTGGGGACAAGACGCCTCGTTTGCGATAATGCCAGCTCACTACTCCGCCGGCCTTCAACCGAATGCCAGAGACTCGCTGGAGTTGGCCTCACTCGCATCTTCGAGCCAGCGTGGACCCGACACATACTCGGACACCGATTCGAGACCTTCCATCTCATCTTCGAGGAAGCTCTCCCTCGAGCAAGATGACCCTCTAGACGACAACAACCCTGCTGCTCGACCCGGCCAGGGTTATGGTCATGGGCGCACTTACTCGAACGTCTCCAACTTTGACTACGCTGCGAACCTCTTCCCTCTGTCGTCGTCGGCTGGGAATGGATATGCGCCCCTGGGCGCGCCTACATCGACGGCGCATCAGGCTGGTGGCTTGGGGGGAACATCGCTCGAAAAACACAAGACTCTCACATACATGAATGGTCTAAGCCTGATCGTCAGTCTGATCATTGGCTCCGGCATCTTCTCTTCACCAAGTCAAGTCAATGCAAACGTTGGCTCGCCCGGCGCTGCGCTGATTGTGTGGGTAATAGCGGGTGTTCTGGCCTGGACAGGAGCAGCAAGTTATGCCGAGCTTGGTGGTGCTATTCCTCTGAATGGAGGACCGCAGGCCTACCTGAGCAAGATCCTCGGAGAGCTCTCTGGCTTTCTCTTCACATGGGTAGCGGTCCTGGTCTTGAAGCCGGGGAGTGCAGCTATCATTGCCATCATCATGGGTGAATATCTTGTGCGCGCTGCCATTGGGGCTGAAGCCGAGACAATAAGCCCCTGGGTCAACAAGGGCGTTGCACTGGTAGGACTTTTCCTCGTCACATTCATCAATGCATTGTCTACACGCTTGGGCACTCGGCTGAACGATATGTTCATGTTTCTCAAATTTATCGCACTCATTGGTGTCACTATTGTCGGTATAGTAGTGGCCCTCACTGGATTCTCCACCACGGGCTCAGCCAACCAGGACTGGAAAACTCATTCGTGGTTTGAGGGGACAAGTACAGATGGTAGCAAGTGGGCAGTGGCTATATATGCAGGGCTCTGGGCTTACGATGGCTGGGATAACGTAAGTGGCCGGACCAAGAAAACATATCAGCGTTGACACAACTGACTCAAACGATAGACAAACTACGTCGTAGGCGAGTTTCGCAATCCTGGGCGCGACCTGCCCCGTGTTATCCACACGGCGATGCCAATGGTCATTACAAGCTATCTGTTAGCAAACGTTGCCTACTTCTTCGTTCTGCCCATGGCAGTGATTAATTCGACCAATACCGTGGCCGTCATGTTCGGTGGGAAGGTCTTTGGACCAATTGGCGCACTAATTCTTTCCATGATTGTGAGCGCTTCCTGTTTCGGGTCGCTCAACTCGTCAACCTTCACTAGCAGCCGCCTCGTGTACGCGGCAGGAAAAGAGGGCTACTTCCCTGCGGTTTTTGGACGCATCGGTCTTGCGTCGACGGCTCCCGGCCTATCTTCCACGAGGACGAGGAACTGGTTTTCGAAACGAATGCATAATATGCTTGGTGATGAGGAAACTGGTCTCTTTTTCACCCCGGTCAACGCGATCGTCTTGAATGCTGTCCTTACGGTGGCTTACGTACTCGTTGGCGAATTCGGAGAGCTCATCACGTTTTATGGTGTGGCTGGCTATACATTCTACTTTTTGACTGTGCTGGGACTCATCATCCTCCGTGTCAGAGAACCGAACTTGGAACGCCCCTATAAAACCTGGATCACGACGCCCGTCATTTTCTGCTGTGTGAGTTTGTTCTTACTCAGCAGAGCTGTTTTTGCGCAACCGCTGAAGACATTGATCGTCATCGCTTTTGTTTTAGTTGGCATCCCAGTATATTTCTGGAGGATACATGGGCGAGACCAGGTGACGAAACGAGAAGTAGGAGGCCGCTCGAGATCTGGGTGGAAGTTCTGGAAACGCTGGCGAAACTAATTAGCGAAACGACAACGAACGGCTTTGTATTGAATGCATTTCAACGGCGTTGCATATTGGCTACAATGGAGTTATGGGCACATGTACGTCCAGAGTTGGGTTGATACCAGCATATACGTTACGAGTGCATAGTCAAGCGCAGACATAAATTTTGGTAATATTAAGAAGCGCCCATGAGGCCGCATACTTCCAAATTGGTTGAATGCCTAAGCACATATTATAAGAGTATTCCGCGTTGAAATCAATCAACCGACAACAAAACAGCATGGGTTACATCGATCGCCTCGTTATAGGACCATGGTCCTTTCAGCGGCGGCGCCGGTTCATGCCGATCGAAGTCCGGTGCTCCACCGCGTCCGGCGATGGCATCATATCGCGCAAGTTATTGCCTCTGTACATTCTGTCCACCATCTTACGATTCGTGTGGGGCCGCGTTCGGCGGTACTAATCATTTTCATTTTCATTTGGTGCATCAGTGCATGTCTCGCAAGTACATCTCATCGTCCTTCTTTGGGTGCATCACGTCTCTGTTCTCAGTATCCCCAAGCAGTTTTTACACCAACCCCCGGCGTATTCAGCAACGAAGAGGATGGGTTCCGCAGATAGTAATGTTCCAGGAGCCTTTGATGTGAAATCAGTTGCCATTATCGGTGCCGGGCCGTGCGGTCTGTCGGCCGCTAAATACCTTCTCGCGCAACCGTCCGCTTCATCTACTTCCGGATCTCACTTCGAGAAGGTGACAATCTACGAGCAGCAACCCCAGGTTGGCGGCGTATGGCTATACTCGTTATCTTCCGTCTCCGGGACGCCGATCCCCCAGACCTCGGCTTCTTGTCCCCCTGATCTACCTCTCAGTCCGGGTCTCAACCACGGGGATTCGGGTGATGGGAAGCCGATCTTCCCGAGTCCCATGTACGAAACGCTCAACACAAATATTCCGCACACGCTCATGCGGTTCTCGGATCATCCGTTCACGGACGCGAAAGGGCGAACAATAGAGCAGGGCGCAGACCTGCGCATCTTTCCGGAGAGGGAGGTCGTGCAGCGGTACTTGGAGGAATACGCTGCAGAGCTGCGGCGACTGATACGCTTTTCGACCAGTGTTTTGGATGTCAGGCTTCGGAAATTCACCGAGCCTGATACTGGCAGAGAAAAAGACCAGTGGGACGTCACATCCCGCGATCTTTTGACGGGGCACGAGAAGACGGAGACCTACGATGCGGTCGTGGTGGCGAGCGGCCACTACAACACGACGTACGTGCCCAATATAACGGGGATCACGGACTTTGATCAGGCGCACCCGGGCCTCATCTCGCACGCCAAAACGTATAGGACGCCCGATGCGTTCAGAGGGAAGAAGGTTCTGCTTGTGGGCAACTCGGCGTCTGGCCTCGACATTGCGGCCCAGATTACCAAGGTCTGCCAGCGGCCTCTTCTCCTATCCGTGCGGACCAACACGCCGGAGGACGTCAAGGAGCACGTGGGGTTCGAAGAGGTAGCGGAGATCGAGCAGTTCCTGGCCGAGACGAGAGGTGTCCGGCTGAAGAGTGGGCGCGAAATCACGGGTCTGGACGCCGTCTTGTTCTGCACCGGCTACCTCTTCACGTTTCCCTTCTTCAAAGACGGAGAGCTGGACGGCGAGCCGCTTGTCACCGATGGCCGGAAGGTCCACGGATTGTACAAACACGTCCTGCACATCCACCACCCGACACTCGCGTTCCCGGGGCTGCCGATCAAGGTGATTCCGTTTCCGTTCTCCGAGTCTCAGGCGGCCGTGTGTGCGCGCGTGTGGGCCAACGAGCTGGCCCTGCCCTCGACCTCGAGTATGGAGGAGTGGGAGCGGCACGAGGCAGAAGAGAAGAGCCCCGGAAAGTATCATGTCTTCCCGCCGCTTGGGGACGGCAACTACATCAACGAGGTGCACGAGTGGATCGCCAAGGGCTCGACAAGGGGTAAGGAGCCGCCGTGGTGGAACGAGAAGATGTTCTGGGAGAGGAATATTTACGCACAGGCCAAGATGACATTTGAGAAGGACGGGAAGAAGGCCAGGACGCTCGAGGAGCTGGGGTTCGTGTATGAGCCGTTAAAAAAAGAGGAGAAGGCTGAAGAGGTGAGTTCCAAAGAGCCGGGACTGGATGTTGCAGGGTAGATAGAGGGTAGATGGTATCAGATACAACGTGCTTCTTTTGGACCATTGTAGATCTGGAATTCGAATAATTTCACGCTCGATATCATGATAACTCCAACTTGCATATAGTAAAATTATCGCCAACTAGTGGGTAATTACTGGGGTCGAGGCAAGCTCGAACGTTTATTGACACCGCCAGCAGCATGTCCCCTTTTTTCTTTCCTCAGGATGTTGATATACCGCACCATCGACTTATCAATTTCCCATAATAGCAGATGGTGACCACCAGGAACAAATGCATGACCATGAACATATTGTTCACGTTAAACGCATCCATAATCCGGCGGAAGCGCAGATTAATCATTTACAGATTACCCCTTCATGCATAAAAAGCGCATCGATAGAAACCGCCTGGGAGTGAGACATTATAATTAATCATGCTGATGATGAAATCAATGCAGTTGCATCACTGAGCCTCTGGGTATATGCTCATGCGCTAACCTCACTGAATAAAAAAACCCATAAACGCCAGCTATAATGCACAATGGCCTCAAAGCCCTTGCAGTAACGATGACTTTTCCCTACTGCCAAAATCTTCGACACTTGTGCCTTCCTTAAGCCCAAACATCCCCAGAGAGGTTGTGGGCAACGTAGGTAGTGTCCTGTACGACATACTCATTGAGCTGAGCCTCGATATCTTCGTCTGACAAGTCGCTGCCGTCCCTTCTCTTGAGCGGAGTCCCGTCGGGGGAACATCCACTGATTGCCTCAAAGTAGTAGCCATGGGCATCTGTGTCGAAGCCCGTAGTGCCAGCATTGCAGCCAAGGTTGGCATAACCTTCACAGACCTTGACGTCGCTGACAGTATACTCGGTGGTATTTGCTGTACCATCTGACAGCCAATATTCTGGAGAGGTATGGCGATAGTTTAGGATAATTGGAGGCAGACGGGGTACCGGGTCGTCAAGGTGAGTCACACGGTACTCGGCACCGGCCTGATCGGTCACGTATGCTACGAAGGGCCTGTTTCCGACACGAGGACTACCGTATGTATAGATATCGATAGAATAGCCAGCGTTGCGGACATAAGCAGCAGCAACAGTGCCAACGGCAGCACCCAAGGAATGGCCAGTAAAAACGATGCTGTAAGAAGGGTTGGTTGCAACGGCAGCGGCGATGGCAGCGGTCACATTATCAGCAACTTCAAGCCAAGCATCGTAGAAGCCAGTATGAAGGAGACATCCTGTGGTAATGTCACACAACTCCTGTACGAACACCAGACTGGGCACAAGTAAGTTTTAAATCTGTAATTACTCGGCTTGATGACTTACTCGGTGATCCAGTTACGAACGGAGTGAGAGCCGCGGAATGAAGCTACAATGACTTTGTTTGTGTCATCAATAGAGACAAAACCCTGAATATCTGTGACATCACCACTACAGGAAAGTCAGTCAGGACTCGTGGACAGTATCCGGCGATTGGAGTGCTTACGCAAATGTGGCAGTGACGACAGCACCAGCAGATGTGACATCGGGACAAGCATCATCTGCACAAGTCACCACAGTGCCAACGGCGACGTCGGAGTTGCAATATGAAGCAGCGGCATATTCGGCATAAAAGTCGAAGGCAGTGACTTCTGCCATGGTGACAGTAGTTGTTGCTATGTTGTGTGAGCAATCTCATACCAATGACAGAACATCATCCTAATCACCTACCTCGCTCTTTTAAGTACAGCTTCATCTCATCGGGTATAGGACCCGCGACCGCTGATAGAGCATAGCTCGAGATGAGAGTCCAAGTTAATGGCTTCATCTTGTACCGAGTAGCGGGAACCGTTCAGGAGGAAAGACACTTTGACGCGAGGAACAAGACGATCAAAGTTATACCAGCTTGATAAGGCCGTTGGTGAAAGTGAGACAGGGATTTCTCGTTGGAGGGACGGCAGAGCGAATGATGTACACATCTCAGCACCGACAATCGCGAGCGACCCTTGAACTATATATTCGCAGATCGGAGGGCAACCCTCACGACTGGAGGGGTCGGTCCCCAACCATGCGGACAATTTTCACGCTCCTTTGGATGACTGTCATGTCCATGGATCCCCGCAAACTTTCCGAGAGTGGATATGGGCTTGCAGAGGATGCCTCGGTGACTAGCTTCGAGGTATGGAACTGATACACGATCCCCAAACCTGTTCCTGGGACAGAGGAGAGGTGTGACTTACATGGCCAGCTAAAAAGAATGAGGGCGGTGCGTCCAGGGGGGGCATTGCATGCGTTGTGCCTTCATCCGAGCTGCCAGGGCTTCTGTCGCGGATCTGGTGGCTCAGACCACGATACCGAATTGGTCGATGAGGAAGAGGTGTGGTGGGGGCTGCGGCAGTGACATTGCGGTCTTCTATGAGATCCTTGTTCTCTCCTGGCCATGCGGCTGGGAGACAGCTCGCGTGCCATCGAAATCACAAACGCTAAAATCGGATAGTAACTTACCCACACCTCGTGGCATTGATGAAGCGCCCACTATTGTGAGCGGACCGCACAGATCGTTTGATGGTAGAGAAGTGTCGGTGATGGCTACCGCATCCAGACACCACCACCCCGACTGCCCAGCAATTGGCGGGAAGAATACTCACCTGAAGGGACGTCACAATGCTAGCGCGGGAGAGGTGTAAATGAAGTTCTGTGTCCCTGTCTGGGTTGACGACGATAGACGGATGGAGAATCATGGTTTTGCGCTTCCCCAGATTCTTGGGTTGCACTCGCAGCCCAATAGTCTGGGATTCACAGGCCTCGGCTGAACACGTACGGCCTCAGCACTGAATTGCTGAGAGATACGGCAAGGAGGTGCATTGGCAGGCGTATGTGGCACCTCGTGCTGAACGCGTAACACAGCGCAAGGCCCGAGGGTTATATGGGAACCGGCCGGGACATCCGCTAATTCGAGTAACGGCTGGGCACGACTATTGCATTGTGCATTACAGGGTCGCTGTTCAGGCTGGGTGAAGGAGCTGCTGAGCAGCAGCTGAGGTAGATGATCGTCCAGATCTAGAGCTTAAGGTTTCCGACAGAATCCCGTCGGGAAAAATAATTCCACACGAAGATGCTGTAGTCGGCAGTCGGCAGCCTCTGCCTGCGTGCTTGATCAGCCAAGGGCTCGGCTATAGTACCTTATACAATACCACCGTGGTGCTCCAACACGCTAGGAGAATATGAGGTGAAAGAAGCAATGGACGCGACGATTTAGAGTGCAATCACTCGTGTAAGATTACGTCGTGGCTTGGACGCGTGCATACAGTGATGCATTGCATGGGTCGTCGGCAATTCCACGCTACCAGCTGACACTCCCTGCTCCCTGCATAGCATTGCTGTAGACTTATTAGCGCAGAGTATAATTCTAGGGATGAAGAGGCAGATTTCCGGGAATTATGCACTTTCAGATCAACACTTTCCGCTGGCATGTCTGTCTAGCAAGGACTGCAATGAGACGCTGAGGGCTGATCTCTTTGCATCTCGCAATCATTGGGCATTTAGTCCAAGCAAAGACTTTTGTCGGAATGGGCCAAAGCCCGGTTGGGAGATGGATGCAGCGCGTGCGCCCGTTGTGTCTAGCTTCGGGAGCAAGATCTATTTGCGGTGGAGGGATACACCGGATAGTCCCATGACATTGTCTATTCCGTCTCTTGGTCATCTCCATCATCTCCATCAGTGCTAACCTAGGTTGCCTAGCAGCTCGCTCGCTCGCTTGCCATCGCTTTTGCATGACACCCGACCGTTCTGCCCTGCAAAGGGACACGCTAGAGAAGCTGGGGTAGCCCTTGGCATGTCGGCTGGCTTTTTTAGCGAGCAAGAGTTTGTTGAGAGCATCCATTCTCCCCTCCAATACTCCATCACGATCCCTTGGCTTCTGAGGTATTATCGAGGGTTCTTCGGCTCTGGGTCTCGCTGATCCGGAGGTGCGGAATCGACAGTATTCCACCAGGACTGCACAAAAAGACAAAATCAACGCAGAACCAAGAAGGTGATGAAAATGACAATGGAAGGCTTCGCTTATAGCACCTCGCTGACACACAGCTGAAGAAGCTCCAACCGTTGCGGTATCCGCCTGCCGCCTATCCGCAGGCTCGGCGTTGAGCCTATCAACTAGGCCTTGTAGTTTCTCCACCCGGGACTCTCGGGGCAATTGGGTGCCGGCCACGTTCCTGTCAAAAACTCAAAAATCTGCCCCTTGCAATCGACTCTATTTTAGCATGGGGACATGGATCCAGGAACGTCCATCTTTGCGAACACCTCTGCCATCGATATTTGGCAATCGATACTGCCCTCCCCTTCGCCCATGGCAGACTCGCCAGTGAGCCGGCCGGCACAGTGGTCCGATGATGCTCTGCGCTGGCCCGTTGGCCTGCTCACAAGACAGCTGACCAGCTGCCGGTTACTGACCGATACGACCCCTCAGCTCCTGAGATCGATGCCGGTGTAACCCATGTATCTACTTGTTGCAGAAATCTGTGAATCCGGAAGCCGGCCACTGGGATAGTTATACCCTCCATGTCACCTGCTCTGTCGGGCACTCGGTCGCGTCTATACTGCGCACGCTCCTGTCTATGCAAAGATAAGGGCTCCGGCGCGGAATATGGGAGTGTGCGATGGCTTTGCTTGTCTGACCAAACTGACACGGCAGGTGGCAAGCCTGTTGATAAGCTCATACAAGTTTCATTCAGACTCCAAGCCCATACACTCTGGCCTATCCTCTAGTGAGGGATGCATCACGGAAGATGAATGCTAAGTTGCTGAAGGGAACGCAGGAAAGCCAACGGTGTGTGATCACTTGAAATGGTCAAGTGAGCAGTCTGGGCTAGCTCAGCGAAGACCAACGGGCACTAGTTGCGCCTCGTCAATGCATGCCAGAAGGTGTGGTCCATGTAAACCGAAATCTTTTATGGTAAGGCGGTACCGTGTATTGGTATGACATTCTTCAGCTTTATCCACATCCCCCCTTCCCTTCCCCTTTCCCACCGCGGCGATCGCGATGAAGATCTGCAAGAATCCCCAAGCCAAGCCATCGTGCAGTAGCATTCACATGTCTTTTGCACTGCAACCCTATCGTGGTCTAGGCGGATAAGTGCAGATGGATCTACCAAGCATGGTGTTCGCCTGGGTACCCAATCTCTTCCGGCTCCCTTTCTCCAACAATGATATCATTTGCTCCTGCCTGTACGCATAGACACCATCTCGCCGCCTCGCGTAGGATCTCGTGCACTGGTCTTGGTTCCGCCAATAACGACCCACGGGTGCCTGGCAGCATGTTGTTTCTCTATCCCTTTTAGCGCAATAAGCTCGTGTGGTAGCATACACGGACAGCCCGGCTCGCAACCCATAAAGGCATGCAGTACCTCTGGTGCCCGCAGTCCACGTGGGGAGTCCCTCAGCCCTGCCTCTTCTCCTCTCGCGTCACCGACTGGACGCTGCGATGGTGATTCTCAACCTGGGAGTGCCTTCGGGCCTCCGTGCTCTGTCTCTGGTTGTCCTGTCCAATCTCGTCGGCTTGGCCTCCGGTGCTGTGATCCTGCCCCGGGATGATGTGCCCGCCGGATATGTCGCCGCTCCGTACTACCCTGCGCCGCACGGCGGATGGGCCGACGATTGGGAAGATGCTTACACACGGGCAGCCGAATTGGTCTCGCAGATGACTCTGGCTGAGAAAACCAACATCTCGAGCGGTACCGGGTTTTTCATGGGGTATATTGTGCCGCCCCCGGCATCTTGTTCATATTTGCTAACGAGTTCTAGACCCTGCGTCGGCAATACAGGCAGCGCACTGCGCCTTGGATTTCCGCAGCTGTGTCTTCAAGATGGCCCTTTGGGTGTTCGAACTACGGATAATATAACGGCTTTCCCTGCGGGTATTACAACTGGCGCAACATGGAACAAGCAGTTGATGTACGAGCGGGGTGTCGCTCTTGGCCAAGAGTTCAAAGGCAAGGGGGCGAACTTCTACCTAGGCCCGTCAGTCGGACCTATTGGCCGGAAACCCAGGGGCGGCAGGAGCTGGGAAGGGTTTGGCACAGATCCCGTGCTACAAGGCATTGCCGGAGCGCAGACTATCAAGGGCGTCCAGGAACAAGGAGTCATTGCCACCCTGAAGCATCTCATCGGCAATGAGCAGGAGGAGTACCGAATGTACAGCGTTATCCAGGCCGGATACAGCTCAAACATCGACGACCGTACTCTGCACGAGCTCTATCTGTGGCCATTTGCCGAAGGCGTCCATGCTGGAACCGGCGCGCTCATGACATCGTACAACGCGGTCAATGGCTCTGCTGATTCACAAAACGCATACCTGATCAACGGCCTTCTAAAGGACGAACTCGGCTTCCAAGGAATTGTGATGACCGACTGGCTCGCCCATCTCTCGGGCGTTCCGTCTGCGCTTGCAGGTCTCGATATGAACATGCCGGGCGACACTATAGTTCCAATTGTCCTCGGGACTAGCTTTTGGATGTATGAGCTCACCCGCTCTGCGCTGAACGGTTCAGTGCCCATGGACCGCATCAACGACATGGCCACCCGTATCGTCGCCACTTGGTATAAGCTCGGCCAGGACCAAGATTACCCGCCTCCCAACTTTTCATCAAATACCCGTGACCGTGAAGGTCTCTGTTACCCTGGTGCAGTCATTTCTCCAACCTGCGTGGTGAACCAATACGTCAATGTGCAAGCCGACCACGCCACGGTCGCCAAAGCAGTAGCGCAAGAGGCCATCACCCTGCTCAAGAACAACGGCTCCTTCCTGCCTATCGCCACCTCCGCAACACTGAGTATCTTCGGCACCGATGCGCAGACGGACCCCGCAGGCGCGAACTCATGCACGGACAAAAGTTGCAACCGCGGTTTGCTCGGTATGGGCTGGGGTTCAGGAAGTGCAGATTACCCCTATCTTGACGACCCAATCTCGTCGCTCAAGCGCAAGGCCAGCAGTGTCACCTACTACGACTCCGACACATTCCCCACCACTGTCCCCACACCGGGCCCAGACGACGTCGCAATCGTGTTCATCAACTCCGACTCGGGTGAGAACTCGTATACTGTCGAGAACAACCATGGTGACCGGGACGCTTCTGGCCTTTCCGCCTGGCACAATGGTGATGCCTTAGTGCAAGCAGCCGCTGCACAGTACTCCAATGTCGTTGTCGTGATCCACACTGTTGGACCCCTGGTCCTGGAACCATGGATCGACCTGGTCTCCGTCAAGTCCGTTCTCGTGGCACACTTGCCCGGCCAAGAAGCCGGCGACTCCCTGACCGAGATCATCTTCGGCGAAGCCACGCCGTCTGGCCATCTTCCCTACAGTATTCCCGTATCCGAGGACGACTATCCCTCGAGCACAGACCTGATCACCTTTGAGTTCCTGGGCCAGGCGCAGGATACCTATACCGAGGGCCTCTACATCGACTACCGCTATCTCAACAAGAACGGCATAACGCCGCGTTTCGCGTTCGGCCACGGCCTGTCGTATACCACCTTTGGCATTTCTTCCGTCTCGATTAGCTCAGTAACAGAACTATCCACCGTTCCGCCCGCACGCCCGGCCAAGTCCACGTCCGTCGTGGCCTCTCTGAACCAGACCATCCCCGCGGCCTCGGAGGCGTATTACCCCACGGGGTTCACAAAAATCTGGAGGTATCTGTACTCGTACCTCGACTCGGGCGAGGCCGACGCGGCGTATGCCGTCGGCCAGTCGGGCGCCACGTACGCGTATCCCGCTGGCTACTCGGAGACCCAGACCGCCGGCCCGCCAGCCGGTGGCCCCAACGGCGGCAACCCGGCGCTGTGGGACGTGGCGTATACCATCTCGCTGACCGTCGCAAACACGGGCTCGGGCAACTTCTCGGGCAAGGCTGTGGTTCAGGCATATGTGCAGTTCCCGTCCGGGATCCCGTATGACACGCCCGTGATCCAGCTGAGGGATTTCGTCAAGACCGACAGTCTGGCGCCCGGAGGAGAGGGCGCGACGGTGGACTTGACGTTGACCAGGAAGGATCTGAGCGTTTGGGATACCGAGTTGCAGAACTGGGTTGTGCCGTCCGGCGACTACAAGATTTGGATTGGCGAGGCGAGCGACAACCTCGGCTGGGTGTGTTCTACGAGCAGTGGCTCGTGTATCGAGGCTACAACGGGGCCTGTATAGCATGTGGCCTCGCGTTTCTATTAATCGATTTAATCAATGCGATCACAGCGCATTCCGCAGCTGTTAGCAATCAATAACTATTTAGCATAATTTTTTTACTCATTGTCTCGTGGTGCCTTGAGGCTATGTTTGTTCTGCTTCTGTTAATGCCTGTTGCGAAGCGACCGATTACTCGATTGCTAATGTCTATAAAGGTCCCTTTAGCAAGTCCTTTGGGGTTTACGCCCACTAAAGAAGATCACAGTGACATTTTCTAATAGATCCAGCAGTATATGGTAAGGTCGGTATAGTGGATTCAACGGAACTTGCATTGGTATTATTGAAGCGCTCTATACCTCCAAAACACTAGAAACATCTTATGAAAGCATTGGTTATCCAAAGGGCGCATATTATACTGCCGTTGGCCGTATGGCTTCAGCCAGAATGCTAGCAAAGTTGTGGGATCTGGTCGACGGATGAGTCGCGTGAGAGCTGTAAATGTGCCCAGTTTGACCACCAGACGTTTGAAGTGGCACGATAGCCTGAATTGCCGAATGCTCTCCGAAGTGCTGTGCTGTCTTCGCCTTTCATATGGCCGCGGCATGCAATGGCGAACGAGATATACTGATGCTGGCCTGGCCTTCATTCTGGACTGTCCTTTGTTGATGACATAGCAATTGTCAAGCAAGGGTGTCGTGAGCATGAATTAAAAGGACTCCTGCTGCAAAATTTTCCCTGCCCCTAGGTTCCCTACCCTTCCCCGAGGAACAAACGTTTAGTAGCGTCGTCCTCTGTCCACGTGCGGATCATGTCACCCACATCGCCCACCAGGTTCTCGTAGTGCGGGCCGGGAAAGAAAAGACCAGTGTGAGCCGCAACTTCGTCGACATCTTTCATGAAGACCTTCACCCATTTCGGGTCGACCTGTCCATTGACCTTTGAAGGCCGGTTACAAAACTTGCGCTCTTTTGGTGGCTTCGCAGGCTTCTCCGGTTTGTCTGGTTTCTCCGCCTTTGGTGACTTCGGGGGACTTTTCGCTCTTTCTTTACCTTTTCCTCCCTTTTTCGATTGGCTCTTCCCGGAGTCATTGGAAGTAGTAGTCTGGAGAGAATCTGGTATTGGCGATGAAGAGCGAGTCGACTTGGCCGGTTTGCGGGTGATCTCCTCGCCTTTACCCTTGTCTTCCTCATCATCGGTAAATGTATCAATGGGCACCGGGGGTATTGATACCAAGGAATCAGTTGACAACCGGTGCCCCGATTTCGTGGGGCTCTCGGGAACAACTTTGCCTTTGTCTTTGCCTGGATTCTGAGGAGGATCGGCGGGAATAGGACGTACGGAGTCTACTGAGGGACGGCGCAAAGATCGTGGTGGTTCCCTGGGATCTGGCACAAGCTGGTGCTCGGAAGATTCATCTGCCACAGGAGAGGGTGGTTTCTCTTTCTCTTTTCCATCGACCTTCTCACTACCCACGTTAGCAGCGGCATCTGAGAGCGCTGCTTGTTTGCCCTTAATTGCTTTTTGCTCAGCTTCTAGTTTTCCCCTCATCTTTTTGATAGCTTTCTTCCGAGATTCTGCAGCAGCACGCCAACTCTTCATGGCTTTCTCATAGTCCTTGTTACGCCTCTTTGTCTCCTTTTCAACGTACTTACGGATCTCCTTACTAGATCCATCGTAACTCTTCACCTCCTCTGGCTTTTGCGGCTCCTCTGGTAATGCAGGAAGTTTTCTTTCGAACTCCTGTAATGCCTCTTCAATGTTGAAGGTAGGGGCCTCAGGGAGAAGCTCTTTGAACCTCCCGGACTGCGTCTTTTTCTGTGGATTCGCCACGCCCAGAGTGGTCTCTTCATTAATATCCGCATGAGATTCGATTGCTGCTGGCGCAGCCGATAATGAAACGTCTTGGTTACTACTTGATTCGCCGAGTGTCGGTGTAGTGGGCCTACTGGCCCCCGGGGTATGGAAATGGTCAGACCCTGGCTGTGAGCTCACCGTAGATGTACTATCGCATGAGACATTACTGGGCTGCTGCTCGATCAATGCATCACCCTTATCGATGGTCGAGAGCTGCTGGTCTTTCTCCCTGCGCGTCACAGCTTCGCCGTGATCTTCGATGGATATCCTGGGAGTGGAAGGCTCGCTACGACTTTTGCTTCCAGCCAGCATATAGTCAGGCGCCTCCTTTTTTTCGGTATCTTCTTTGGGCTTTGGGGTCTTCGGCTTCTTCGGGTACCCGTGGCAGACTGTGTAATACTGCACGAAGCGGACTCTAGCAGGAACATGCGGCATTCCATGATGATGTACGTCGTCGATATCCTCTAGTCTGCGTAGAGTTTCATATCGCTGTTTCAAGCCATTGAAGTCCAACAAACAACTTCCAAAGTCCATGTGCGATGCAAAATGGTTGGTAGCAGCGTCCATCAGCCCCTCCGAGTTGTGTTTTGTTACGAAATGGACGACGTTCTTCCACCACCCACGTTCCTTCATGCGAACATCATTGGGAAAGGCTGGATCGAAGTTCGGATCCATGGTCGATCGCGGTGGCGGAGCAAACATTGGATATGCTGGTGGAGACTGGCCCGCTGGTAGTCCCGGCACTCTACTCGACGTGTTGTTGTCTCCTCGATCCGGATCTTCAAAGGACTTGGGCGGCTCGGGCTTCTTACGGAAGAGACTAGCTAGCCCCGACGTAACAATACCGGGATGGAGCCCAAGGAGAGGCGCATCCAGGTTGACTGTACCAAGAATCCTGTGTTGGAAGAACCTTACATCATGTCGATCCCGGGTAGGCTGAAGTCGCGATTAGTGAGTATGTCACATGCGGCAGAGAGGTCTGACCGGACTTGCCATTAGAGCGACTTCTGCGGCGAGCAATCCACCCATGGAGTGTCCAAGAAGGATAACATCTGTGGTCGCGGACTCGTGAGGCTCCAGCCACCTGCTGAAGTTGTCCCGTGCCACCTCGATGGCCTTGTAAGTCTTATACCGGGGGTATATCTTGGTATGGACAGCGTGAGTCCCTCGTAGTTGATCTCTAAGGTGGTTGTGCAAGTGCAGAGGGAATTTTTGGAAGGAATTGTCGTTGCCCATGAAGCCATGGATGTAGACGAGCAGGAGCTTGCGCTTCTCCCTGGCATTGTACTCGGACGGCACGAGAGAGTCTGTCGATGAGGCTCTTGGGTCTCTGCCATCAAGTTTGTCGTCATGCCCATCGTTCCATGAACCATGGAACGGTCCCTTACTGTCCGCACTGGGGATATCCAGCGAGGCACGGCCGCTAAAAGAAGCCGTCATGGTCACAATCTCTTAGATATATTGAGGGCGAAGTTCCAAACACTGAAACCCGGGTGAGGGGTGGGGTTGCAGCGCGCTGCGAGCCTGACGTCAGTCAAGGTGCGTCGCGGGGAAGGAAGCAATTCTAGATATCCATAACGCAGAAGCAATGCTAGAGAGAAATGTCTGGGATGTATGCAATTAGGGATGAAAGTGGTCTGCTGGAGGTGCGAAGGGCGCTCCTTTGGGTTGCCTCTAATAGTTATTGTTTAAGCAGGGCCAACGCAGGCGGGCTCTGGCAGTGCTATCGACATTAGCGGGGAACCGATTTACTAACTGCAATAGGTTCAACGTGCCTTGGCTAGAGCGCGTGGGTGCGTGGGCGCGACTTTCATCCACTTGCGAGTTCCCGCTAACGATGGCGGGCCTTTTCCCGAGCGCCTGGGTTGCATAGTAATCAGTAGATTTTAGCTCCTGATTCACGTCGGATCATCCCCAGTATACCCTATATCTGGAAGGGCTTACTCATATCGTGAGAGCATGTGCTGTTTCTCTTTATAGGTCTGGGCTTCACTGATGAAGACCCGTCCCACACATCCAGCCAGACGTCATGTAAGAGGGAGCCACCACATGAGCAAACACCAACGAGCAGTACATGACAGCGCTCAAGATTCACTCCTGATCGGTTACATAATAGAGTTATCGTAGTCGCTGAAGCACAAGTCTTGTTGCAAAAGAGACGAAGGACAGGCCAACTTGGATTTAAACCCCTTCACAAGCCATCACTCCCTTACCTGTCATACACGACACTCGACTAGGTATTTCGTCAACCTCGAAAACCTACACTCTCGAGAGGTCAGACAGAGATGCGCACACGCGAATTATGCAAGCGTATCACCCTTCCGGCGCTGTTCTCTCCCACATACACTTGCGCAGCGACAAGAAAGCAGTGGCGCAGTCGTCCAGAGTGTCCCAAGGCTGTCCAAGGGTCGACGACACTTTATCATTACTTGGTTATTGATTCTCTTTATTGATGTATCGAAGAATATTTACAACATGCCCAGATACTCTGCCTAGTCTTTGCCCTCCAACTTTCCCGTGTACGTGGAAGGAGCTACCAAGGCTGTCTGGTGCAGTTGCTGCTTTTAGTTTCTGTTAAAATCAAGATCCCCGAACGCCTTGCTGAACTCAGAAAATGCAAAGATCATGGACCATAGCGCTGTGGAGGGGGGAAGACCACCCTCATTGCTCATCTCAATCAGAAAAATACAAAAGCCCCGCCATTACCGCTGTCGTCGTTTAGGTCCGTGTCGTGAACCGGGTATCATGAACCGTCTCTTATCGTACTGCCTGGCGTATGCCTCCGCCCAATGACGACGCGATGCCGGGATTCTGTGAACCAAGTCAGCCAAGAGAACTGGAGAAGGATAGGTGATCAGAGCTCACCTGTTTTCTCCGCTTCTTCGCCGACCGATCGTCACCCTCTCCCGTGGAATAGCCTGTCTCTGCACCTAGGTCATCATCGGGGAAGCCATCACCATAGCCCTCGAAGCTGCTGTCTTGATAGCTTCTCTTCTTGCCATTCCGCCGCATGCGATCCGCTTGTGGGACCTGGAGATTGTTCGGCTTTGTAGTGCCTGTTGCCTGCGCTGCCGGTGTGGATGCGCCCAGCTTCGACAAGTCATCCTTGGTCTTCTTCGCTACAGCAGGTGCCAAGTCACCGAGGACAGAGCTGT
Organism: Seiridium unicorne; assembly: GCA_039778275.1. Taxonomy (NCBI): domain Eukaryota; kingdom Fungi; phylum Ascomycota; class Sordariomycetes; order Amphisphaeriales; family Sporocadaceae; genus Seiridium; species Seiridium unicorne. The sequence continues at coordinate 422,280 of JARVKF010000246.1, forward strand.
CCCACACCTGTTTCGCGATGGGGCCCTTTGCCATCGTGGTGGCTCGCGATAAGCTGGCGAGGACCTGGTCTGAAAAGCCTCTTTGTATCTCCTTGCCAGTGACCTCGTGCACAAACCATCCGTCCTCGGGGGCTGCGAGCATGTGCATGAGTCCTTCGGGGTCGTCCAACTCCTTCCTGACGGGGTCAAATGAGCCGCTGATGCCAAGGCTCTTGATTTGTCCCTTGAAAGTCTTCCTTAGGGCGTTCTTCTCGCCATTCGGCTTTGTCCGTGCAACCTCGGCAGCAATGCCGGCCAGGCCGAATCTCTCAAAGAGGTCTTCTGATGTGCGAGCAAAGGACGCAGAATGGGCTAGAGGAGAAGCAGTGTCAACCAAAAGTTCTATCACAGATGGATTATGGAAGCATCACGTCACTGGTGGACCGCCAGGATTGTGCGAAGGAGGCCGGGGAGATGAACAGGCAGCGTAGCACATGGTTAGAGTAGAGGGAGGCCTTACGAGTTCTCAAGAGAAGGTATTTGGGGCCGACATCCAAGTGAAGGTTCTCAATACCCAGTCTGCGAGGATCCTCGATGTGTACTTTCTTCTGCTCATGATCGCCCGAATCCTCGGCAAGGCGCTTGCGCTTGTTGGGGGAGTCGGCGTCGGTCATGTTGATGTCGTGGGATGAGTCGCAGGCGTTGACGCTGTGGGCTGGCGTGGGCAGGGAGACGGTGGTAACTGATGTCATGGAGCTATTCATGCTAGATAGCGGGTCCGCAGTAGATGGAGAGAACTGCGAAGGGCTCTGAGGCGTTTGAGGATTAAAGGTCATTGTCGCCATCGATAAAGAACGTGTGCCCTGCTGGCGCAGCGATGCGTGGAGTGACAGCGAGCGTGATGTGGAAGCCCAAAGCAACGTTGCGAAAAATCAACGATTTGCTTGGAGCGGAGAGCGGGTTTCGGTTGTCGGCAGTGAAAAGTCGATGTCGATGATCCTTCTGGGGGTCCAAGGTCAGGGATATCACAAAAAAGATGTGTCGCTGGGCAGGCCGAGTCCGTGAGAGAAGAGCTCAACCGTCGGTCGACCGTGATGGATGACGGCGATGCAGAATGTGCCGTCAAGAGGTGGAGTGGCGTGTCGTCGCGCGATCTGCCGACCGGCTGTGGTGATGGAAAACACCTCTAAAAGCCCACATGCACAAAATCAATTGGCCTGCGGCGGCGATTCGACGTCAAAAAGTTCGTCCGGGATGGAGAGAGCGTCGACAGCGAATTCCGAGGCTCGCTGGAGTCGTCGCTGGTGTGGTTGGGCGTTAGGTTGGTCGATACCGTCAGGACTGGCGGTTGATGTTGAGGAGAGGAAAGCTGAGGAGGCGACGGGGGCCTTGAGGTGCGATGCTCTAGGCGCTGCGACGGGGGCGGGAAAAGCGAGAGGGGACTTGGGGCCCAGGTGCAGGTGCAGGTGCAGGTGGACAGGGCCGACGGCCTGGAGGCAGGCGAGGCAGGAGCGCGATTCACCCGCCCACGCTGGGGGGTGCGCGTGGGAACTCGGAACAGGTTGCCAGCGAGACCGCCTTGGGCCCGCCTACGCCCACCTGCATGGCCCCGCTTTTCCCACGCTGCGGCCACAGTGGTTCGTCTCATCCGTCCACTCCCCTCTCATTTCAACCCAAAACAGACTTCAGCGATGCCTTTTCGGGTGTCACTTTGTATCACGTTTCATTGAATGCGATCTAACAGAGGCCTTGATCTCACTGTTACACAGGTACCCGACAACGGCCACTAGGTTACTGTTTTTACTTACTGCTTGCCATTGCTGGGGCGGGAGACGCGAAGAATGGCCCACGCCAAGTACCTGCATTTCATCGTGCCATAATCGCAAGCCAACACTCTCTTATTATCGTGCGACAACATGAAGACACCACCGGCCGAGGGCAATGCAATAAAGGACTTTCAACGTTCACATGTGCTCCCTGACTCGCATGGTCATTTCATTACGAGCACAGTAATTGAGTCTATCTCAAGGTGCCAGCGGTGATAAACGCCGAACATGGAAGGCTGATTTTCACCAACCATGTCGAACTCCTTCCCAAGTCCCGTAACTCTACTGGCCCAAGCTCCCGATCCCTGATTCCCGACTCCAACCCAAATCAACAAATTGCTCCATGACCATCTACAATTAATCTTATTCTAAGAATTTGTTGCTATCCTTCAAGAATATCTCTGTCCGGGCTCCCGATGTCGGAAATGTGGTTTGCTGAGGACATGATGAGAACGGCCCGAAGTTCCCAGCATGGTACATGCGTGTCTCTGGCCTGCGTGCTGAACGGAATGGAGACTTGGATGATATGGAAAGCGATTATTGGGATGGCCTTAAATATGCTTCAGACTTCAATCTAGACTGGAAGAAGAGCAAGGGTGCGTCTGCACCTCCATTTCCGATTCCACTAGCAAGGACGAATGCGAATGCGGTTATGAAAGCGAGGAAGATAAAGAGCCATCCTACGAGGGATCTGTCACCGACGACTACTATGAACTGAAAGCCAGCGGGAACGGCGAAAGCGTCAGCTTCGCCATGAAAATCAAGAGAAAAAGGAGAAAGATGAAATCTACAAGAGATATGAAAACAACAAGTTGGAGGAAGACGTCGCCGCTCGGGCTGCGCTGTTAGCTGCTAAAAGTATAGGACTACATACGTCTATTAAGCTAAGGCGTGACTTGAGTCTCTTCTCTGCCGATCTTTGCGATGAATTTGACGCTAGGGCCGCAACTCTTCATCGTAAAAGTATCCACTTTTTCGGCCGACGATGTTGAGGAAGAGGATAACTGGAAGAAGAAGGGGAAGAAAATCGACGACGACAGAGATATCAATGAGGAAGAGGGACCCGAGTCAAATTCCGACCAAGTACTTTGTGACTTATACGGTCTACTTTACGAAAGAAGGATATGGAGAAATTGGAAAAAAGAATCGGACAATTGGAGGCTTCGCGGTGCTCGCGCTCATCCTCACCACCTAAAAGCTGGTTCAATTTAAACCATCCGATGGATGCGTATAACGATTGGTCATCGGTATTTTAACTTCGCCGTCAAGCACCAAACGTGTTATTGAAAGGTCCTGTTCAGACATGAATGCCATTATTAGGAAGGATCAAATATGATGGAGCGACGGAGTGATGGGGAACCAATGACGAACACTGTAGACTGCAACAAATTATAAACCCAGCCATGTTACTGCAGTTTTACCTGTTATCCACCAAGTATATACTTCACTAGAATTGCCTGTGGGTAGGGAATACAATAAGAGTCAGAATAGGCCTAGTGTAGAAGTAGAAGCTATAACTTGGCAGATTATGTAGTCTCTGTAACATTGTGATCCTCTTGTTGGTGGCTTCAGATCTTATTGATTGCTTTGAAGCTGGTTGGAGAAGATGCGATGTGACGAGGGATGAGCTCGAAGTAGCTTCGAGGCTTTATATATTCACATCGCGCGCAGCTTCCTCGGCGTAATGTATCGGCGAGCGTATTTAGCATAAGCATATTTAATCTGCTTACTTTGATAGGTAACCTTTGTAATACGCACATTTCGACTAGGTGAAGGAGTTTAGTGTCCCGTATATTAAAATAATGAAATAGCGCTTTATATTATATATGAGAATTTTTGTTAAGGATTTTAATATCGTGGAATACCCGTTATTATAATTGAGCTGATAGGTTTAAAAAAAAAAAAAAAAAAAAAAAAAAAAAAAAAAAAAAAAAAAAAAAAAAAAAAAAAAACAAAAAAAAAAAAAAAAA